>JAVJIF010003398.1:0-86846 GCA_038442645.1 Agave tequilana | reverse complement strand
ACCGCAGATCCGTCTGATGTGCGCAAGAGGCTAGATTCGATGTATCTTCTAGATGATCCCTTTCTTGGCCTCCAAGTAATGCGGATTTAATTACCCTTAATTGGTTGTAATTAATCTCCTATTACACCTTTGCCCTTGAACATTGGATCTACCTGCAATTAAGATCAAAACACGGTTTAGACCGACAATTATTCATAAATCTGTGGGAAATGCTACATAATAATGCAGAATTGTAGACTAATCAAAAAGTATTTTTTCAAAATATAATTCTAACTTTGTTTTGTGTTGATGTCTGATCACACACTGGACTCTTATGATCATAGAACTCTATTTTGTGTTTTATAATCAAAGTATATTTCGTTGGAAAAAGATGGACTTCAAAAAGATCTTCAAATGTATTTTTTGCCCAAGGTCAGTCGACCGACCGGTCGACCGCTGATAGAGCAAAATTGCTCTGTCAGCCGAGCGAGCGGCCGACGCGGTCGACCGACATGCATAATTTTCTCTCTAACCTTCGTGTGCACCACGGTCGACCGACTGGTCGACCGTCTGAGAGACATCTAGTCTTTGTTGGGCACGATCGATCGACCGACCGATCGACCGTCCATGAGATTGACTCTCTGTTTGGATAAAGCGGTCGATCGGCCGGTGGACCGCTAACCTCAACAATCAAAAATCTAACCGTTGGCGATCGACTGGCTAGTCGATCGACATGACAATTTGTTCTGATTTTTTCCCAACGGTTAGTTTTCTAATGGGACTTTTTCTAGGTCACATCCCAATGGATTTTTGGCTTTTCTCTTCAACTTTTCATACCATATATATATGGGTACTATAGAAAAATCCCTTAACAAGTTTTTAATAGAGTAAATTAAGTTTTAAAGATCATATCACATATCCTCAAAAAGAATTTCAACTTGAGCCAAAATTTAATATCCTTGATTTTTAGCTTGAGCTTTCCTCTACATCTTTACATGCTATTTTCACCACACAATCCCAAAGAACTTCACCTCCTCATCTTGGTTATAGGATTGTGCTTGCGAGCTATTTGTGATCGATAAAAGATTACCATTTTCTTTATATTGTGAAGTTGTAAAGGTTGCGCCTCAAGTGAGCTTGTGAGCTCCATTGTAAGTGTTACAACACCAAGAGAAGAACTTGTGAGTCCATAGAGTTATAGTGAGAACTTGTAAAAAGTTGACGATCTAGTGAGATCGATCATAGTTAAAATCCTTCATAGTGGTGAAGGCGGGGATATAGAGCAGTGGCTCAAACCTCGAAACATATCACAGTCTTTGCGATTGCTTACTCTCTCTCTCTCTCTCTCTCTCTCTCTCTCTCCACTCTACTCTCTCTTTACATACTTGCTTACTTAACTTGTTTACTTATTTGCAAGTATGTTTTGTGTTGTGATTGATATTTGTTAGTTACTAGTAAGTAATTTTTAATTCTGCATTATTTGTCATTTAGTATATTCATCACTTATTCACCTCCTCTAGGTGATTTACAATATTATCTACATTGTTATTATTACATCATTGATATTGTTACTGTCACCGTATTGTCTCAGTAATCAAAATAATATGGATATTGATTGATCTAAATAATAATAATAAACTTACATCAGGTTGGAAAAATTGATGGAGGAGACAACGCCTGTATTTCAGTGGACCTAGGATACAGGTTGCACGCCAAGATACGGTTCCACTGTGGGGTCCGGGGATGACTATTATATCACCTTCAGTTGTCATTTCATTCCTTTATTCATTTGCTATCATGCATGGACATTTATATGTAGTATTGCAGTGATATTGATCTTATCAAGTAGATTTTATATAGCTTGTTCAATTTGCTTTAGGCTTAGCGTGTATACGTGGGGTATTTTTTTGATGAGAGGGGGTGCATACATACTAGCTTGTAAGAACTCTTGATGAAGTTCTTCCATAATTTAATTTTTTTATCTCCATACTCTTTGGCCACCTGATTGGGGAAAAACCGTGCACGAAAGTGTATGTTTTAAAATAATGAGTTAAAAGCGCGTGCTTTAGCTTCCTTGATACGTTCGTTATAGCATGAGGCTAAACGGGTCGAATCCATAGGAACGGGAAGCGATAGAAGCTTTACCGATTTATTCACGTGTGTGTTAACGGTTGTTCTATGTTTTAAAGAATGAAAAGAAAAGAAAATAAAGAATGAAAAGAGAAGTGCACAGTGGAAACAAAGATTAAATCATTGAAGAGAAAGTATTTGTGATTTTTGAAATTATTTCTAAAACAAATTAAAAGAAAAGAAAACTTATAGCTACTAATTACTAATGGCTCCACTAACTATGCTAACCTCTTAGTGATAGTTGCCTCACTTGTATCTTGTCCATCACTAGTTCTTGGTTCAAGAGCGTTTCAAAGCATGACCCATAAGATAATTCATCACATTCAAACTCAACAAACATGCGCAAGTTACACTTAAACTATCAAAACTAAATAAGAGCAAGCAAAACTAAGAGCAAGCATAGAATAAAGTAATGCTAATTTGTTAGAGAGTTAGGATGTTAGAGTGTTAGAATCCATCATCATGAGCCATCAATGGCTCTTGCAAGAGTAAGGCCAAGTAGAGACTATTAGATTCATGTGGATTATCAAGTAAGAAGTTAGTAAGTTAGTGATAAGTAGTTAGTTGCCATGAGAAGAAAATTAGCTAAACATGTAAAAGGAGTTAGAGAGAAGAAAACAAGTAGAGATAAAAAGAGAACCTTTCATAGAGTGTCACCCTTCATTACAAGCACTCTTGCTTTCATCCTATGTACTACTCAAGATCTACAAGAAATGAAAAATATAAAAGAGGAAGAAGAAGTACAACTAACCTAAATTACTCGAACAACTACATACATGGAGAAGAAACAACCCTAAAAACCTTTTCAAAACTCCTCCTCCGAGCTCTAAAAATCCCAGGGTATTTATAGGCCAAGGGGCCACCAGGGAGTGTACGGAGCCGCGCGTCAATGGAGCCGCGCGTCAAACCATGATGCGCGACTCCATGATACGACTACGAAAACGCGGCCAAGGCTGCGTTTTCACGGTCGTACTGGTGCCGCGAGCGCGGTGCCTTCTACCACGCGATGTCAGTTTGTCCCTTTATCGGTTGTACCTCCTGGATTCTAGATATGGGCACCCAGTTTTGACAGATTCACCCTCCAAAGTCAATGGCTATATGTGTAGGCTTTAAATCACTAAATAAATGAGATTTTGGGCTTCTTCTTCATTTCATTCTATGGACCTAGAAACATACAAGAGAGGTGTTATTAACTGAGTTTCATATTTAATAAATGTGAAGATATGGTATGAAATATACATATTTGGAGACTAATCACACCCTCACACTTATCTTTTTCTCATCCCGAACAAAAAAGAAAAATTAAGAAAATTATTACACCATTTTGTAGGTGACAGGATTGCACTGAGCATGTGCAACAAGCCATTAAACCTCTAAGTTTTCCCTGGAAGAGTTTTATCACCTGAGGGTTTTCAGCAGATTATACCCACAAAATCTATAAAGAAAAAAAATCAAATGTTAGTATTTTGAAAACGCATTTTGAAATAGAGAAAAATGTTAAAATATTTTTGTGAAAATTTAAGTAATCTAAGATTATAGGTTAAGCAGAAATTATTCTTCCTTAAACTAAGACTAAATGCAAAATCTTATTATTAATTAATTGCAAGAATTTAAAATTGAACCGATTTTTTGATCTTTCATAAAACTCTTAGAAAAATATGCACTTTGTGAACTGTGAAGATTTTTGAGATATCAACTCTAACTTTCATGCCGTTTATTTGTATATATTTATTTTTTTTCTTCCTTTAGTTTTCTTAGGCTTTCTTATTTACCCGGGTAGTGAGCCTTTAGCCAGTTACTTCCAAATCAGATGATTTTATGGTACCAGATGAGAAAACATGCTTCGAGCTTAAGGACTTGAGTAAACATGGCCACAAAACTAAGGGAATTATTTTGATTTTGTCCATCTTTTTATGCGTGAATAATCATGCTTCCTGAGGCATAATTACCTAACTTCAATAAATTATTTTTATTATCATCATTTTTTAATATTTTTTATGGCATTTTCAGTCTTTGTTTCAATTCTAAAAAATTGTGTAAGTGTGAAGTGCATACATCTAAGGCAAAAAATTTAAGATCAAATTATCTTTCCAGTCTTCCTTTCTTATCCTAAAATTTAAACAAGATCTATTATTTTGATTCGTTTTAAAAATTCATAATTTTTAGGTCTTCTAATTCCTAAGATACTCTTAACTTTCTTAAAAATAAATCAAAACTATTTCTCTTATTTCAAAAATTTTTAAAAAAAGAAAAGAGTTTTTATACAAAAGAAAATTTAAAAATTTTCTTAATGAAGTGTAAAAGAAAGAAAATTTAAAACTAACTATGTTAGTAAATCCTCCCCCACACTTATCTCATGTATTGTCCTCAATGCAACCTAAATGTGTATATGCATGAAACAAAATAGGGAAGAAAAAATTACCTCAGGGTTATGGTTCTGTGGCGGTCTGATTGGCCCACGAAATATGGTCCAAATCATATATTGTGGAATTCACAGGAACCCACTAGTGACCTTTCGAATATAACCCATAAAAAGAATGATGAAGTGAATGGTCTTATTTAAAAATTATTCCTACCTAATTCTCAATTTTCAAAAATAATTCTTGAGTTATTTTGTTCAACAACTTTGTCCAATAAGGAGTGTGATTTTGGGAGATGATTAATTTGGACTCAAATGAAATAAGAACAAAAACCAATACCGACTCGAGATTTTGACTCACATCAAGTCGAGATTCAAAAGGGGAGTCGAAATTGGTTCAAAAATGAGGTGCAAACCAAAGAATTGATGTTCACACACTTTGTCCATTAACGGATTGTCATCGTAAAATATTGGAGATTCAATTTTACGGTGTACTGGAACAGGATTCAATGTTGACTCCGGAATAGAGAACAAAATCTGATAAAAATACTAGAGTCATTATTGAGTCAAAAAGTGAAATGAAATTACCAACTTGAGGTTCAGGATTGTTGGCCCAAAGGCCTTCCACTCTAGTTTTGATGATGATTAACTCATGTAGTTATGTTTACTAATAATCTTGTGATTTTAGTTTCAGATCATTAATCAAGGTATTAGTTGGTGATTGCTTCAACAAAAGGAGTTTGGAAGCTTTCACAATGGTGATTCCAGAGCCCGAGCATCATGATCACACATAGCACTTGGAGTCTAGCTCGGTGGATCACAGTTTGGATCGAGTCTACTTGAAGGTGGAAGAACATCAAGAAGACTTAGGTATCCTACTTTAGTGTGTTTTAGATCCATGTGTAAAGATTAGATAGTTGATATGCTCAAGTTCACACACATACGTTTTACGTTTTATGGATATTGGTTTTCATGAATAGTTTAGATTAAAACAAGTTTAAATGGTTTTTATGTATATTAGATGTGTTCGATATACATACATGCTTCATATCTTAAACAAACTTATTTTGATATGTCTATTCATGAGTTTTAGGAAAAATCAGATTTCCTATTGAAAATCCAAGTTTGGTAAAATACAGTTTTTGGTTTTTGTTAAAATTTGTATGACACAAAAATGGTTCAAATGTTTGATATTTATATTGAAATTTTTATCACATGTTTATATATCATACATTATGTTAGAAACTATTTTTGTGGATTTTTAGAAGATTTATTGGATTTATTAGAATATTTTTAAACCAGTTTTTCTGACCCAAATTGCTGTCTGTCAGGTTCTAGCGGTCGACCGGTCCGGTCGACCGGGATCCAGAATCGGTCGATCGATCGGTTCGACTGACGTGCACAGACCTGTGCACGTTGACCAGGCACTGGGCTCGGTCGACCGGCCAGAGAGCTTTGCTCTCTGTTTTTGGGTGGTCGACCGGACGGTTGACCGGGTTCCTCCAACGGTCGAAAATATGACCGTTGGCGATCGTGACCGTTGGCGGTCGACCGGGCGGTCGATCGCCAACCGTCCAGGCTGTAAAAATAGCCAACGGCTAGTTTCTTGGAGAGGCCTATATAAACCCCATTTCTTGGGGATTTTGACTAAGATTTTAAGAGCAAAATTTCAGAGTTTTTTAGTGTTTTAAACAAGTTTTTAAAAGTATTTTTGTGCCAAAAATCTATCTTATTTATTTTAAGTGTTTTGTCTATTTCAAAGAAATTAGGTTTGGGAATTTGTTTTTGATCTAAAAATTTCATATCTATTTGTTATTTTCCCAAGAGTAATTTTTTGATCAAAACACTTGTTTTTCCACAATTGAGCTATCATTCTATCCTATCTATTTAGGATCTTTTGTTTGTGGGAAAAAGGAATTGGTTTGTGGTTGAGACATACCACTTGTTGTAAACCCCTTCATTTGTTGTATCCCTCTTTGGTAGAGGTTGATTTAATTGTGGGGTGCTCCCTCTTTGGTAGAGGTTGAGATTGTTGTTTTACTCCCTCATTAGTGAGGTGGAGTTGGAGTTGGTTTGTATCCCTCTTCGGTAGAGGTGATTCTTGTTTGTTTGGCTAAGGGCCTATCCCTCATTTGTGAGGTGGATTGTGGTTGTATTGCCTCGGTGGCATTGTAAGGTTGAGAGAGGAGTTCGGTACTCCTTAGTGGATTAGAAATCCTTCTCGGTGAAGGCGGGGACGTAGAGCTAGGGGCTCGAACCTCAGAACATATCATTGTGTTTGCGTTTGATCCATTGTCTCTTAACTCTCTCTCCTTTATTTGTGTTTGTGCATAGCATCATTCATTCATATCTTATTTGCTTGTGTGTGCCTTGCATTAATTCATATTGTCTGTTCATTATATGCTTGGTTTGTGTTTGTGTGCCTCACTTGTACTTAACCACGAGAACTTCATATAGCACCTCAATTCTTATTCAGAGGAATCAAGAGGAGTTAGTCCAGAGCCTTCACGGGGATTCGGCTACACTCGTTAGTTGTACTAAGTGTTTGTGCAAATTTGTTTAAGCTTCCGGATATAATTTTTTAGATTAGCATTGTCACCTATTCACCCCCCTCTAGGTGACCTTACAATTAGTATCAGAGCCTACGCTCCTGATACTTGGTTTAACAACCTAGAAGTGAGATCTTAGTTTGCTAATCTTTCATTTGCATTTACACGAATATTTGTTTGCACACACTCATGGATTGCTTGTCACCTCCCATATTCGATGTGTCCAACATTGATATATGGAATTTCAGGATGTCCATGTATTTGAAGACCCTAGGATTGCATGTTTTCCTTGCCGCTACAGAGAGATGTTATCTTGGTGACCGCAAGCAAATAGGGGCCAATTCACTTGCCCTTGAGGCTATTAGAAGCACGCTAAATAATGATTATCTTATGCTTGTTTCTAATCTTGATTTCGCTTTTGTAGTGTGAAACAAGTTGACCACCTCCACCTCCAAGCTTCAATTACCAATCCAAGAGGAGGAATCTAGTGGAGAATTCGAGTCACAATGCTTCATGGTCCAAGGGAATGATTCCTTGAGGTACATTCGGAATCTCAATTAGATTGTGATGATAGTGCTAGTTCTTCAAATGAATATGTTGATGCCAATGCTTTAAATGAAGAACTATCTATTGTTTGTGAAAAATTAATAGAAAAATATAATATTTTGAAAAAGAAGAGTTTTGAACTTAATAAAGAAAACAAGGTTTTATGTTCAAGACTTGATTTAGTTTTGCAAGAGAAAGAGGAGATTTCTAATGAAAGGGATTCATTGAAATCTCAACTTAACCTTGCACTAAAAGAAAATGATTTTTTGAAAAATAAAATGAGTGTGAAATAATTTTAAAGAAAAATGAAAACTTGTCTTTGAAACTTGATTTTGTTTTAAAGGAGAATGTTGCTTTGAAAAATAAAATAATTTCTATTTCTAATGAATTAGATGTTTGTTTAAGAAAAATATTTCTTTACAAAATAATATTAATACACATGTTTGCCATGCTAGGATAGATTCATCTAGTTCATCTATAGCATGCCACACTTCTTCTTTAATTGAAAATGATATATCCATGCTTAAGAGAGTGTTGATTGTTTGGACTCCACTTTGAGCTAATGTGTTTCTAGTCATACACGTTTGGAATCTTTGTTTTTGAAACAAGTTTCATCTATGCATATACACCCTCCACGGCATACACATGCTACCCACGGTCACACTCATCACTTGTATGCTCATGTGTACACTTGTACACATTGTGGACGTAAGGGCCACCTTGCTAAATTTTGCTATGATAGAATACATGATGTTAATTTAGCAAATAAATTTATTTGGGTTAGAAAAGGTACTAACCCTCATGGACCTAATAGAGTATGGATACCAAAGACCACCCATATTTTATTTGATGTAGGTGTGGGCTCTCACTTGACGTGAGAGTAGCGGTACCTTGGAGTGGATGCGTTCCGAGCTTAAAGTGAATTATGTGGATGCATCACTTTCAAGGGATGTTTGGTGGGAAGACCACCTTGGTTTGGAGAACTAGAGAGGTGCCTTCATCGGTTTTGGTATCGATCTCTAACTCCCTGTTATATTTGCATGCTTTTCATGCTCGTTGTTCATAACATGTTTTATTGTTTATAGATTATTATGAAATGCCATAATTATTAGATCCTTGACAATGCATGTATAGCCTTTGAGACACCCATGTTTAATATGGACCATTATTTTTGTGTTCTCGCGCATTGTTTAGCTGTCATGTTTATCATAGCTCTAATAACATGTGAATTTACATAATAATCATTTTTATGCTTATCATGTTGATTTAATTCTTGCTTTATGCTTTAAATGTTGAATATATATTTAAATGTTAGTTTTCATTAAGACTAAGATTTATACTTGTACATATAGTGGGCCACAAGTAAATTTATATATGTTTGTACTTGAATGCTTATTTGTACCAATTAGATGTGCTACTATAGTCTAGTTTTGATGATTCATGCATTTGACTTATATTCATATTTTATCTATATTTTTCACGTATTGATGTTCACTTCATGCATATGTCTATTTTGCCAAACCTAAAGATATACATGTACCCCTTGAGTCATTTGCTTTTCATGCAAATCTTTATTATGGACTCAATTGTGTTTAGGGATATGTATGTATACTTCTTGTGTTGTCAAAATATACATATGCCTTGAAGTATAATTTTTTTTTAAATAAAAATTTAGTTTTTCATGTTTTCATGTTTTAAGGAATATCGACCCTAATTGTCAATTTTCATGATTATATGTTCCACATAACACTTGTGCACTCACATTATTTATTTGTTTCTCATGATTGTGTTTTCATGAGTATGATATGAGCTTTATTGATTTTGAGAGTTTTGTGCTATGTGATTTACATAGTTTCATGAAAAATATTTGTTTTATTCCTTACTTGAAGGATTTCGTACTAGTTTAAATTTTTTCATTTAACTAGTTGCGGGATTCCTCGTTTTTGGTAAGATATGAAGTATACACTTGATATTATTTGTGTTTCAATTGGTATCATTGGATTCTTTCAATTGGTATCAATATTGACATTTTGTATACCCATATTTTGTATTTGTATGTATGTATGACTTCATTTCATATAGTATCAATTTCAATTGGTATCTAATTTTTCATACACATATATATTTGTTTATGCAAAGCTTGAATTTTTAATGAATATCTTATTTCAACTGATTAGTTTTCAATTGGTATGCTAATACAGCTTTTACATCATTTCTATTGGTATTTCATAAAGGGGAGAAAATTCATATTTTTATCTTTCAATTGGTTTACCTTTAATTTTCACTCCCTTACTTTATGATAGAAAATGATTTTAAAAAATATTTTTTTTTGTAGAATATTATAATTTCATTTGGTATCATGTGTTCTAAATGACAAATATTTACAATTGGTATCAATGCTTTCATTGGTTTTTATGTTTCTTTTAAATTGGTATCAAGATGTGCTACTTGACATACTTTTAGAATGATATCTTAATTGATTGTCACCCCTACATCATTTTTGTTTTAGACAAAAAAATTTGAGAAAAATTATTGATTTGTTTTTACTTTGACCCCTTTATTGATGATTGACAAAAGGGGGAGAGGTATTTGAGTTTATATGCATATGTTTTTTTTGCATGTCTTGTTTATTAAAAAATTGATAGTTTTATTTGTATTGATTAATTGGTATCTAGAGCATGCTTTGACAATTTATTTTCAATATTTATTTTCAATTTACAATTGGTATCAAGAGCATGTTTAGAAGATTTATTTGTTTTATGCATCACAATAAATGCATATTCATGTTTAGTATTTATTGCATATATTTATTGTTTAATGCTATGCATGAGTTAAGGGGAAGCTTCTTTGAAGCTTAACTTTAATCCATACATATATAACTCCATGAGTTTTGTCATCATCAAAAGGGGGAGATTGTTGGCCAAAGGCCTTCCACTCTAGTTTGATGATGATTAACTCATGTAGTTATGTTTACTAATAATCTTGTGATTTTAGTTTCAGATCATTAATCAAGGTATTAGTTGGTGATTGCTTCAACAAAAGGAGTTTGGAAGCTTTCACAATGGTGATTCCAGAGCCCGAGCATCATGATCACACATAGCACTCGTTGGAGTCTAGCTCGGTGGATCACGGTTTGGATCGAGTCTACTTGAAGATGGAAGATCGTCAAGAAGACTTAGGTATCCTAGTTTAGTGTGTTTTAGATCCATGTGTAAAGATTAGATAGTTGATATGCTCAAGTTCACACACACACATTTTACGCTTTATGGATATTGGTTTTCATGAATAGTTTAGATCAAAACAAGTTTAAATGATTTTTATGTATATTAGATGTGTTCGATATACATACATGCTTCATATCTTAAACAAACTTATTTTGATATGTCTATTCATGAGTTTTAGGAAAAATCAGATTTCCTATTGAAAAATCCAAGTTTGGTAAAATACAGTTTTTGGTTTTTGTTAAACTTTATAAGACACAAAAATGGTTCAAAATATTTGATATTTGTATTGAAATTTTTATCACATGTTTTATATCATACATTATGTTAGAAACTATTTTTGTGGATTTTTGAAAGATTTATAGGATTTATTAGAATATTTTTAAACCAATTTTTCTGACCCAAATTGATGTCTGCCAGGTTCTAGCGGTCGACCGAGCTGGTCGACCGGGATCCAGAATCGGTCGACCGATCGGTCGACCGACGTGCACAGACCTGTGCATGTTGGCCAGGCATTGGGCTCGGTCGACCGACCGTTTGACCGGCCAGAGAGCTTTGCTCTCTGTTTTTGGGCGGTCGATCGGACGGTCGACCGGGTTTCTCCAACGGTCGAAAATATGACCGTTGGCAGTCGACCGGGCGGTCGACCGCCAACCGTCCAGGCTGTAAAAACAGCCAACGGCTAGTTTCTTGGAGAGGCCTATATAAACCCCATTTCTTGGGGATTTTGACTAAGATTTTAAGAGCAAAAATTCCAGAGTTTCTTTAGTATTTTAAACAAGTTTTCAAACGTGTTTTTGTGTCAAAAAGATCTATCTTATTTGTTTTAAGTGTTTTGTCTATTTTAAAGAAATTAGGTTTGGGAATTTATTTTTGATCTAAAAATTCTATATCTATTTGTTATTTTCGCAAGAGTATTTCTTTGATCAAAACACTTGTTTTTCCACACTTGAGCTATCATTCTATCCTATCTATTTAAGATCTTTTGTTTGTGGAAAAAGGAATTGGTTTGTGGTTGAGACATACCACTTGTTGTAAACCCCTTCATTTGTTGTATCCCTCTTTGGTAGAGTTGATTTGATTGTGGGGTGCTCCCTCTTGGTAGAGGTTGAGATTGTTGTTTTACTCCCTCATTGGTGAGGTGGAGTTGGAGTTGGTTTATATTCCTCTTCGGTAGAGGTGATTCTTGTTTGTTTGGCTAAGGGCCTATCCCTCATTTGTGAGGTGGATTGTGGTTGATATTGCCTCGGTGACATTGTAAGGTTGAGAGAGGAGTTCGGTACTCCTTAGTAGATTAGAAATCCTTCTCGGTGAAGGCGGGGACGTAGAGCTAGGGGCTCGAACCTCGGAACATATCATTGTGTTTGCGTTTGATCCATTGTCTCTTAACTCTCTCTCTTTATTTGTGTTTGTGCATAACATCATTCATTCATATCTTATTTTCTTGTGTGTGCCTTGCATTAATTCATATTGTCTATTCATTATATGCTTGGTTTGTGTTTGTGTGCCTCACTTGTACTTAACCACTAGAGCTTCATATAGCACCTCAACTCTTATTCAGAGGAATCAAGAGGAGTTAGTCCAGAGCTCTTCACGGCGAATTCGGTTACACTCGTTGGTTTGTACTAAGTGTTTGTGCAAATTTGTTTAAGCTTCCGCATATAGTTTTTTAGATTAGCATTGTCACCTATTCACCCCCCCTCTAGGTGACCTTACAATATATTCAATTTCAATTTCAAGAAAGGGATAACTTGCCAAAATGTCAAGTGATTTTCAAAACTTGGAGTTTGGTCAAGCTCAAATGGGCGTGCTGAAATTGAATCTTGAGTCCAATTGATAGAGTTGGGGATATAAGAATTGGTCAAAGGTTGAAAAGAAAGACTTTCCTCATTCTCATTGATCAATCACTTATTATTGACTCTAACCAACTGATAGGCCAGGTAACAGAATTTAAGTCTAAATCATGTCTTCCATACTCTTTAAAATTGGTTCTTCTTGAAAAGGTGAGTATCGAAGTTGATTTTGGAAATTATAGTGAAGTCATGGTCCATCATATTTTGCGATTGCTGCTCGGACTCACGCAAGAGTTTCATATTCATTCCAAGATGGATGGTTGTTCATTTTGATTCAGTGCGACTGAAAAAAATGAGTATGACTCTTGAAATCTTAGTTGAGATGATGAGTCCAACATATTTTGAAATTATTGCGCTGTTTTACTAAAGACTTCCAAACTCTTTTCTAATTTAGATTTTTCTTCAATTGGTGGTTCTACAAAATGAATATATGGAGTTTGATGTGGGAAGGATTGTGATAATGAGCAAATTTTAAATTTGTTGTTGGGACACAAGCAAGGCTTCCATACTCCTTTCCAAATCGGATTTTTCTTTAGAGGGCGGTTTGCAAAGGAGTATAGTAAGCAAAATCAGGGAATGAATATTGCGAAAATTATGGAGAAGGTGGTTAAAAATTTAACTCGAGAGAGGTGAATCCCAACGAACTCTGTAAATAGTAGAAATTATTTTGAAAATCTTGATTATAGGATTAAGGGTTTGGTCATATTAAGTCGGATAATCCCAGTCCGACCTATATAGTTAGTTCATGTTGTATATAGCTGGGTTGGAGTTATCCGAGTCAAATGAAATCAGGATGAAATATAGATTCAAATTAGAATTGAAAAAATTGTTGTTGTTGAAATCCATATCATAATTTACAAAAAAGAAAAAAAAAACAAACAAACAAATAAGAAAAAGAAAACAAGCATATGTTAAGGTTGACTTCGACTAGATGACTCCTAACTGGTTAGACTGTCCAAGGGGGTGCCTCATAGAAATCTGAGCACAAGTTAATCAACCAGGTAGGGGCAAGACTGGTGGGAGATATGTGTGCTAGAGAAACAAGCCTAATTATGCTAAACCACTATTCTTCGAGATTTCGTCTCTCAATCCCAATCTTTAACACCGATTTGACAAGAGTCAGACTCTAATAACTTTCCCCTTAAGTCATTCTCTTAAATGAGTCCGAGATGTCCCTAGGATCCAACGTCAAGCAAGTTTTATTAAGGCTTAGCTTATGTGAGTAGGGAGGTGATTTTTGGGCTAAGGGAGGGTAATGACTTCCCCACCTTATCTTATGTTGGTTTTGCCCTTAATTTCAATTCGTACAAGTGTGCAATATAAGAAAGAATAAACACACAAAGCGAGTAAATCACCCACGTGTTTGTCTTATGCCATATTCAATGCCATATGTACACCTCGGTGCCGATCACAACAATAATAGAATAAAATACAGTATATTGGAATGAAAATTGACACGTGCCTAGATTCAAATGTCTCACAATTTAAAAACATCCAATTCCGTATTTTAGTTCTTAAATTTATTACAGTGCACGGGTAATATAAACAGAAACTAGTAGCAGAATATAGCAATACATAAGAATTTACCCAATCACACAAAAGCAAGTGTGAACTTCTACAATGCTAAAAATTTAATCTGCATACCAAAAATAAAGAAAAAAGTTAACAAAAACGTGAAATCAAACTGTTCCTATCCCCGACAACAGCACCAAAATTTGATTGGGGTAAAACCACGCACGAAAAGTATATGTTTTGAAATCACGAGTTAAAAGTGCGTGCTTTGACTTCCTTGATACTTCCGTTATAGCATAGAGGCTAAACGAGTCAAATCCATAGGGACGGAAAGCGATAGAAGCTTTACCGATTTATTCACGTGTGTGTTCACGATTTTTCTGTGTTTTAAAGAATGAAAATAAAAGAAAACAAAGAATGAAAAAAGAAGGGTACGGTGGAAACAAAGATAGAAACATTAAAAAGAAGGTGTTTGTGATTTTTGAAATTATTTCTAAATTAAATTAAAGGGGAAAGAAAACTCATGGCTACTAACTACTAATGACTCCACTACCATACTAACTTCTTAGTGATAGGTACCTCACATGTATTCTTGGCCATAACTAGTCCTTGGTTTAAGAGCGTTTCAAAGTATGACCTATAAGATAATTCATCACATCCAAACTTAACAAATAAGTGCAAGCTACACTTAAACCATCAAAACTAAACAAGAGCAAGTATGAAATAAACTAATGTTAGCTTCTTAAAGAGTTAGGGTGTTAGAGTGTTAGAATCCATCATCATGAGCCATCAATGGTTCTTCCAAGAGCAAGACCAAGTAGAGGCTATTAGATTCATGTAGATTATCAAGTAAGAAGTTAGCAAGTTGATGGTTAGTAGTTAGTTGCCATAAGAAGAAAATTAGTTAAACATATAAAAGGAGTTAGAGAAAAGAAAACAAGTAGACATAAAGAGAGAACCTTTCATAGAGTGTCACTCTCCATTACAAGCACTCTTACTTTCATCCTATGTACTACTCTCTCCCTATTACAAGATCTACAAGAAATAAAAAATAAAAAAGAGGAAGAAGAAGAATAGCTAATTTAAACTACCCTAACAACTACATACATGGAGAAGAAACAACCCTAAACACATTCTCAAACTCCTTCTCTGAGCTTTGGAAATCCCAGGGCATCTATAGGCCAGGGGCACCAGGGAGAATGTACAAAGCCGCGCGTCAAATCACGACTCGCGGCTCCATGGTTCGGCTATAGAAACGCGGCCAGGGCCACATTTTCGCAGCCATATTGGCGTCGTGCGCGCGGCGCCTTCTGCTACGAGCTGTCGATTTGTCCCCGTGTCAGCTGTATCTACTGGATTGTGGATATGGGCACCCATTTTTGATAGATTCACCCTCCAAAGTCAATGGTTATATAAATTATCAAATAAATAGGATTTTGTACTTCTTCTTTATTTCATGCCATGTACCTAGAAACTTACAAGAGAGATGTCATTAGCAGGATTTCATATTTAATAAATGTGAAGATGTGGTATGAAATATGCACATTTAGAGACTAACCACTTCCATATGACTTCAAATGAGGCTTCACAGATAGCTCTAGCCTTTCTTTCAATCTCCTCCATTGTATTTCAACGGTGTTGGCGAGGAGTATCTAAGTAGCTAATCAGTCTAGCCTCTTATCCGTTGGCTCTCACACGACCGGGGTGCTTATCACTCTCCAATAAAATATCTAGTATATCATATCCCAGATGGATGAATGTCTTCCTGAATTGCAGATTGAGATAATGAGTCCTAGAAGAAATTTGAGGGTAAATGCTTATTGAAATTTAAAAAAAATCGGGGATGCTAGGGGAGAACATCCAACAAGTTTTTGACAGCTTTAGTGTAACTTTCAAAATCTTTAGTGAAACTTTTGAAAGTTGGTTCCTTAGCTCTCTTTAAAGAAGATAAACACTATGATAATTATGTTGTAATATAAACACTTACAATTTTATGTGCAATTTCTTGACTATGTTCATTTATGTATGAACCATCCGCATAAATCCTGGCCTTGTCCTTATTGAATCGTGCATGTGACAATCAAAGAAGATCAAGCGACCAACAAAGCCCGATATATCATGGACATGATGCTAAGAGGTGATAAAGGCCAGCTGTATCTTGCACCATATAATACGGGGTAAGTACTAATCTTTTATATTAAAATTAAATTGTAAATTTAATTTAATTTTTCAAATAACTTTCTCCTATAGTTCACATTGGATTTTGTGCATAATCGACCCTTACAAGTTCACTGATTTGTCAAATAATTAATATGTGAGTATTTAGTACTTGTATATATATTTTTCATTTCTTCTATTTAAAAATATTATTTAATATTTTTGATTATTTTATGAAAAGGTCCTCTCCATGTTGGTTGCACAAACTAATCAGAAAAAGGTAAAAAGCTATATAGAGGAGGATTCTAGTAATTATTTCAGAAACTGATGATAACCCTTTAAATTTTAAATTTTGCTTAACACAAATTCAATTCTTGTAGTATTCTAAATAACACGATAGTGTTGTGTGCGGATAGTATGTCATTCGATTTATGCGCGTGATATGCACAACTCAAATGAATCTTATTCCTATAAAAGTATAATCCTCTGCCCTAAAATTAATTTATGTCAATTTAGTAAATATTAAAACTAACACAAATAAGTCAATATGTTTGCACTTTAATAACAAAGAAAATATTCAATTAAGGAATTTGATGAAGTTCAAGAAGAGTAGGTGGGATGTGTTGTAAAATATATTCCGTAGAGAGGGTATTGTGTTTAAAATATTTTTTTTGCTTGAGTTTGTGCAAGTTTTCTATTTGGTGCACGTTTTCATTTTTTTTTCTTTCATGTTTTCTATTTGGTGCATGTATACACACATACATATGTAGACACACACATATACATGTACACATGTACATGTACACACACATATATATGTACATATACACACACTTACATGTACACACACACGTATATATCCATACATACATACATACATATACATACATACATACATACATACACATACACACACACACACACAAATACATGCACGCACACACACTTCTCTAATCTTGAAACTTTGTTTTGTGACTTTCAGATCTAAGAAGGCTTTTTAGTGTATGAAGGTGCAATAACAAAGAAGATAATTGAAGCCATGGATATCAAGTACCCAAAATTTTTTGTTGACTTCTAGCTAATGTTTGGAGTTTGTGATATTGTTAGGGGAAGAGAACAGAGTGCTTACCTTGACTTGGTAAGAAAATGCTATGATCTTGTAGAATACAACAGTACTAGAATTTGTTTCTTGAACAATAATTAATGTAATTTTTAGTACATGAGACTCTTGTTTTATTAATTGATTTTGGTTGGAGGTTATGATGAGAGTTTATTTAACAAGAATGTTATTCATATGTCAATTTCAATGTTTATTTACATGTTTTTTTTTCCTGTAATCCAATGGTTGCAAACATGTTTCTATTACATGAAAAATCTTTGTGTTGTATGTCTTGTATCTATTGTATATATGAATTTTGTATCTGTTGTTGTATATTGAACATTTTTATAAACCTGTAATCTATTATTTTAAATTTTTTTTTAAAAAGTACGACTTTTCACTACCGCTGTGAAAGGTTAAATTTTATTTTTTTTAAAAACATTAACGACGGTTCTAACAATAAGCATTGTGAAATAAACTTTTCATGTCGGTATTTAATGAACCGCAGTGAAAGGTGAAATTTTTCATAGATACTTCATGACGGTTATATACTAAATCACCGTGAAATAAAACTTTGAAATCACCTAGAGGGGGGTGAATAGGTGATGGCTATATGTAAATGGCACAAATGCGGAATTTAAAATTCAACTATCACAATTAGCTCAAATAAAAGACTTGCAATAAAAGAAGCAATCAATAGTGCAAGAATTAAAGAGTTTAGAGTTTAGAGAGATTTGAGCAAACGCAAACACGCATATATGTTTCCGAGGTTCGAGCCACGCTCTACGTCCCCGCCTTCACACTTGAAGGATTTCCACTATTGAAGATCCCACTGGATCACCAATACAAGGACACACTTGTCCTATCTCTCGTGATGCCGCAACACCACCCGGAGCACACTAGCTCGCTTGAGGCCGATGCCTCTACAACTTCACTCAAGAAGAAAATGATCACACTTGATCAAAAATTCGCTCACTTGCACAATCCTAGAACCAATATGTAGATGAAGAATTATGGGATTGTGTAGTGCAAAAGCTAGAGAGAAGTAGAGGTAAAGACTTCAAATGGGTGTCTAGAAATTTAGGGCTTTTGGAGAGAAAATCTTTTCTAAATGAAAGCCTTTTGAAAACTTGTAAATCTTTTTGAAAATTTCTTGTAAAAATGTTCTTGATAGTTGTCTTATCATGTTGAAGTGACCTCCTATTTATAGGGGTCAAAAACAGCTTCAGAGATTCGTTGGGATCAAATCCCAAAAGAAAAACTGTCAGAAAAATAGCTGTTGGAGTCTGTCAGAACCTCTGACAGCAGCCGGTCGACCGGGCCGGTCGACCGCCAACGGTCAAAAATCCGACCGTTGGGGCTCAGCGGTCGACCGCACGGTCGACCCAATCTACCCGAGAGCACTGCAGTGTGCTCGATCGACCGGGGCGGTCGGCCGACGTACACACATGCACAGCGTGTACGTCGGTCGACCGGGACGGTCGACCGGTTTCTGTCAGTTCTGAAAAATCAGAACTTCCAGAAACCTGAAAACTGGGTTTTGAATTTTGGTCTAGGGTTTGAGTGTTTTGGACCTTGTAAAACATAGAGTACGAGCATATGTCATAACTCTATCATGTTAAAACATTTTGATAAATACCCTTTTGATAAAAGCTTGTTTTGTCCAAAAATTGTTTTTCCAAAAATATTGTTTTTCCAAAACTTAAAGTTTCTAAAAACTTATTTCCAAAAACATGTTAACTTTGAATCTAGATTGAAAATAGAATTTGAAACTCTTTTTGAAGTCATGAACCAAAGTAAGGTGTGTGTAAGTGGTAATCCCATAACTCTACTTCTAACATCTAGGGTTTGACAAAATATCTAAAATAAAGATCAAAATACAAATCTTGGAATTTCTTCATAGTCTTGATCTTGACTTGGTCTTTTCTTTAAGATCTTGATTCCGAAGCTTCCTATTGTGCTTGGCTTGGGAATGCAAATCGTAAGCGGCATCCAAACTTGTGAGTCTTGATTGTGGAGCCGTCAAATCAACCTGTCTAACCTGAAATACTTTTAAACAAAATTGTTAAATATATAACTAGATATGGTTTGTTATCATCAAAATATCCATCAACATATAGGGCTAATGGCCTTTGGGCCAACAATCTCCCCCTTTTTGATGATGACAAAACATATTTAGTTATCACAAATATTTTGGGTAGAGACTTCAAATGAAGCTCCCCCTCAACACATGCATATACAAAAAAAATATGCTCAAGCATAGACAAATCTCAAAAGAAATGGTGGGTGATAATCCACAATACATCCACAACACATATATCCATGCTAGATAAAAATACTCATGTCATAAAATAGAAATGAAACACACATGTCCACAAAGCATAACCAACATAACAAGTACATGTCCACACAAACATAAATACAAGATAAAGATGTCCAACTACAGAAAATACTACAAAATATAAGTACACAAAATATGGAGTTTCTCTCAACAAATAACTCTCCCCCCTTTTGACATCATCAAATAAAGGGGAGGTCACTCTCATCACTTGGCACCACCAGCATCGTCGCCCTCATCGTCGTCATCATCTTCGTCGTCCTCTGATGAGCTCTCCACAGTAGTGCCTTCAGCCATGGTCTTATCACCATCATCGTCTTCCTCTGAAGAAGAAGAAGAAGAAGTAGCTGCCTCCTCTGGATCAACGCCGATCACCTTTGGCCGAGGTGGGGGAACAGAAGAAGGAGCTCTGGTAGGAAATGGAGGGCCGGTGGAGGGAAGGGACGAGCAATGGAAGTGGGATCAGGAACAAACATGTCGAATTTCGTAAAGAGTGCCTCAAATTGCGTATCCATGAATCTCATGGAGTCAGCAAAATAGGACATATCGTTACGAATTCCTCGGATCTGCGAGTCCATCACCGCACGAGAATCTGCCTCGCGCTGGAATCGTGCGTCCATCTCTGCACGAAGCGCTGCAACATGCTGCTCAATCCAAGCCTGGTGTGCCTCGAACTGAGAGCGTACCTCTGAGGAGATAAGAGCCTGAAGGACTGGAGGTAAAACAGGGGCCGAAGCAGATGATGTCCCTGGGGCTGAAGAAGATCCTGGAGCAGCAGGAGGAACAGGAGGTTGCTCAGGAGCGTGACGACGCAACTGGGCTTCCATCCTCTTCAGGAGAATGCCGTCAATGTCTATTTGAGGATCATCAGAAGTCTCAGAAGAAAGATCGAAACCTAGAGTTTTGAGAAGACGGGTGATAAGCATGCCATAGGGTAAACCCCTACCGGACATGCGAATCTGGTCGGATGCCATGTGGGTAGCAATGACACGGGGAATATTAATCTTAATGCCTCGCAAAAGGCAATAGATAATCAAAGGCACAGGACCCCTAGCATGGCTATATTCACCAGATTTAGGGACAATGTCATAAAAAATAATCTTGGCTAGGACTTGGGAAGTGAGAGTGAACCTGCTCACAACTTCGTTCCTGACCAAGCCGGGGTTGTCATCCCCGTGAATCAAAGTGGATGCGGTGAGTGCAGACTCACCGTCCGGAAATTCAAAATCATGAAGGTCAGATGAATATACATCAGCTCCACCAGGGGAGAGATGTAGGATATCAGCGAACTGACCAATGTTTAGGTCAATGTCCCTGCCTAGGACTCTAGAGAAGATACGGTTTCCATCAAAAGAAAAATTAGCATAGAAATAAGGCACGAGGGATGTATAAACTTGTTCTTTAATGGTTAAGAACTTGTTTAAGGAGTTGTTCTGCAAAATACGGGGGATATCAAGATGTTCAAAGTCTTGAATAACTACATATCTTCCTGAAATGATGTTCCTCTTGGAAAGATTGATAAAACGATTTTCAGCAAGCTCATTTATAAAAGTTCTTTTAGGTTTAGGAGTGTGGGAAGAAGTATGAGCTACTGATTTGCCTTTCTCAGTCCTAGTCCTTTTAGATGTAGACATGTTTTTGAAGAAAAAGATGATTTTTAGGTCAAATAAGTTAGGGCTTGATCTAGAGAACTTAAAAACCTAAAATCTTTGACAAAAAGAAGATGATCCTAAAGCTAGATATAAAGAACAGTAGGAAAAATCAAATTTTACCTGGAAGATGAAGAACAAAACCCTAATCAGAGAAAACCTGAAATTCTTCGAATTCTGCTGAGAGGAAGTCCTGAAAACGAAGATCCAGCACCTAAAGATGGAATCTGAAGTGGGTTTGGAAGGGATTTGAAAAAGATTGAGGGATTAGAGATTTAGAAAAAATTTTGAGAAAAGGGGAAGTCGGGTTCGTCGGCTGCGAGTGTGAGAGAGAGAGAAAAAGTCAAATAAATAGCAGTTTTAGGGCTGAATACGACGAACGGTCGACCGGGCTGGTCGACCCGAAAAAGCCGAGAGCTCTGCAACTCAGAGCGGTCGACCGTGTTGGTCGACCCAGAAATCCTGAGAGCTCAGAGAGCTACAGCGGTCGACTGGGTCGGTCGACCCAGAAAACCCGAGACCATAGACAGCAACAGCGGTCGACCGGGTCGGTCGACCGGCTATGCCCAAAAAACTGAGAACAGAAAAAAAATTTAAAAGAAAAATTTTATCAAATAAAGTAGAATATATATACCATTTAGGAATACAACACTGTTTTTAAATCTTCATTAGGTTATTAAACAAAAATATTCACACAAAACATTTTATTTAATTTTCAGACAAAAACAAAGTTTTAGAGGTGTTGAAGCCGAATACCCGGTGACGGGTTCTGAACTTCATCCTCATGATTCCTCTAGATATGAGTTGAGGTGCGCAATTGCCATCTCTAAGGTATTTGTTCAAGTATGAAATTTTACAAAATTTTATTTCTTAGTTTTGAAAATACATTGTGTATATATAAATAAGCTAGTCTAGGCATGGCATGTGGACATACAATGGACATGGTATTGAAGACAAGATAAAAACATGGCATATACACAAACATGATAGAGATGTAAGTTTACACAAACATATATCAATAAAGCATAAAAGTAACTAACACTCCTATACATGTGTATATATATTACCAAAATTAAAAACTTTTAAATGGAGAGGTTACCAAGCATGGGCAATCTCCAAAATAGGTGCCTCCATGATAGCGATGCAAGCATGATGTGTTCTTTGAGCTTAGTTGCATCCACTACCCAGGCACCGTTTCCCCCTAAGTCTTGGAGGAAGAAGATCCACCTGCATCATCTAAATTTGGTGGGTCTCTTGGTGCCCATATCTTTTTGGGTCCTTTTGGATTAGTACTGGGACGAACCCAAACATATTTATTATGCACATTATTTTTAGCAAAACAAAACTTTTCTAAATGGCCTTTGCGGCCACAATGCGTGCAAATGTAAATTCTACCACTACCATACATGTATGCATGTTTATGTGTGTGTGCATGTTTCCGTGCGTGTACATGGTGAGTGTGTTTCCCTTGGGTTACTCCCTTAGGAAATCTAGATGCAAATTTAGTTAGATCAAAGGCACACTTTTTAAGAGTTGAATCTAAAACATCAACTCGTTTTTGCATTTCCACAAAATCATTTTTATTACATGATGCAATAGGGGTTTTACCTTTACAAGCTAGTTTGTATTTTTCAAAGTCAATTTTTATTTTCTTAAATGCACAAGATAAATCATTTTTCTCTTTTTCAATAATATTAATTTTATCTTTTAAAGACTCATTTTCCCTTTTTAGTTTCTTGTTATGAGATTGAGAAATCTCATACCTATGTTGTAGTTCTTCGAAAAATTGAGCTAACTCATCCATAGTCAACTCATCCCCATCTAAAGTGTTATCGATTGTTACCTTCGAAGCATCGTCTCCATGTGCCATGAAGCACATATGTGCGGCGTCGTTCTCCTCTTCGGATTCCGACTCTGTATCATCCCATGTGGCTACCATAGCCTTCTTCTTCCTTGGTACATGCTTGGAGGTAGTAGCTTGGAGAGCGGGGCAATCCGCTATGAGATGTCCGATCTTCTTGCAATAGAAGCAAGGACCGGGTTCTTCTCTCTTCTTTTCAAACCTTCCTTGAGCTTTCCCTCTTCGGAAGTTGCTTTGCCTCCCTTTCCTGTAAAACATTTTGCCTACCTTCCGGATGAGCATGGCGAAGTCCTCATCGCAATCCTCCGATGAGTCATCCTCTTCAATGATGGTTGGAGTGGCTTTGAAGGTGAGTGCTTTCTTCTTGGGTGCCTCCCTTTCTTCTCTTACCTTCATCTCCATCTCATGTATTTTGAGATTACCGATGAAGCCGGAGAAGTCCATCTCCTCCCGATCGTTAAGCTCCTTGAGGGTAGTCGCCTTTACTTCCCAAGCTTTGGGAAGAGCTCTAATGACCTTGCGAATCTTTTGGTCATTGTCGATCGTGTCACCTAGAGAAGATAAAGCATTAGTGATCTTGGTGAAACGAGTGAGCATGTCATTAATACTCTCACTTTCAAGCATATAAAAATTCTCATATTGAGAACGAAGCAAGTCAATCTTGGATCTCTTGACTTGTGATGTTCCCTCATGAGTCACAATTAAAACATTCCATACTTCATATGCAGTTTTACAGTTAATAATGCGTGAGAGGTCATCTTCATTAAGGGCTTGGGTTAAAGCATATTGAGCCCTAGCATTAGCCTCATAGTCCTTGGTAGTGTCCTCGGACCATGATCTCTCATCGGTGAGAGGCTCTACAAATTCTTTAGTTATGGCCCTACCTACTCTAACTCCTAGGGACTTAAGGAAGAGGTTCATCTTGACCTTCCATATGGGAAAGTTCAAGCCATCAAACTTGGGTGGGGACTTGATGCTAGAAAAGTCAAGGGATGCCATGGATATGAATGCACAAACAAATATAGATGCAACAAATATATAGCCAAATGCAAGGATCTCCCTAAGGTGGTTAAACCAAATAGTAGGGTTAGGCTCTGATACCAATTGAAATCACCTAGAGGGGGGGTGAATAGGTGATGGCTATATGTAAATGGCACAAATGCGGAATTTAAAATTCAACTATCACAATTAGCTCAAATAAAAGACTTGCAATAAAAGAAGCAATCAATAGTGCAAGAATTAAAGAGTTTAGAGTTTAGAGAGATTTGAGCAAACGCAAACACGCATATATGTTTCCGAGGTTCGAGCCACGCTCTACGTCCCCGCCTTCACACTTGAAGGATTTCCACTATTGAAGATCCCACTGGATCACCAATACAAGGACACACTTGTCCTATCTCTCGTGATGCCGCAACACCACCCAGAGCACACTAGCTCGCTTGAGGCCGATGCCTCTACAACTTCACTCAAGAAGAAAATGATCACACTTGATCAAAAATTCGCTCACTTGCACAATCCTAGAACCAATATGTAGATGAAGAATTATGAGATTGTGTAGTGCAAAAGCTAGAGAGAAGTAGAGGTAAAGACTTCAATGGGTGTCTAGAAATTTAGGGCTTTTGGAGAGAAAATCTTTTCTAAATGAAAGCCTTTTGAAAACTTGTAAATCTTTTTGAAAATTTCTTATAAAAATGTTCTTGATAGTTGTCTTATCATGTTGAAGTGACCTCCTATTTATAGGGGTCAAAAACAGCTTCAGAGATTCGTTGGGATCAAATCCCAAAAGAAAAACTGTAAGAAAAAATAGCTGTTGGAGTCTGTCAGAACCTCTGACAGCAGCCGGTAGACCGGGCCGGTCGACCGCCAACGGTCAAAATCCGACCGTTGGGGCTCAGCGGTCGACCGAACGGTCTACCCAATCTACCCGAGAGCACTGCAGTGTGCTCGGTCGACCGGGGCGGTCGGCCGACGTACACACATGCACAGCGTGTACGTCGGTCGACCGGGACGGTCGACCGGTTTCTGTCAGTTCTGAAAAATTAGAACTTCCAGAAACCTGAAAACTGGGTTTTGGATTTTGGTCTAGGGTTTGAGTGTTTTGGACCTTGTAAAACATAGAGTATGAGCATATGTCATAACTCTATCATGTTAAAACATTTTGATAAATACCCTTTTGATAAAAGCTTGTTTTGTCCAAAAATTGTTTTTCCAAAATATTGTTTTTCCAAAACTTAAAGTTTCTAAAAACTTATTTCCAAAAACATGTTAACTTTGAATCTAGATTGAAAATAGAATTTGAAACTCTTTTTGAAGTCATGAACCAAAGTAAGGTGTGTGTAAGTGGTAATCCCATAACTCTACTTCTAACATCTAGGTTTTGACAAAATATCTAAAATAAAGATCAAAATACAAATCTTGGAATTTCTTCATAGTCTTGATCTTGACTTGGTCTTTTCTTTAAGATCTTGATTCCGAAGCTTCCTATTGTGCTTGGCTTGGGAATGCAAATCGTAAGCGGCATCCAAACTTGTGAGTCTTGATTGTGGAGCCGTCAAATCAACCTGTCTAACCTGAAATACTTTTAAACAAAATTGTTAAATATATAACTAGATATGGTTTGTTATCATCAAAATATCCATCAACATATAGGGCTAATGGCCTTTGGGCCAACAAACTTTTCATGGGCGATTATTTTAGAACCGCCGTGAAAGGTTAAAATTTCCGTAGACATTTAACGGCGGTTATCTTCATAACGCCCGTTAAATGTTAACTTTTCATGACGCTTTTTATGACAAACTGCCATGAAAAATCTGAGTTTTCGTGGCGGTTATTCTCCGAACCGCCATGACATATTTGATTAACAGCGGTCAAAAATCGTCGTGACATGTTTGACTTGACGGCGGTCATGAACCACCGTGAAATTTTTATGTTGCCCGAATAGAAGCGATTTTTATCGCCGTCATTGCTTTTTAACGGTGGGTTTAAACCGCCATGAAACCCCTTTTCTTTTGTAGTAATTCATTCAAACAACTTGCAGAGAAATTTTCACTTTGGTGGTTGATCAACTTCGAGTGTATGCTCTTCGAAAAAGCAATAACTTTGAATAATGATCTCAAAGTCCAGTAAGGCTGATCTAGTATGCTCCTCACCAAATTTCTTAAAATGTCAGCAATTATCAAATTTCATAATAACGCAAATAAAAGGAAGCGAAACTTAGTTGTCACCTCCAACACTCAACCATCTACATAATTCACTACATTAGTATTAATTAGTACGAATCTCTTAGTATAATTTTCCATCTCATATGGTAAGAGTAAGATAAACCCAATAATCTGCATTGAAGAGTATCATTGACATGGCTCAACATCGTATGCAGCTATTAGATAATTAATGAAAAATAATTCAGTAATTTAACCATTTGCTTTGTCACTCGGGACGCAGACCACCTACAGTCCATGTAGCATTATTCTACCTATTCTAAAAGAAATGAAAAGAATAACAGCATAATCGAAAACTAAGTGACTTACTCGGTCACTTTTAATAAAGATTTTCACGCATACATCCACAATAATAATTAATTCTCCATAGCACAAAGCAAAATATTTCAAACATTTAGCAAAGAAGTGTAATATCTTTTTTACAGAGTAAATGGTGAACTAATTAGGTCCCTGCACTACATTAAAAAGCTTTTACTGAAAACTCCCTGAAAATACATCTGAATGAAAATAAAGATTCTCCCAATCTAGAAGGTAGAGATGCATACTGTGCTGGTGGATTTTCCGCTGCGAATAATCAGATGATCGGTTCACACCACAAACGAGAGTATGAGTTTGGTGTATAAGTGCAAATTAATAAACACAAAATAGATGGAAGCATGATATTTTTATGTGAAAACCCAAATTAGAAAAACCACGAGGAGAAGGAGAAAATTCACTATAAATTTGCCGATTTACATAAATTACAGGTATGTATTGGCATTTCTTTGGGTTATGATTGAATGGAATGAAAAAGTCCCCTTCTCGCTGGAGAAGGTCTATTTGTACTGAACCTAGGTCCTGAGGCGATTGGGGCATTCACGAGATTTATGAAGTAGCATGATCTTCATGTGTGAATTTATTATAACGGTTGTGATTGCTGACATGATGGTTGAGATTGCATGCAAAAAATTTCTTAACTGTCCACCATGAGTGTATGAGATTACATGTCTCCAACGTGAGAGAGGAGAGGTGTCACGCCCCGCTTCCCGAAATACGCTAAAGCGAAGATGCAACGGCTACGCATATAAGTAAGGAATATACCTCACGCATATACGCTAAGTCTTAAGTAACCTGAAACAACCTTCAGCTGCAGAAAAGGTTTGCCTTTTGATGAAAGACGCAATTTTTTTTTCGGTGTGTAACCTAACAGATCTACTTTTGTGTTGTTTTGTTTTGGGTCACAAGAAAGATGCAATTTTTCTTTTTCCTACATCTCTATATATCAGTTTGGACAGCTTGCATTTAGCTTTTCTATTCTGTTAATAAACAGAGATGGTGTTGAGGTAACGGAATCTTGAGGTATTCAAGATATTTAGCGGAAATTTGAGGTATTATATATGTTATAAACATTTGTAGTTTGGAGAATCAAAAGCTTGTATATGTTTGCAGCTTGCGAATGAAATAACTTTTTGGCTGAAGTTCATATATATAATTTAAACTTGAAGTATACATTTTACTGATAAAGGCCTAAAAGAAATTTGTTGATCTCGGAAAAAAAAATTTACATCTCACGGTTTTATCTGAAAAAATATATATATATGATCAAACTTTTTTTATTTTTGAGTGATGTTCAGATTAGACATCTATGTAATTTTATTATTATAATTCTCGCATTAAATAGAAAAATCTGTTGGCCCAGAGGCCCTTCACTCTAGTTTTGATGATGATTAACTCATGTAGTTATAGTTTACTAATAATCTTGTGTTTAAATAGTTTCAGTGATTGACCAAGATATTAGTAGGTGATTAGCTTCAACAAAGGAGTTTTGAGGCTAACATGTGTTGATTCAAGAGCTGCGCGTTAAGATCGCATCTAGCACTCGGTGGGAGTCAAGCTCGTTGGATCGCGTTTGGATCGAGTTGGCTTGAAAACAAGAAGACTTCAGTTTGTTTTTAAATTTGTTTAGATCTTATGTAAAGATTAGATAGTGTTGATATGCTCAAGTTTACATACACACACAAGTTTAAAGTTTATTGGTTTTGGTTTTCAGTTTAACTGGTTTTGGATTTCATGTCAAAAACATATATATATATATATATATATATGTATATATATATATATATATATATATATATATATATATATATATAATATATATATATATATATATATATCTTATATGTATATTAGATTCTATCCATAGACAATATGCTTCTAATTTGTTTAAATATTATATTTTTGTATTTACATGAGTTTTGAAAAAATCGGATTTCCATTTCAAACTTTGGTTTTTGAAAAATACCGATTTTGTGTTTAAACCAAGTTTTAATATCACAAAAATGGTCAAATTGTTTATAATATGTTTTGAATTTTAGTCACACATATTTGTATTTTAAAGATCTTATAGGAACTTATTTTTTAGAATTTATGTAATTTTATGGGATTTTCTTAAAGATAAAAAGATCAAGGTTTTAATCCCCAAAATATATGACCTGGCCTTCTGCCGGTTAACCAGACAGTCGAACGAGGTAGAAGTCGGTCGATCGGTCCGGTTGACTGATGTGCACAAGCGTGCACGGCCGTATAGGCTGGAGGGCCAGTCGACCGACCCGGTCGACTGCCAGAGAGCTCTGCTATCTGGATTTGGCTCCGGTCAACCGGGAGGTCGACCGACAGAGAGCTATGCTCTCTATATCCAGGCCTCTGTCGACCAGGCGGTCGACCGGTGGCACAACGGTAGAAAATCCGACCGTTGCCGGTAGACCGGGCGGTCGACCGACAGCAAAAATTTTCTGCTGTCTTGGCCCAACGGCTAGTTTTTGGATTGGGTTATAAATACCCATCCCTTTGGGCTGTTTTGAATAAGTTTTTCAAGAAAAAAAATTCCCATATTCTTAAGTGTTTTAGCAACAAGTTTTAAAAGAGTTTTTGGGTTTAAAAGATCTATCTTTATTTGTTTTAAAGGGTTGGAAAAATCAAAGGAAAAGAAAAGTCCTTGGGAATTATTTTTGATCTTCATTTCTATTTCATCCTAGAAGTTTTTTCAAGTATTTTCTTTGTAATTTTGATTTTCAAACCTCTATCTATCCTATCTATTAGGATTTTGTATTTGGTGAGAAAATTAGTTTGTGGTCTTTGAGATCACCAAGAGTTGTAACCTTCCTTGTATTTGTTGTTATCCCTCTTGTGTAGAGGTGATTGTGGAGATTGTGTTGGTATCCCTCTAAGTGTAGAGGTGATTGAGGTTGTTGTTTGGTTTTGTGCCTTGTCCCTCTAATGAGAGGTGATTGTGTTGGCTTTGTGCATATCCCTCTCTTGAGAGGTTGATCTTGTGTGGCTTAGTACCTCGCCTCTTGTGTAGAGCTTGTTGTTGTTTGAGAGATGAGTTGTGTACTCCAATTTTATATTACCCAAATCCTCAGATGAGGTTCCCTGTGTAGGAAGTTTTGTGTGGACGTATTAGTGGAAATCCTTCTGTGTGAAGGCGGGGATGTAGAGCTGGGTGCTTGAACCTCGAAATATATCTTTGTGTTTGTATTTGATACACTATCTCTAACTCTCTCTCTTATACCTTGCATTATTTCATATTGTTCATATCAAACTTATATACTTGGTATTGTTTGTGTGTGCCCATACTTGTGTTGAACCAAGAGAGCTTTACATAGCACCTCAACTCTTATTTAGAGGAATTTAGAGGAGATACTCCATAGCCCTTTATGAGGAATTCGGCTACACTCTTTGTGTATTGCAATTTAGTTTTAATTTCACATACACCTATTCAGCCCCCTCTAGGTGTACTTACAATTGGTATCAGAGCCTATGCTCCTGATATTAGGTTTAACCACCTAGGAGTGAGATCTTGGTTAGCTAATCTATATTTGCATTTGCACACATATAGTTTATACACCCATAGATTTCATGACCCATCTTATGTTCGAAGTTTCTAACATCGATGTATGGAAGCTTAAGATGAGTACGTACCTAAAAAGCCTAGGTATGCATGTTTACCTTGCCGCTACCAAGAATTCTTATCTTGGTAATAGCAAGCATATAGAGGCAAATGCACAAACCCTTGAGGTACTTAGGAGCACTCTAGGCAAAGATTATCTTATGACAATTTCTTATTGTGATTCAGCTTTTGCAATGTTGAACACTTTGACCTCTCCCGCGCTACAAATGATATGTGGAGAAAGAATCTAGTGAGGATGAATCCGAACAAGCTTGCTGCATGGTCTAAGGGAATGACACCCTTGAAGTAAACTCGGATACTCAACTAGATGATAGTGCTAGTTCTTCCGGTGATGACTGTATGGATGCCTATGCTTTAAATGAAGAACTATCTCTTGTGTGTGAAAACTTGCAAGAAAATACCAAATTTTGAAAAATAAAAGCTTTAAATTAAAAGAAGAAAATAAAAATATTTCTTCTAAACTTGACTTGGTTTTGCAAGAGAGGGATGAGATTTCAAATGAAAAGGACTCACTGAAATCCCAACTTAACCTTGCCTTAAAGGAAAATGAATTTTTAAAGAATAAAAATGATAGTGATGATGTTGTGAAGAAAAATACAATTTTGTCTTCAAAACTTGATTTTATTTTAAAAGAGAATGAAACTTTGAAAAATAAATTTGCTTTAATTACAAATTAATTGGATTTGGTTTCTAAGAAAAATATTGAAAAAACACCTAGAGGGGGGGTGAATAGGTGTAAGTGCTAATCTAATAAACTTAATGCAAACTAAGTGCGCTAAATGCGGAAGCTAATGCAAATTATGCACAAACTAATACAATACAACAAGTGTAGCCGAATTCCCCTTGCGAGGCTCTGGACTAACTCCCCTTGATTCCCCTTGAAATGGGTTGAGGTGCTATGTGAAGCTCTTGTTGGATGAGTATAAGTTAGGCACACACACACAAGCAATCCAAGCAATGTGCACACACAATCAAGCCAAGCAATAAAGAATATAGCAATATGAAATAATGCAAGGCAACACAAGCAATATGATATGGCAATATGAGTTATGCTCAACACAAATAAATATGATATGATGATATGAAGTATGATGCTTTGCACAATATAAATGAGAGTAAGGGTTAGAGAGACAATGGATCAAACGCTAACACAAAGATTTGTTTCGAGGTTCGAGCACCTTGCTCTACATCCCCGTCTACACCACCGTGTAGGATTTCCCAATCCACTATAGGAGTACCAAACTCCTCTCTCAACCTTACAAAGCCACCGAGGCTATACAACCACAATCCACCTCTACCGAAGAGGGATACGGCCCGTAGCCAACTACAACAAACACCTCTACCTAAGAGGCTCACAAACCAATCACCCGATCACCTCTACCGAAGAGGGATACAACAAGAATAAGGGTGTACAACTTAGAGGTTTACAACAACCACCTCAAACTCTCTCTTTTCTCTTTTTCCACAAAAACAAGATCCTAATAGTTTAGGATAGAAGATATAGCTCAAGTGTGGAAAACAAGTGTTTTTGGAAACAAGCAACAAAGAAAAATCCTTGGGAAAATACTTGCAATATGATAGAATTGAAGATCTAAGCAAAAATCCCAAAAACCTATTTTTCTTTGATTTTCCAAAAACCCAAAAACAAATAAGATGAAATCTTTTTGACTTAAAACTCTTTTAAAACTCTTTTAAACTCTTCAGAAAACTGAAAATTTTTAGCTCAAAAATTCTTGTTCAAAACAATGGAGAAATGGGGTATATATAGCCCCTAGGAAAAACTAGCCGTTAGGCTGATGTGGCAGTCTGACCAACTGCCGGTCGACCGGCCCGGTCGACCGCCAACGGTCAAAAATGTGACCGTTGGGCAGCAGCGGTCGACCGGTCCGGTCGACCGAAAATTCCCGAGAGCAGAGCTCTCAACCCGGTCGACCGGTCCGGTCGACCGTCCACTGTGCCTAACAGACGTGCACGTCTGTGCACATCGGTCGACCGGCCCGGTCGACCTGCCCTGGGTGCGGTCGACCGGTCCGGTCGACCGTACTGGCCTGGCAGGCACAGTGCAGAACTGCACAGATACGGGATTTTAAAATAGGTCTTTTCACTCAATAAAAATCCCATAAAATCACAGTAAATCTAAAAAATAGTTTTAATCACAATAAAAACTGTTTTTCTAAAAAAATTGTTTTTCTAAAACTTGTTTTATCATTTTACTTTGATAACCAAACTTGTGATAAAAATTTCAAGACATATATCAATCATATCAATTCATTTTTGTGTCTTGCCAATTTTATCAAAAACAAAACTTGTATTTTATCAAACTAGAATTTTCCAAAACATGAATAGGATAGTCAAAATAAGTTTGTTTAAAAAATTAAGCATGCATGTATAGAATGAAGCAACTATACATATATCCATTTAAACTTGTTTTGATAAACTATTCATGAAAACCAAAACCAAATCATGAAACGTGTGTGTTTTGTGCACTTGAGCATATCAACTAAACTAAGCTTTACAAATGGATCTAAAAACTCTATCTAAACTAGGATACCTAAGTCTTCTTGTCGATCTTCCATCTTCAAGTAGACTCGATCCCAAACGCGTGATTCTCCAAGTGCAAAGGTATGATCTTTAAGCTTTGGCACCGGAATCAACATGAAAAGCTTCTAAACTCCTTGTTGAAGCTAATCACCAACTAATATCCTGTTAATGATCTGAAACTTAGAAACACAAGAATATTAGTAAACATAACTACATGAGTGTTGATCATCATCAAAACTAGAGTGGAAGGCCATTGGGCCAACAATCTCCCCCTTTTTGATGATGACAAAACTCATGGAGTTATATATGCATGGATTAAAGATAAGCTTCAAGGAAGCTCCCCCTTAACTCATGCATGGGGATAAACAATAAATATATGCAATGAATATTAAACATGAAACATGCATATGCATAAACAATAATTGGTTCTAGATATCAAATGGAATATTCAAAACAAATAAGCTCTAGATACCAATTACAAAGCAAACTCTATAAATCAATTAAACTTAAATATTCTTGAGATTAAAACATAATATATGCATAAACATAAGCATGCATATAAAACTTCATAAATCTTTCTCCCCCTTTTTGTCAATCATCAACAAAGGGTAAACAATCAAAACCATAGATAAAATGAGGGTAAAAATCTTTCTCCCCCTTTATGTCAAACAAAACAATAAAAGACAATGTTCTCCCCCTTTTGGTCTAAAACAAAAACAAAGTCAATAAGGGGTGACTACAAACATGATATCAATTAAAATATGTCAATGAAGCATCTTGATACCAATAAACAAGGATCAATATATGTTATATGCTATATACATTCATGAAGAGGAAGACGCTAAGTTAGCTTCCCTACACATATGCATTACCTCATAACACATATTATGTAATGCATAAGAGGAGATGTGAAGCTCCCCCTACACACGTATATCATATAAAGAAGAGTTGTCAAGCTCCTCAATTTATAATATACTCAACATGAATCTATATGTAAGAGAGATGTTAAGCTCTCCTTGCATATAGGAAATACAAATCAAAACAAATTTTGAATTTCTTAAATATGATACCAATTGTAAATATTTTACCAATTTGATGTTGATATCATATGTTTAAAATAACAACTTTTAATCATAAAGTGTGGGAGTACAAATACCAATTGAAATACAAAATCAAATTTTCTCCCCCTTTATGAAATACAAACTAAAGTCATGCATAGTCTTGATAACAATTTAAAAATAATCAATTTAAATTAAATTGAAACTCAAGCACTAGCATAAACACAAACATATATATGTATGAAAGATAGATACCAATAGAAATTGATATACTTGGAATTTAAAGCATACATACATACAAAACATATATGAGTATACAAGAAGATCAAAATGATACCAATTGAAAGAGTTCAATGATACCAATTGACATAACAATAAGTTCAAGTGTATACATCATATTATCTACCACCCAATCATAATTCAAGTTTTAAAGATTTTCAATTTAGGGCATACATGAACATGATCTCCCATCCTACCGCCCTTGGAAGGTAGGGGTTTTCAAAGATAGATTTGAAAATGTAGTTTTGTTTGAAAATCACTACCAAAATGAAGAACACCGCAACTAGTTAAATGGAAAACTTGTTGACTAGCACGAAATCCTTCAAGTAAGGAATAAAACAAATTGAAATTCACATGATAATCATCACTCTAACCAATAAAGCATAACTCATGAGACAAAACATGAGCAATAGATATGAGTGTACAAATAATATGTGAAGATCATAATCATGAAAAATATTTCATTAAGCTCAATTATTCCTTAAAACATAATTCCATCAAAAACATGAAAAATCATATAAAACTCCTTATTTAATCTTCAAGGCATATGTATGTCTAATACAAACTAAGATATACATACATATCCAAAACACAACGAGTCCACAAAATATATGCATTAAGGCACGTGGCTCAAAGGATACTCATGTATAGTCAATAGTTTGGATAAGATGTACATATACATGAAGTTAAATATTGACACAAAATCAAGAGAAACTAAATCTTCATCAAGACAAATTTCATTTCAAGGTATATGTATGAATTGTCAACACAAGAAGTATACATACATATCCCTTAAACACACTTTGAGTCCATAATAGATATTTGCATGAAAGGCAAATGACTCAAGGGGTATACATGTATATCTTCAACTTTGGCAAAATACACATATACATGAAGTGAAAAACTCATAAAACAAATTCAAAATGGGAATACAAGTTTAAAATGTATGGATCATCAAAACTAGACTATACTAGCACATCTAATGGGTTCAAATAAGCAATCAAGCCCAAACATATATAGATTTATTTGTAGCCCACTCTATGTACAAGTATATAACTAGTCTTAATGAAACTAACATATATTCAACACATGAAGCATCAAAAACAAAATAAATCATCATGATAAAACTAAAACATGATTATTATGTAAATTCACATGTATTAGATTCATGATGTACATTATAGCTTAAACATAAGTGAGAACACTAAGTATGGGATCATATAAGCATGTGTGTCTCAAATACTATACATGTATGTCAAGGATCTAATAAACATGGAATGAACATACTAATCCAATGACAATAAAAACATGCTATAAACTATGAACATGAAAACATGTAAACAATAATGGGAGTAAAGGATTGTTACCAAAACCGAAGAAGCAACTCTCCTTGTCTCCAAAACATGGTGGTCATTTCCACCAAATCTTCCCTTGAAAGCGATGCATCCAATTTGATTTCCATGAAGTCCGGAACGCATCCACTCCAAGGTGTCATCACTCTCACGTCATGTGAGAGCCCACACCTACATCAAAAATAATAGGAGGGGTGGTCTTTGGTACCCATATCTTCTTGGGTCCATGGGGTTAGTACCTTCTCTAACCCAAACAAAATTCTTTGCTAAATTAGGAGTATGTAATCTATCATAACAAAATTTAGCAAGGTGGCCCTTACGTCCACAATGTGTACATGAGTACACATGAGCATACATGTGTTGATGGTGTCCGTGAGGAGCATGTGTATGCCGTGGAGGGTGTGCATGCATAAAGGATGGAACTTGTTTCTTTCGAACCAAGGTTTCCAACCGTGAGTGGTTCATGGCACATTGGCTCATAGTGGAGCCCAAACAATCTACTCTCTTCTTTAGCATACAAATATCATCATTAATCCTAGAAGAAGAGGTACATGCATTAGGTAGTCTAGATGAAGAGGCTACACTAGCATGGCAAACATGTTCATCAATTTTATTTTGCAAAACAATATTCTTATCTAAACAAACATTCAACTCATTTGAAATAGAAATGATTTTGTTTTTCAAAGCAACATTCTCTTTTAAAACAAAATCAACTTTAGAAGACAAAATTTCATTTTTCTTCAAAGAGTTTCACAATCATTTTTAGACTTTAAAAATTTATTTTCTTTTAAAGCAAGTTCCAATTGAGATCTCAATGAATCCCTTTCATTATAGACCTCAACCTTTTCTTGCAAAACACAATCAAGTCTAGAATGCAAACACTTATTTTCTTTTTCAATTTCTAGACTTTTCTTTTTCAAAATCTTATACTTTTCAATTAATTTTTCACATACAATAGATAGTTCTTCATTCAAAGCATGGGGATCAACAATATCATTACTTGAAGAACTAGCATCATCATCACTATCTAATGGAGTTTCCGAGTGTACCTCAAGGGAGTCATTCCCTTGGACCATGAAGCATTGAGAGTTGGATTCTCCACTAGATTCCTCTTCTAGAATTTGAACTTGAAGCTTGGAGGTGTTGGTGGTTGTTGTCAACTTGTTCCACACTGCAAAAGCGGAATCAAGATTAGAAACATGTAAAAGATATTCTTTAGGTAAAGTGCTTCTAATGGCCTCTAGGCTTGTGCATTGGCCCCTATATGATTGCAATCACCAAGATAACATCTCTTGGTGGCGGCAAGAAAGACATGCAAACCTAGGGTTTTTAGGTACATGGACATCCTATACTTCCAAACATCAATGTTGGAAGGGTCAAAGCTAGGAGGGGTCATGAAGTCCATGGTAAACTATGAATGTGCAAACAAACAAATGCAAGTGAGATTAGCAAGCAAATGGATCACTCCTAGGATGTTAAGCCTAAGTATCAGGAGCACTAGCTCTGATACCAATTGAAAAAACACCTAGAGGGGGGTGAATAGGTGTAAGTGCTAATCTAATAAACTTAATGCAAACTAAGTGCGCTAAATGCGGAAGCTAATGCAAATTATGCACAAACTAATACAATACAACAAGTGTAGCCGAATTCCCCTTGCGAGGCTCTGGACTAACTCCCCTTGATTCCCCTTGAAATGGGTTGAGGTGCTATGTGAAGCTCTTGTTGGATGAGTATAAGTTAGGCACACACACACAAGCAATCCAAGCAATGTGCACACACAATCAAGCCAAGCAATAAAGAATATAGCAATATGAAATAATGCAAGGCAACACAAGCAATATGATATGGAAATATGAGTTATGCTCAACACAAATAAATATGATATGATGATATGAAGTATGATGCTTTGCACAATATAAATGAGAGTAAGGGTTAGAGAGACAATGGATCAAATGCTAACACAAAGATTTGTTTCGAGGTTCGAGCACCTTGCTCTACATCCCGCCTACACCACCGTGTAGGATTTCCCAATCCACTATAGGAGTACCAAACTCCTCTCTCAACCTTACAAAGCCACCGAGGCTATACAACCACAATCCACCTCTACCGAAGAGGGATACGGCCCGTAGCCAACTACAACAAACACCTCTACCTAAGAGGCTCACAAACCAATCACCCGATCACCTCTACCGAAGAGGGATACAACAAGAATAAGGGTGTACAACTTAGAGGTTTACAACAACCACCTCAAACTCTCTCTTTTCTCTTTTTCCACAAAAACAAGATCCTAATAGTTTAGGATAGAAGATATAGCTCAAGTGTGGAAAACAAGTGTTTTTGGAAACAAGCAACAAAGAAAAATCCTTGGAAAAATACTTGCAATATGATAGAATTGAAGATCTAAGCAAAAATCCCAAAAACCTATTTTTCTTTGATTTTCCAAAAACCCAAAAACAAATAAGATGAAATCTTTTTGACTTAAAAACTCTTTTAAAACTCTTCAGAAAACTGAAAATTTTTAGCTCAAAATTCTTGTTCAAACAATGGAGAAATGGGGTATATATAGCCCTTAGGAAAAACTAGCCGTTAGGCTGATGTGGCAGTCTGACCAACTGCCGGTCGACCGGCCCGGTCGACCGCCAACGGTCAAAAATGTGACCGTTGGGCAGCAGCGGTCGACCGGTCCGGTCGACCGAAAATTCCCGAGAGCAGAGCTCTCAACCCGGTCGACCGGTCCGGTCGACCGTCCACTGTGCCTAACAGACGTGCACGTCTGTGCACATCGGTCGACCGGCCCTGGGTGCGGTCGACCGGTCCGGTCGACCGTACTGGCCTGGCAGGCACAGTGCAGAACTGCACAGATACGGGATTTTAAAATAGGTCTTTTCACTCAATAAAAATCCCATAAAATCACAGTAAATCTAAAAAATAGTTTTAATCACAATAAAAACTGTTTTTCTAAAAAATTGTTTTTCTAAAACTTGTTTTATCATTTTACTTTGATAACCAAACTTGTGATAAAAATTTCAAGACATATATCAATCATATCAATTCATTTTTGTGTCTTGCCATTTTATCAAAAACAAAACTTGTATTTTATCAAACTAGAATTTTCCAAAACATGAATAGGATAGTCAAAATAAGTTTGTTTAAAAAATTAAGCATGCATGTATAGAATGAAGCAACTATACATATATCCATTTAAACTTGTTTTGATAAACTATTCATGAAAACCAAAACCAAATCATGAAACGTGTGTGTTTTGTGCACTTGAGCATATCAACTAACTAAGCTTTACAAATGGATCTAAAAATTCTATCTAAACTAGGATACCTAAGTCTTCTTGTCGATCTTCCATCTTCAAGTAGACTCGATCCCAAACGCGTGATTCTCCAAGTGCAAAGGTATGATCTTTAAGCTTTGGCACCGGAATCAACATGAAAAGCTTCTAAACTCCTTGTTGAAGCTAATCACAACTAATATCCTGTTAATGATCTGAAACTTAGAAACACAAGAATATTAGTAAACATAACTACATGAGTGTTGATCATCATCAAACTAGAGTGGAAGGCCATTGGGCCAACAAATATTTCTTTGAAAAATAATTTAGATCCTCATGTTTGTCATGCTAATATTGCTTCACCATCTAGCATTTCAATTGCATGCTCCACTTTGTCTTCAAGAGTTAAAAATGATATTTGTGTATTGAAGAAAAGTGTTGATTGTTTGAGCTCCACTTTGAGCCAATGTGCTATGAACCACACATGGTTGGAATCCATGTTTCACAAGAAACATGCTCCCCGTATACAGGCACACAAACCAAGGCATGCACATGCTCATCATGCATACTCACATGATTCTAGGTATGCTCATGTGTACACTTGTACACATTGTGGACGTAAGGGCCACCTTGCAAAATTTTGTTATGATAGATTAAATGATTCAAACTTTGCAAATAGATATGTTTGGGTTAGGAACGGTGCTAACCCCCATGACCCAATAGAGTATTGGTACCAAAATACACTCCTATTGCATTTGATGTAGGTGTGGGCTCTCACTTGATGTGAGGGTGTTGGTGCCTTTATGGTGGATGCGTTCCGAGCTAAATGGTGACAATTTTGGATGCATCACTTTCAAGGGGAGTTTGGTAGGAGGACCACTATGGTTTGGAGATCTAGAGATTATCCTCTATGATTTTGATAACAATCTTTAACTCCCATTTAGTTTACATGCTTTCATATTATTGATTTTTAGCATGTATTGGTTTTCATATTTTTCATGATTATCATGTTAAATTCCACGATAATTAGACTTGTGATATATATATATGTAGTATTTGAGGTACACCCATGTTCATATGGACTTATATTTTTGTGTTCTCACTTTAATTTAATTATTGTGTATTTCATAACTCTAAAACATGTACATTTACATAATGATCATATTGGTTTTTGTTTATGACTTTGTACTTTATGGTTTTGATTACATGTTTAGATGTAGTTTTTATTAAAACTTGTGTATCTACCTGTACAACTAATGAGCCACAATTAATTTTTATATGTTTGATTTTTACTCATGATTTGTTTCATGAGTCTTATATGAACTTTATAGATTTTGTGTGTCAATCGTTGAGTGATTTTCATGTTTTCATGGATATATTTTTATTTTATTCCTTACTTGAAGGACTTCGTACTACTTTTCAAGATTATCATAAAACTAATTGCGGATTTCCTCATTTTGGAAGAGTTTTCAATTATACTAAAATTATTTTTAAATTTATATTTTTGAAAACCCCTTCCTTCCTAAGGCCGGATGGATGGGCGACCATGCCTTGTATGCTCAAATGAAAAAATCTATTTAAACATGTGCATGAAAGAGAGATAGTATGAGTTATACACTTGATTCTTATTATATTTTCAATTGGTATCACAATTGATATTTTTTTATATACTCATATGTGTTTTTCCATATATGTATGGTTCAAACTTCAAATAGTATTAATTTCGATTGGTATTTATATTTTCATACATATATATGATTTAATTGTGCTTACAATATCTTTACATCTTAAAGCACAAATTATGTTTATGCTAAGCTTGATTTAGTCCTTAATGTCAATTATTTTTCAATTGGTATCTTATACAAGCTTATGCATTGTTTTTATCATTAATCTTAAATTGGTATTATTCTCAATTTGGTATCTTTATTGCAAAATGATTTGTTTATCAAAAAGGTTGGTTTGTTTTTCAATTGGTATCATGTTTCATTTTAAATTGGTATCTTTATTGATATGAGTTGTGTTTACCTAAAATTTAATTTTTACTTTCAATTGGTATCAAGATTTACATATATATATATATATATATATATATATATATATATATATATATATATATATATATATATATATATATATATATATATTTCAATTGGTATCAAAAACATATATGTTTTATTTTCTATTGGTATCAAAAATTTACAAGATATTTTCAATTGGTATCTTTTGGTATCTTAAAATTTTGTTTATTTTCAATTGGTATCATAATATTTCGATATATACTTCTATCATAAATTGGTATATTTTCAATTGGTATCATAAATTTGTTTTAAAGAGGTTTCATAATATTTTGATATATATTATATGCAAGGGAAGCTTAACATCTTCTCTATATATATAGATTCATGTTGAGTGTATCTCATATTGAGGAGCTTGACCTCTCTTCTTTATGTAATACACGTGTGTAGAGGAAGCTTCACATCTCTTTTTATACATTGTATATTATGCTTTATGTAGTTAGGGTTTAGTCATCTCTTTTCAAGTAATGCATGTATGCAGGGGGAGTTAACTTTACGTCTCTCCTCTTCATGAATATATATCGCATATATATCTTTATTGTTTGATTTGACAAAAAGGAGGAGAAATTTTTTTTTGAGATTTTATTTATGCCCCTTTGTTGATGAATTGACAAAAAGGGAGAGAAGTATTTGATGAGTTTATATATGAATGTTTATTTAATTTCCTTGTTTTATACAAAAAGAGGAAGAAGAATTTTGAGAGTTTATATATATGTATATTTATTTTCTTGTTTAATCCATATATATTTTTGTTTATACAAAAGGGGAGAAGTATTTGGATTTGTTTCTACGTGTTGTTTGATTTATGCATTTCATTGAATATCCATTTGTTTATTACTATGCATGAGTTAAGGGGGAGCTTCTATGAATTTTAACTTTAATCCATGCATATATAACTCCATGAGATTTGTCATCATCAAAAAGGGGGAGATTGTTGACCCAAAGGCCCTTCACTCTAGTTTTGATGATGAATAACTCATGTAGTTATAATTTACTAATAATCTTGTGTTTAAATAGTTTCAGTGATTGACTAAGATATTAGTAGGTAATTAACTTCAACAAAGGAGTTTTGGGGCTAACACGTGTTGATTCAAGAGCTCGCGCGTCAAGATCGTATCTAGCACTCGGTGGGAGTCAAGCTCGTTGGATCGCTTTTGGATCGAGTCGGCTTGGAGACAAGAAGACTTCGGTTTGTATTTAAGTTTGCTTAGATCTTTTATAAAGATTAGATAGTGTTGATATGCTCAAATTCACATACACACACAAGTTTAAAGTTTTTTGGTTTTGGTTTTCAGTTTAACCGGTTTTGAATTTCATGTCAAAAACATAAATATATATCTTATATGTATATTGGATTCTATCCATATACAATATGCTTCAAATTTGTTTAAATATTATGTTTTAGTATTTACATGAGCTTTGAAAAATAGTATTTCCATTTCAAAGTTTGGTTTTTAGAAAATACTGATTTTGTGTTTAAGCCAAATTTTAATATCACAAAAATGGTTCAAATTATTTATAATATGTGTTGAATTTTAGTCACATATATTTGTATTTCAAAGATCTTATAAGAACTTATTTTTGTGAAATTTATGTGATTTTATAGGATTTATTAAAGATAAAAAGACCAAGTTTTTAATCCCAAAATATGTGACCTGGCCTTCTGCCGGTCGACTGGATGGTCTACCGAGGCAGAAGTCGGTCGATCGGTTCGGTCGATCGATGTGCACAAGCGTGCACGGTCGTATAGGCTGGAGGGCCGGTCGACCGGCCTGGTCGACCGCTAATGATCTCTGCTCTCTAGATCTGGCCCCGGTCGACCGAGAGGTCGACCGACAGAGAGCTCTGCTATCTGTATCCAGGCCTCGGTCGATCGGGCAGTCGACCGGTGGCATAACAGTCAGAAATCCGTCCGTTGGTCGGTCGACTGATAGCAGAAATTTTCTACAGTCTTGGCCCAACGGCTAGTTTTTGGATTGGGTTATAAATACCCATCCCTTTGGGCTATTTTGAATAATTTTTTCAAGAGTAAAAATTCCTATCTTCTTAAGTGTTTTAGCGACAGGTTTTAAAAGAGTTTTTGGGTATAAAAGATCTATCTTTGTTTGTTTTAAAGGGTTGGAAAAATTAAAAAAAAAGAGAAGTCTTTGGGGATTGTTTTTTTCTTCATTTCTATTTCATCCTAGAAGTTTTCCCAAGTATTTTCTTTGTATTTTTGATTTTCAAACTCTTTATTTTCTCACACTTGAGCTATCTATCTATCCTATCTATTAGGATCTTTTATTTGGTGAGAAACTGGTTTGTGGTCTTTGAGATCACCAACCTTATATTTGTTGTTATCCCTCTTGTGTAGAGGTGATTGTGGGGTTGTGTTGGTATCCCTCTAAGTGTAGAGGTGATTGAGATTGTTGTTTGGCTTTGTACCTTGTCCCTCTAGTGAGAGGTGATTGTGTTGGCTTTGTACCTATCCCTCTATTGAGAGGTTGATCTTGTGTGGCTTAGTGTCTTGCCTCTTGTGTAGAGGTTGTTGTTTGAGAGAGGAGTTGTGTACTCCAAGTTTGTATTACCCAAATTCTCAGGGGAGGTTCCCTGTGTGGGAACTCTTGTGTGGACGTATTAGTAGAAATCTTTCTGTGTGAAGGCGGGGACGTAGAGCTGGGTGCTCGAACCTCGAAACATATCTTTGTGTTTGTGTTTAATCCGCTATCTCTAACTCTCTCTCTTTCTCTCTCTCTCTCTTATACCTTTCATTATTTCATATTGTTCATATCATACTTATATGCTTGGTATTGTTTGTGTATGCCCTTACTTGTGTTGAAAAGAGAGCTTTACATAGCACCTTAACTCTTATTTAGAGAAATTTAGAGGAGATAGTCCAGAGCCCTTCACCGGAAATTTGGCTACACTCTTTGGTTACACTAAATGTGTTGCAATTTAGTTTTAATTCCGCGTCGTTTGTCTTTAGATTAGTCCTACACCTATTCACCCCCCTCTAGGTGTACTTACAAAATCTAGGACTAAAAAATTCACCAAACATTCCAGCCACCCCTAATCGTAGTTTCGTTGATTGCATAACCACAACCACCTGCAAACATTTTTTTCCCTAAAAAACATATACGAAAAGTGTTGGGGAAATCCCACAGAACAACAGAGAAGATGGATACCCCACTTGTTAGGAATCCAAGCAATAGAGAAGATGGCTACCAGAGAATTGTCAATCCAATCACACGAACAAGTAAACAAAAAAAGAAAGAGAGAATGCAAGATTTAATGAGGTCCGGCAATTTACCTATGTCCTCGAGGTAAAGGGAAAAAGTTCTTATTAGATTAATCAATTACAGGTTATAAATATTGGGGACACTACCCCTCCTTATAAGCCAAAGAAACCACGAAGAAAAGGAAACCAAAAGCACCTAATTCGGATCGGAAACGAATTCAGAATCAGATATGAAACAGGCCGCGCAGTAGTATTAGTCGACTGTAAGTCGACTAATAACTTCTATTAGTCGACTAATACATGTATTAGTCGACTAGTTTATAGTGAAACAGATTTTCCAACTCTTTCTGTCCAATCATTAGTCGACTAGGCCATTTGTCACGCCCCGCTTCCCAAAATATGTGGAAACGGAGTCGCGACGAGAGTCGGCGACGTATATACGTGAGGAAAATACCTCACGCATACACGCTAAGCCTAAAGTAACCTGAACAAGCTATAAATCTAAACCATAATAATCAACGATCACTGCAATAATACATATAAAGGCTACACATGATCTCAAATGAAGTAAGGAATGAAATAGAAGTTAAGGGTGATATACCGGAATCAAAGAACAATAGCAGGAATAAAGAAATGCAAGAATACCAGAATCAAAAGGAAGAGAGAATCCAGCTCCTCGCAAAGCGTACAGTCTCATCGAACACCTGCACAATAGAAACAAGCGTCCAATATCTGGACGTGCAAATCCAGGGTCGTCAGAAAGCGACCTGGTGAGTGTGTGTGTAAAGAGAAAAGCTCGTGCATAAAAATAATGTGCATAAGATAATAACAGATAACTGCAAACACTAAATAACATGATAAATAACATTAAAAAATAATAACATGAATAAGAGTGCAGATAAAAGACAAGTAAAACAACTATAAACAAACAACCGATATCTAGATGCGTATCCTAGCAATATCACTAACCTGGTACATAATCTGGTCCTAGTTACAATCATGCGTCTATCATAGTGATATATATATACAATCAGGTATTTACGGCCAGTCACAATGCATTAACAGTTTATTATTATTAATTATGTCAGCGAACACCAATTGTCACATGTAATAGACGCATCCCATATTATGCCTACCACACATGCCAATCGAGGGCCTCAGTTATTGAAACTAATCGGTTGGAGACATTGTCCATGCTTTAGGTGGGTCCCGTGCATACCCGGGACCACGGCCCAGACTCCTGGCGCTGAACCAGGACCTACCGCAAGGTAGTCAGGAACATGTAAATAAGAACAGGAAACAGGACGGGGTATCAGTCACCCCACGGGAACCCTGCAGTGGAACCCTCTTTCGGCTGCGCAACCTAAATCCTAGGTCCACCCAAAATACAGACGTTGTCTCCTCCATCAATCTCCCTAATCCCAGTGTAAGTTGTTTAATATCATGTTATTAATTTATCATGATTATTTCATGTTCATGTTACTTAAATCACTGGGATAACTCGGTGGTAGTCACGGTAACAATATCAACATGTAATCAGGATACCGGTATAACAGGAATATATAATATCAATGAACAGGATACCGGTATAACAGGAATATGTATCTAGTATAACATACGGGTGTTGTTACCGTGTAATAATATTTTTCCCAGCAATTAATGGTAACATGGACATGATAGTTATCAAGTAGATACTAAATATAATCAGTCAGGTTTCTCAGGTAAATCAAGATATCTAAGATGAGTAATAATCTACTGTCATGAATAGAATAATCTAGGCAATGTATATAATCAACTCATATCCTCAAAGTCATCAATATATCCATCCTCTAAGTCATTAATAATCAGATCGATCAATAGATGTCATAAAACTCCGAACATGTAATATGATCACTGATATCAATAAAATCACTCTCATAATAATTCTATCCTATCACTGAATAACAGCAATAAATAGCAGTCTATTGGTATCCACAAAATCAACTAATATAACAGATACCGAGATCACAAGTAAGGAATGGAACATCCTCAAATCAGATTCATCCAACTATAATCAAATTCATAGCTAAAGAGGGTAACGTCCTCAATCAATAAGAAATCTAGATCATCTTTACATCTAGTATCCAACGTCGATAAGATCATCAGTACTCAATCCATACAATTAAGGTAAATCCGAAAGTCTTTAGTTTAATAAGCTAAAATCAAGATCATGTTACATATCTATTTTAAGGGTAAGCTATACACACACATAATGACAATCCAACAAGATCAAACTCCTCCATAAACTGATCAGGATCCAATATAAATATATCATAGGTCAACTCTAACTCTAAATAAGTCAATGCCAGTCCAAGTATCAGCAAATTAGTATACTGGTAAAGCAATGTCATATCTAACACTTCCTCGATATCCACGGGAATTCTAGTCGGGATAATCACCAACAACTGCCAATAAACACTATGCCTAATATATGTCCACTAACCTCAAATATAACGTAGTTCAACTGATAGTAGATCAAATCAAGTCACAGTCCAGGGTATCAATGCTAGGCCTAAGCCAATATCGGCAATCTATCGACACATGAAATGACACTAATCAATACTCTGATCAACAAAATAAATAAGGTGAATGTTCGCTCATGACTCATAGAGTGATACAGGTATTCATACTGGTAAAATAAATCAAATAGTCACTTGAAATGATAAAAGTAAAACATAATACATATAGACAACGGTAAATAAGAAAATGAGACAAAAGCAAACACTCACATGAAATGACGCAATTTCAGAACCAAATCACCGTCTGGTCTTCACTGCACGAACAGGTACTAATCTACGGATCATTCCATGGATCGGTCTTCGAATTACCATTGTATTGGGTCCGCAACGAGCAAGAATCCAGATCGGATCCGGGTCTTCTGCAACTAGTCCGGATCTTACCAAACAAGTCCGAAACGTTGTAGCACGTGACCAACACATAAATAAATATAAATACACGCTAAACACCCACACAAGCACCCTGACACATACGCGTACACCCACGTACATACATACACATACGTATATACGAGTATACACATATACCAACATACGTGCATGCTTAAATAAATACCAACAGATATTAATATAAATACATACACTTATATATATACATATAATATACATACGCACATAACACGTATACATGTACACACATGCGTACACACGCGTATACACCCATCTAGATACGAACATATATACATACATATATATACTTATATACTCACACATGAAATAATCCCACACATGCATATACATACACACCCCCATCCATGCATATTCATCATGCATACACATGCATGCATGCCAACAACCACTCATGCACACACCATGTCCATGCACACACACACATATATACTTTCAAATAATTACAACACTACCCTATGCAACATTATGCAATGAAATGGGAAAGAGATAGAAAGAGAGAGGGGAATTACTCAAGCGACAGGGAGACTTGCGGCGCACTGACGGAGGCTCTAGCGGAGGCGTTCGGGGCCGCGGAGGGTGTCGTCGAATAGAGCATCTCGTCGTGAAGGGCGTGGGTACGTTCACACTCGCCTACGGTGATCCACGGCGACTCAAGGAGAGCCGAAAAATGGCTCGGAGTAAGATTTCTTCCGCACAAGCAATGAAAATGCACATACCTATGACACATAAACATGCACTAGCATTAACTGGAAAAATGAAAAAGTACTTTATAACTATCAAATATCTATTAAATCTATGGAGCAGGGCCCTCTCTTAATCCCAGTGAGGTTAGAATAAGGTACCAACTCATAGAGAGTTGACATTGGGTTGAACATGATCTAATAACTTGGTTAATTAAATTTTTTTTTTTCAAGAGACTACATGTTTTACAGCCAATCTCATTAGATGGAAAAAAATCAATATTCTGATAAAACTTAATGACTAGAAGACCATGGTCAGAAATACCACTAGATATAGACCTTATTGTCTTGTTTAGATTTTCAAATCAACGCATATTTATAACAAATGGTTAGGCATAGAAGGGCTTCCTAATACATTTACCTGAAGGACATGGCAGGAAAGGATGCAAGGAGAGGAGCGGTTGCGTGGAGTACGCTGGCTGTACAGGCCGAGGGGGTTTGGCCTGGGGAGATGTTGGTTCGGCCAGGAGGGTGTGCCAGGGGAAGCTCCGGCCAAGATTCAACGGATTGATCGTCGGGATCGGGATCCGGCGGAGTTTGTGGAGGTGGATGACGGCTTGCTCGTGCCCCGAAGGTGGTAGTTGAAAGGAGGTGAAGAAGAAGATAAGGAAAGGGTGTGGGGTTTGCGGCAGTATAGGGAAGAAGGAGATGAGTTGGGATTTATTAGGGTTAAGGTTTAATTAATGAGAGTTTATATATAGGAAAGGGGGAGTTGTGTTAGTAGGCCTTGGGTGACGGGCTTAGGGAAAAATGATGATAAAAGATATTGGGCCTAGAGTTAAAGAGTAAAGATAATGGGTGATTGTAATGGGTTATAGGTTTAAATAAAAGAAAAGAAAATAAGAAGAGAAAAGAGATGGGCTTAGTTTTGGGCTCCAAGGATTGGGGCTTAGAAAATAAAAGGTAGAAGAATAATGAAGGAAATTATTAACAATAACTATCACACCAAAAAAATAATAATAACAAATAAATAATAATAGAAACAATGATAATTATTACTAATATGCAATATACATTTATACAAAAATAGATTAGTCAATAATAATACTGGTAGTATATCCAATTAATGAGAATGGAAATACAGTATTATTAGGTAGGGGATATTACACCATGTCCTAGTCAACTAACCTTAGTTCCTACTGTGCAATCCAACTTCGCTACGACTAACACGCTCTCGTATTCGACACCATTGATTGTATCAATTTTTGGCTAACCTTCAACGGAGTTTAAAAATCTCTATCAATAAGATTTTACCCTCTCTCCCTATAATTCTCCACCTCGGTGAAGATTTCTCAAATCTGAGCCGAACACAACATAACACCATGTCGACTCCAATTTGTTTACACCATTATGGTTGCCTATGTACCCATGTCCAACGAGATCAAGCCATACGTATTCATCCAAATGATCTCCACTGAGCTCACACAGCTGGAAGGATATGGAGTAATTCTTTGTAATATGCAAACTTCACTCCCGAAACAATCTTGGTAAGCATATCAGCATGATTCTCCTTCGTGTGAATTTTTTGTAACTCGATGTCACCTTCATCAAGATTCTCCCAAACAAAGTAGAACCTGACATCAATGTGCTTTGTTCTTGCATGATATACCTATTTTTTACCAAATATATGATACTCATGCTATCCCAATTGATCTTCAATAGATCCTGATCAATTCCCAAGTCGTCAAGCAACCTTTGAAGTCAAATTGCCTTCTTCATAGCCTCTATCATGGCCATATATTCGGCTTTCGTAGTAGACAATGCGATAATAGACTGTAGAGTAGAGCGCCAGCTAACCGGTACTTGAGACAATGTAAACACATATCTTGTTGTGGACCGGCATTTGTCGACGTCTCCTGCATAGTCAAATCAACATATCTGATACACTCTTACTTACCAGTAACATTCTTTTTTAATACCAAACTAATGTCTATGGTACCTTTAATGTACCGGAAAATCCACTTCACTGCCTCCCAATGTCCCCTCCTAGGATTATGCATATATCTGCTAACTATTGAGATGACTTGTGATATATCGGATCTTGTATACATCATTGCGTATATTAAACTACCAACTGCGCTAGCATAGGGCACGTGAGTCATGTACTCGCGCTCTTCAATAGTAATAGGAGACATAAAAGCTTTTAACTTGAAATGAGGAGCCAATGGTGTACTTACAAACTTTGTATCATCGTTGATGTTGAACTTCTAAAGTACCTTCTTCAAATACCCCTTCTGTGTCAAGCTAACCTTGCCAGTCTTCCAGTCTCACTCAATCTCCATACCTAGTACTTTCTTTGCTTCACCCAGATATTTCATCTCGAATTCAGAAGACAAGTCTTTCTTCAATTTATCAATAGCAGATCTGCTTTTAGAAGCAATGAGCATATCATCTAATATAAGAGTAGATAGATGTACTCTCCTCCAGGTAGCTTATGGTAATACACACATGGGTCATAATGGTTCCTGTGTACTTCTTCCCTCTTATGAAACTATAAAAATGCTTGTACCACTTCCTTGGAGATTGCTTTAATCCATACAATAATTTTTTTCGATTTGCACACCATATTATTCTTTCCTGCAGTTTTGAACCCCATCAGTTGAGACATGTAGATCTCCTCTTCAAGATCGCCATGGAGAAAGGCGGTCTTCACATCGAGCTAGTCAAGTTTCAATTCGTATTATACTACCAGTGCCAGTAAAATCCGAATAGACGAGTGTTTTACAACATGTATGAATACCTTGTTGTAGTCAATTCCTTCTCGTTGAGTGTAGCCTTTAGCTACCAATCTGGCTTTTTAGCGTACAATGTCACTATCTGAAGATCTATGTTTCTTTGCAAATACCCACTTACAACCGCTCGTCTTCTTTTCCTTGACAACTCTGACAGTTCCCAAGTGTCGTTCTTGTGTAGAGAACTCATATCTTCCATCATGGCATCCTTCCGCATCTTGGACTCTGAACTGATTTTAGGTTCCCTGTAAGTGACAGGATCGCCTCCTAAACAACTGGGAGAGCATAGGCCACGATCATGTTAAATTGAGTCAACCGGGCTTACGTGGATTTTTTCGAGTTCTTCCAACTGCAATGGATTCTTGGACATTACCCATAGCCTATCCTTGATCCTCATTATTGTCAGCATCCTGATCGGCTACCTGATCATCACCTGTGTCACCGAGGGTATGACCTGAAATGATACTGATCTTTCTAGAGACGGTGAAGTAGCATCACTGTGCGCCTGCTGTGATATCCTGTTGGTCGTCTGACTCTCCGCCTACTGAAAGTTTGTAGGCTTCACCACTGAAGCCTCGTCAAACGTGACATCTCTGCTCAAGATAAATTTTTTGTCCTTTGGATCCCAAATTTTGCAGCCTTTTACTCCTTTTTTGAATCCCATGAATACACCTACTCTCACCCTTGGGTCCAACTTGTCTTCCTCGATATGATAGTAGGTTGGACACCCAAATACCCATAGCAAATCATAATTTTGAGCAACTGTCCTTAATCAAACCTCTAGAGAAGTTTTACCTCCTATTGTAGACGAAGGCAACCTATTAACAAGATGGAAAGCATATGCCAATGCCTCAGCCCAAAAAGATTTTGATTTGCCGGTATTGGATAACATGCAACAGACCTTCTCTAGTAAGGTCCTATTCATCATTTCAGTTATCCCATTTTGTTGCGGTGTTTCTCTTACTGTAAAGCGCCTTTCTATGCCCTCATCATGATATAGTTGTAAGAAATGATTGGTTGTGTACTTTCTTTCATTGTTTGAATGGAGTACCTTGATCTTTCTTCCTGTATTCTTCTCCATGTTCTTCTTCCACTCCATAAAAAACTCCAGGACTTTCCCTTTGTGCTTCATAGTATATACCCATCGCCTAGAGTAATTATCTATAAAAGACACAAAGTAATGGCTACCTCCAATAGATGCCATCTTGGTAGGTCCCCAAAAATCTGTGTGAACATAATCCAGAATCTCCTCGGTGCAATGAGTTGGGTGCCAAATCTCACCTTGGTCTTCTTTCCGATGACGCAATGTTCACAAAATTTCAGTTTGCAGGTACTGTACCTTTCAATAAACCTTACTTTGCAAGAGCTTGCAAAGACTTTTCTCATGTTTGTCCGAGCCTCATATGCCAGAGTTGGGTGCAATCATTATCTGAATTTGTAGAAGTCGTCACTTGCCCTATAACTGTATTACCCTTCAAGTAGTAAAGGTTATTGCGTCGGATGCCCTTTTAAACAACCATCGAGCCTTTAATCATCTTGAGAACTCTATCTCTAATAGATATATCAAGACCCAATGCTTCCAAGGCAAAAACAGAGATAAGATTTCTTTTAAGTTGAGATACATACCTCACATCCTTCAATTTTCGCACCATCCCATAAACATCTTGATCAAGACAGTACTTATTCCTTCCATATGACATGGAGGTCATCACCCATGACAACGGAACATCCATCTAGTTTCTCAAAAGTAGAAAATCAATTCTTATTGGGATACACATGATAGGTAGCTCCTGTATCGATCATCCACTTAGAATCACCTGAGTAACCTATGGTAGAAGTAGTGAATGAGAATGAAACTACCGATGAGTCTGAGTTCGATCCACCTGCCTGTGAAGTACCAGCTTGTGTTGATCACCTATGCGAGATTTGCCTCGATCTTCGACTCCTTCTTCTTATCTTTAATCCTTGGATAATCAACCTTCCAGTGCCCTAACTCTTTGCAGAAGGAACACTGGTTCTTCCTCAGATCTCTGAACCCTGGTCTGGACTTTCATCTCCCGGAACACCTTTACCCTTCTGATTGGAACTCTTGTTTACCACTAACGTCTCTGTTGATGTATTGCTGGAAGAAGATTGCTTATCCTTTCTTATTACTTCATAATTTACAAGAGCAGCCGACATATCATTATAGTGAAGTGATTGTCTCCTAGTAATCAAGATGAGGACGAAGGTCTCATACTCTGAATCAGGAAGAGAATTCAAAAGAATTACTGCCTTATCCTCTTCTTCGATATCCACATTCACATTAACCAAATCTATAAGAAGTTTTGTGTAGTCGCTTATGTGCTCAGCAATAGAGAGTCCCTCCTTCAACTGGAAGCGATAAAGCCTCCTCTTTAAAAGCAGTCGAGACTCGATACTCTTTGTTAGATATTTCTTCTCAAGAATCTCTCACATCTTCTTTGCAGACATCTCATATAGCACATGATACTTGATGTCTTGTGTCAACCAAGACCTTATAAGATCACATGCCATCCTATTCATCTTGTCCCAATCTATTTCAGAAGTCTCATCCGGCTTTTCTTTCAATCGTAAAGTGTCTTCAAGTTCGATGTCATCAATGCCTCCATAATCTCACACCTCCACATTCCAAAATTGTTCATGCCATTAAACTTTATCACATCGATCTTCATTGGATGTAGGTTCAAGGATTTCACTGTGGATTGACTTTCTCCGGCCATCTTCTCAATAAATTTCTTAACACAATGCGAAAAATAATTAGTGAAAATAAATCTAAATAGGAAAGATTAGATCTTTACCTCCAAACGAAACTATAGACAGTATCCAAGTTGATTCGCTCCACTTGAACGAAAAACTCCCCGTCGAAATTGGAAAGCTCTGATGCCACTTGTTGGGGAAATCCCACACAACAACATAGACACCCCACTTTTTGGGAATTCAAGCAACAGAGAAGTTGTTCGCCAGAGAATTGTCAATCCAATCACACGAACAATTAAACAAAGAATAAAAAGAGAGAACATAATATTTAACGAGATTTGGCAATTTGCTTACGTCCTCAGGGCAAGGGGAGAGAGTTCTTATTGAATCAATCAATTACAGGTTACAAATACTGGGGACACTACCCCTCCTTAAATAGCCAAAGAAACCACGAAGAAAAGAAAACCTAAAAAACATCTAATTCGAATCATAAACGAATTCAGAACCAGATTTAAAAACAGGTCGCACTGCAGTATTAGTTGACTATTAGTCAACTATAAGTCGACTAATAACTTCTATTAGTTGACTAATATATGTATTAGTCGACTAGTCTGTAGTGAAACAGAATTGCCAACTTTTTGTATCCAATCATTAGTCGACTAGGCCATACCCTAGTCGACTAGCTTTGGTTCCTACTATCTAATCCAACTTCGATACGATCGACACGCTCTCGTATTCGATTCCATTGATTGCATTGATCTTTGGCTAATTTTCAACAGAGTTTAAAAAACTCTATCAACAAGATTATACCTTCTCTCCCCACAAAAAGAAACTTAGAACATATATATAATTCTGACTGAAATACAAATACATGTTCACGGCAACACACTAGTGCTCAATAGATTCATGCCCCCCGTACTTGGGTGTGGCATGTAGCCCTTGTTAGAATTTACTCTTGGTTTTGTTAATCTTGAGAATCACATGTGATGAGTATGATATTGTTGCGATTTAATAGACATGTAGCTAGCCAACAAGTAAGAGATCATTTCTCGAAGGAAGTGCGTCCATGACTTTCAAGCATGATCGAAGTCAAGTAGAAGCAGACCTCCTCATCTTCTCCGGGATCGATCTGCTAATGAAAACCTTTCCGTGAAAGACTCTCGAATTCCAGCTCAACAATCTCCTATCTCACTCCACCCTTCCTAGGGTAAGCTCTTTATTGGAGATACGAGATTCTCCACTTGGATCTTTTACATTCAATCTTATTTATTCTATCTACTGACTTGACCGTTGGAGGGGCTTCACCAGAACCAATCTCGACGGTGCTAACTTTTTTTGTGATCCTCAGGTGGTCAAAGATAGAAAAGTTAAGGTCGTCTGTTTTTTCCTACTTGATGCATGGGAAAAAAGTATTTAAAATACTTGATTTTTAATTTATAGATACCTGAAATAATATAGATCAATTTCAATAGAATGGATCTTGTATTCAGCTGATGTATGGTTGTATTTGAGTAACTGAAACTACACAAGTCTATCTCTTGCCAAAATATACAAAAATATATAGTATACAAAAACTGTCATAACTCTCATAGCCAATTATAGATGGCCTTGAGGGTGACGAGAGGACCATAGCCGTCAATCACCACTCAATAATCATCTAAAGAGAGAAACACTAAGAAACTAATCACAAAGAAACTCTCACATGCTAGTATTCAAGGATGTTACTCTGATTTCTAGTGCAACTCTTTCTCAAACTAACCAAAAATTTATTGATACTCCTTTATCAAAAAGGATATAGACGTAGGGGTCTAAACTTATAATTTTGACATGAATATATGGTAAATTACAATTTTAGAATTATGTTAATGGACTATTAGTTATTTGGAAAAGACCAGACTCATAGTAGTTCAGTGAAGATATAAAGTTCATGAGGAGTTAGGTAGGGGAGAAGATCAAAAATGGAAATTTTAAACTCAATTGGAGATAACGCAGAAAGACAAACATCAGCACGGAGTGAAATTTTTAGAGACAAACAGCTTTCAAAAGTTGATATCAAGCTTTCGAAAGCTCCTGAAGCTATAGAAAACTCTCTCGAGAAGGAAGCTTTGGAAAGCTCTGGCACAAGCTTTAGAAAGCTTTATGGAAAATTGGTGAATCTAACTTGAATTCAGATTTTATTTCGAGTTGAATTTTGATTCTGTATTTGATCTGAATTCTGGGTAAGTGGGTTTCCTTTCTCTGAATATATATATAGGATCTTGTGTGCTCCACTGTATCTCGTTGTAAACCATTTGGTATTGAATAATATATTCTCTCTTCTACCCTGAGAAAGTAGGCAAATTGTCGAACCTCGTTAAATCCTTGCTCTTTTTTTTGTTTATTATTTATGCTATACTTGTGATTAGTCTCTCGGTGTAGTCTTCAATTTGATCTCAACAACTGGTGTTACGCTTTCGCGTAGGCACACAACAAGTAGTATCAGAGTTTGGAGTTCGACCTTGGAGGTGGAGGAATTGAAGATTTGGGGAAGACTAATCTGGGGTTTCCCAATTGGAGGTAAATATCTCATCTTTATCTTGTGTTTGAAGATATCTTTCTAAATTTTTTGTTGAGATTGTTTGGTGGAGATGGCCGAATTTAATCAATCCATAGTGAAGACCATGAACATCTACAAATTAAAGATCGATGTGGTGAATTTTGATGGCACAAATAATTTTGATATGAGAAGATGTGAGGTGATGGATGCATTGAATGCACAAAATCTTGATCTGAAATTTCAAGTGAAGCCAGAGCATATTCAAGAAAAGATTGGAAGAAGATAAATCGAATGGTGTGTGGCATTATCAGAACTTGCTAACACAAGATCTGAAGTATCATGTCATAAATGGTACATATGTGATTAGTCTCTAAAATTGCATATTTCACACTACATCTTCACATTTATTTAATATTAAATTCTGTTAATAATACCTCTCTTATATGTTTCTAAGTTCATGGCATGAAATGAAGAAGAAGACCTAAAATTACTTTTTAATTGGTGATTAAAAGCCTACAAATATATTCATTGACTTTGGAAGGCTATTTCGTCAAAACTAAAGGCCCAAATACGAAAACCAGCAAGTACATCCAAAAGGGGGACTTTCGGGAAGCGCACAGCAGGCAGCGCTGCGCGTGCTTCCCAAGCATTGTCGCGGAAACACGACAAATGTCGCATTTCCGTGACAATCTTGTGGAGCTATGCACCGCGATTCGACGCGCGGCTCCGTACAGTCCTCTGGTACCCATTTTTGCCTATAAATACCCTATTGATGTTCTTCACAGGGAGATATACAGAGAGTAGAGTAGTTTCTTTCCATGTTGTAGTTTAGTGTAGTTTAGTTTAGTTCTTCTTCTTCCTCTTTGTATTTTTCATTTCTATTAGATCTTGTAATAGGAGAGAGAGTGGTACATGGTTGGAAAGTAAGAGTGCTTCTAATAAAAGGTGACAAGTTACGAAAGATTCTCTCTTTACCTCTCTTTGTTTTCTTCTCTCTCACGTTTTTTACATGTTTAGCTAATTTTCTCTTATGGCAGCTAACTGCTAACCACTAACTTGCTAACTTCTTACTTGATAATCCACATGAATCTAATAGACTCTACTTGGCATTGCTCTTGCAAGAGCCATTGATGGCTCATGATGATGGATTCTAATACTCTAACATCCTAACTCTCTAATAAGCTAACATTACTTTATTCCATGCTTACTCTTGTTTAGTTTTGATGGTTTAAGTGTAGCTTGCACTTGTTGTGTTAAACTTGGATGTGAAAGTTATCGCATGGGTCATTCTTTGAAACGCTCACTAAGAGGTTAGTATGGTTAGTAGAGCCATTAGTAGTTAGTAGCCATGAGTTTTCTTTCTTTTTCACTTTATTTTAGAAATACTATTAAAACCCACAAATATATATTTTTTGATGTTTCCCACTTCTTTGTGTTTCACCATATTTCTCTTTTATTTCTTTATTTTATTTTCTTTTCATTCTTTCAAATATTGAAGAACTTTTAACATACACGTGAACATACCGTGTAAGCTTCTATCACCTCCCGTCCTTGTGGATTTGACTCGTTTTAGCCTTTATGCTATAACAGAAGTATCGAGGAAGCCAAAGTACACACATTTTAATTCTTGATTTCAAAACATACATTTTTCGTGCGCAGTTTTCTCTCGATCAAATTTGGCGCCGTTGCCGGGGATAGGAATGGTTTGATATCACGTTTTTGTTAACTTTTCTTCTTTGTTTTTTGTGTGCCGGTCAAATTAGCTTTGCAAAAGTCCACACTTGCTTTTGTGTGGTTGGGTAATTCTACTATATTCTTATACTCTGCACTGTAATAATTAAGAACTAAAATACAGAAATTGGATGCTTTAAAACGGTTTAGACATTTGCATCTAGGCACGTGTCAATTTTCATTCCAATATACTGTATTTTATTCTTCTGTTGTTGTGATCTTGACGGAGGTGTACATATTGCATTGCATATAGTTAGGACAAAACGTGGGTGATTTACTCTCTTTGTGTGTTCATTTTTATTTATATTGCACATTGCACGAATTGAACTTAAGGGCAAAGCCCAATATAATATAAGGTGGGGAAGTATTACCCTCCCTAACCCAAAAATCACCTCCGCACTTAAACAACCTAAGCCTTAATAAAATTTGCTAGACGTTGGCCCATAGGGACATCTCGGACTCATTTAAGAGATTGACCTAAGGGAAAAGTTGTTAGAAGTTGACTCTTGTCAAATCGGTATCTAAAATTAGGGATTGAGAGGCGAAACCTCGAAGAATAGCGGTTTGGCATAATTAGTCCCGTTGCTCCAGCACGGATACCTCCCACTGATCTTGCCCCTACTTGGTTGATTAACTCATGATCAGATTCTGACAATATACCCCCCGTGGATAGTCTAACCAGTTATGGGTCATTTAGCTCTAAGTTAACTCTAGCATAGGCTTGTTTTCCTTTTTGTAAATTGTGAAATGGATTTTAACAACAATAATTTTTTCAATCATAATACGAATCCATATTTCACCCCGACCTCAATTGACTCGGATAACTCCGACCCGGCTATGTACAACATGAACCAACCATATATGCCAGATTGGGATTATCCGACTCAATATGACCCATATCCCCAATCCTATGACTATAATTTTCAAAATAATTTCAACTCTTCACAGAGTCGATAGGGATTCACCTCCCCCGAGTCAAATTTTCAACCACCTTTCCACAATTTTCATTTCCCGATTTGGATTCATATCCTCCTTTTCCTATCCCACCAACTGAAGAAAAATCTAATTTGAAAAAAGTATGGAAGTCATGCTTGAGTCCCAATAACAAATTCAAAATTTGCTCAATTCACAATCCTTTCCAAATCAAACTCCATATACTCCTTTTCTAGAACATCTAATTGAAGAAGAATCTGAGTTAGAAAAGCGTTTGGAAGTTTTTTATGAAAAAGTGCAACGATTTCAAAATATGTTGGACTCATCATCTCAACCAAATTTTCAAGAGTCCTACTCATCTTTTTCAGTCTCATCGATTCAAAATAACAATCAATACAGGACTTGAGTATGGAACCCTTGCGTGAGTCCGAGCAGCAACAGCAAAATCCGATGGACTCACAATTTCACCACAATTTTCAAAATCAACTTCCATACTCACCTTCTCAAGAAGAACCAATTGCAAAGAGTATGGAAGACATAATTCAGACTCAAAATTCTATTACCCGGCCTAGCAGTAGGTTAGACTCGATAATGAGCGATTTGATTAATGAGAGTGAGGAAAGTCATTCTTGTCAACCTTTGACCAATCCTTACATCACTAACTCTACCGATTGGACTCAAGAATCATTCTATTTTGGAAATCAAGATTCAATTTCAGCAAACTCATTGAAACTTGACCAAACTCTAAGGTTTGAAAATCACATTGACATTTTGGCAAGTTATCCTCTTCTCAAAATTGAACTTGAGCTTGAAAGTGATCATGAACCTCAAGTTGGTAATTTCATTTCACTTTTTAATTCAATAATGACTCCAGTATCTTTATCAGATTTTTTCTCTATTCCAGAGTCAACATTGAATCCTTTACCAGTACACTGTGAAATAGAATCACCAATATCTTATGATCACACTCACTAATGGAAAAGTGTGTGAACATCAATTCTTTAGTTTGGACCCCATTTTGGAACCAATTTCGACTCCCCTTTTGAATCTCAACTTGATTTAAGTCAAATTCCCGAGTCGGTATCAGTTTTTTTCCTATTCTATTCGAGTCCAAATCAATCATCTCCCAAAATCACACTTTATTGTTGGACAAGGATCTTGAAGAAATGATTCAGTAATTATTTTTGAAATTTGAAAATTGGATGGGGGTACTTTTTTCAATAAGATCATACAGTTCTCCAATATTTTACTGGGTCATATTAAAGAGGTCACTGGTGGGTTCCTGCAAGATCCATGATTTTTTGATTGGGTAGCAACGCTTGGCCAATCAGACCACCACCGGAGCCACCACCAAGAGGTAATTTTTCTTTCCTTCTCATTTGTTTCATGTATATACACATTCACAATGCATTGAGAACAATGCATGAGATAAGTGTGGGTGAGGGTTTACTAACGTAGGTTAGTTTTAAATTTTATTTCTTTTACACTTCTTTTTAGGTACTTTTTAAAAAAAATTCTTTTGTATAAAAACTCTTTTCTGTTCTTTTTACAAAACTTTTTGAAATAAGAGAATTAGTTTTGAATTAGTTTTAAGAAAATTAAGATTATCTTGGAAATCAGGAAGACCTAAAATTATGAAATTTTAAATTGACTCAAAATAATAGATCTTGTTTAAATTTTAGGATAAGAAAGTAAGAATGGAAAGATAATTTGATCTTGAATTTTTTGCCTTAGATTTATGCATTTCATACTTACACAATTTTTGGGATGAAAATAAAGGCTGAAAATGTCATAAAAAATATATATAAAAATAATAATAAAATGATGATAAAATCACTTATTGAAGTTGGGTAATTCTGCCTTAGGAAGCACGATTATTCAGACCTAAAATGGTGGATAAAAATAAAATAATCTTCTTTAGTTTTATGACCTTGTTTACTCAAGTCCTTAAGTCTGAGGGATATTTTCTCATCTGGTGCCCAAAAATTATCTGGTTTGGGAGTCACCGGCTAAAAGCTCACTACCCATAAACTAGAAAGCCTAAGAAAACTAAGGGAAGAAAAAAAAATATTAAATAAATGGCATGAAAGTTAGAGTCGATAAATCTTCACTGTTCACAAAGTGCATATTTTTCTAAGAGTTTTATGAAAGATCAACGAATTAATTCAATTTTAAATTCTTACATTTAATTTATAACAAGATTTTATATTTCGACTTAGTTTAAGAAAAAATAATTTTTGGTTAACCTCTGACCTTGGATCACTTATATTTTCACAAAAATACTTCAACATTTTTCTCTATTTCAAAATGTGTTTTCAAAAATACTGATATTTGATTTCTTTTGTTATGAATTTTGCGGGTGTAATTCGCTGAAAACCCTCAGGAGACAAAACTCCTCCTCTAGGGGAAACCTAAAGGTTTAACGGATTGTTGCGCATGCTCAGTGCAATCGCGTCACCTGCGAAAGTGGTGTAATAATTCTTTTAGTTTTTTGTTTTGCTCGGGACGAGCAAAAGATAATTGTGGGGGTGCGATTAGTCTCTAAAATTGCATATTTCATACCACATCTTCACATTTATTTAATATTAAATTCTGCTAATAATACCTCTCTTATATGTTTATAGGTACATGGCATGAAATGAAGAAGAACACCCAAAATACCATTTAATTGGTGATTAAAAGCCTATAGATATAGCCATTGACTTTGGAGGGCTGTTTCGTTAAAACCAGGGGCCCAAATCCGAAAACCAGCAAGTACATCTGACAAGGGGACATCCGGGAAGTGCGCAGCAGGCGGCGCTGCGCGCGCTTCCCAAGCATTGCCACAAAAAATGCGGCAAATGTCTTTTCCGTGACAATCTCGTGGAGCTACGCACCGAGATTTGACGTGCGGCTCTGTTCAGTCCTTTGGTACCCCTTTTTGCCTATAAATACCCTGTTGGCATTCTTCACAGGGAGATATATAGAGAGTAGTGTAGTTTCTTTTCATGTTGTAGTTTAGGATAGTTTAGTTTAGTTCTTCTTCTTCTTTCACTTTGTATTTTTCATTTCTTTTAGATCTTGTAATAGGAGAGAGAGTGGTACATGGTTTGAAAGTAAGAGTGCTTGTAATAGAAGGTGATAAGATATGAAAGGTTCTCTCTTTACCTCTCTTTGTTTTCTTCTCTCTAACTCCTTTTACATGTTTAGCTAATTTTCTCTCATGACAACTAACTACTAATCACTAACTTGCTAACTTCTTACTTGATAATCCACATTAATCTAATAGCCTCTACTTGGTTTTGCTCTTGCAAGAGCCATTGATGGCCCATGATGATGGATTCTAACGCTCTAACATCCTAACTCTCTAACAAGCTAACATTACTTTATTCCATGATTACTCTTATTTAGTTTTGATGGTTCAATTGTAGCTTGCACTTGTTGTGTTTAGTTTGGATGTGAAAGTTATCGCATGGGTCATGCTTTAATCACTCTTGAACCAAGGACTAGTGATGGCCAAGGATACATGTGAGGCAACTATCACTAAGAGGTTAGCACAGTTAGTGGAGCCATTAGTAGTTAGTAGCCATGAGTTTTCTTTCCTTTTCACTTTGTTTTAGAAACACTATCAAAAACCACAAATATATTATTTTTGATGTTTCCCACTTCATGTTTTACCATACTTCTCTTTTCATTGTTTATTTTATTTTCTGTTCATTCTTTCAAACATTGAAGAACTTTTAACATACATGTGAACATAGCGTGTAAGCTTCTATCGCCTCCCATCCTTATGGATTCGACTTGTTTTAGCCTCTATACTATAACGGAAGTATCGAGGAAGCCAAAGCACACACATTTTAACTCTTGATTTCAAAACATACACTTTTCGGTCGCGGTTTTCCCTCGATCACTATGCGAAGAGGATTTTGGAGATTCTAGAGAGTGAGTACTTGACAAAATGTGTAGAGAATTGTTTGCATATGAAGAGAAGGCTTTTTCACCTTTAATTAAAGAAGAGAATATCTATTGGTGAGCACATGAACAACTACATGAAACTTCTTGCAGATTTGGCTAATGTGTATGAAATGATCAAAGAGAAGACAAAGCGTTGATCCTGTTGAGTTCTCTTCTAGATGATGAGTATGAGACCTTTGTCTTGACCTTGATCTATGGTAGGTCATCACTTAGCTATAACGAGGTATCAGCTGCTATTGTGAATCATGAGTTAAGGATGAAGGACAAGGAGTCCTCCAATAGACATCAATAGAAACAGAAGTATTGACTTCAAGAGGATGGAGTTTCAATCGAAAAGGCAATGGAGATCGAGATGGATCAAAGTCCAAATTTGGTAATCGTAACTTGGGAAAGGATCAGTGTGTGTTTTGTAAGGAGGACGACACCAGAAAAAGGATTGTCCAAAGCTGAAGAATAAAAAGAAGGAGCCACAATCAGAGGCAAACGTCACACATGCAGATGGTGTTGATTTTGACTCTACGATTTATTCACTCTTTATTACTCCCATTGTTTTCTATCAGATGCTTCTAAGTGAATTTTAGATACAGGTGCTACATATCACGTTTGTCCTAAGAGGGAGTGGTTTCCTAGTCTCGATAAACTGGATGGCGACTTGGTGTTTATGGGTGATGATCATGTAAGTACACCTAGAGGGGGGTGAATAGTTGTATGGATAATCTAATGACAAATAATACGGAATTAAAACTAAATTGCAACACACTTAGTGTAATCAAAGAGTATAGCCGAATTCCCGGTGAAGGGCTCTGGACTATCTCCTCTAAATTCTTCTAAATAAGAGTTGAGGTGCTATGTAAAGCTCTCTTGGTTCAGCACAAGTGAGGCACACAAACAATACCAAGCATATATGATATGAGCAATATGAATCAATGCAAGATATAATAGAGAGAGCTAGAGATAGTGAATCAAACGCAAACACAAAGATACGTTTTGAGGTTTGAGCACCCAGCTCTACATCCCTGCCTTCACACAGAAGGAACTTCACTATATCGTTCACACAGGACTTCCCACACAGGGAACCTCCACTGAGAATTTGGGTAATACAACCTTGGAGTACACAACTCCTCTCTTAAACTCCAACAACCTCTACACAAGTGGCAAGGCACAACAACTATCACCTCTATACTTAGAGGAATGGGCACTTAGCCAAACAATAATCATCTCACACTAGAGGGATAAGACTCAGAGCCAACACTCTAACAATCACCTCTACACTTAGAGGGATACCAACAACCTCCACACTCACCTCTACAAAAGAGGGATAGAAACAAATATAAGGAAGGTTATAACTTTTGGTGGTCTTACTAAACTACAAACCAATTTTGCTCACAAAATAATGCTCCTAATAGATAGGATAGATAGATAGCTCAAGTGTGAGAAAATAAAGTGTTTGGAACAAAGAAAAACACTTGAGAAAATCTCCAAATAGATATTGAAATCAAGAACAGAAACCAATTCCTAAAAGACTCTATTTTCTTTGAAATTTCAACACTTTAAAAATAAATAAAAAGAAATCTTTTAACCACAAAAACTCTTGCTAAAAAACTCTTGAAAGATGGGAAAAATTCTCTTCTCAAATCTAGTTAAAAACAACTCAAGAGGGGTTTATTTATAACCTCCAAAAATTTTGCCTGTTGGCAGCCAAGAAAAGGCAGAAATGCCCTTCCGGTCAACCACCCAGTCGACCGGCCAACAGTCATTTTTATGACCGTCGACCGCCCGGTCGACCGACCAAAGCCATCGGTCGATCGCCCGGTGACAGGCCTCCACCCGTGAGTGGAGTGCTTTCAGTCGGTCGACCACGCGGTCGACCGGCCGAAGAGGCTGGCCATGTGCACGTTAATCAGAGGAAAATCAAACACAAAAAGTATATGTTTTGAAATCAAGATTTAAAGTGTGTGCGCTTTGGCTTCCTTGATACTTCCGTTATAGCATAGAGGCTAAAACGAGTCGAATCTATAAGGACAGGAGGTGATAGAAGCTTACACGGTATGTTCACGTGTATGTTAAAAGTTCTTTAATGTTTTAAAGAATGAAAAGAAAAGAAAACAAAGAATGGAAAAGAGAAGTACGGTGAACACGAAGAAGTGGGTACATCGAAGATAAAATGTTTGTGATTTTTTAAAGTATTTCTAAAATAAAGTAAAAAGATAAAGTTACCCATGGCTACTAACTACTAATGACTCCAATAACATGCTAACCTCTTAGTGACAGTTGCCTCACATGTATCCTTGGCAATCACTAGTTCTTGGTTCAAGAGCGTTACAAAGCATGGCTCATATGTTAACTTTCACATCCAAATTCAACCAACAAGTGCAAGCTACATTTAAATCATCAAAACCCAATAAGAGCAAGCATGAAATAAAGTAATGTTAGCTTGCTAGAGATTTAGATGTTAGAGTGTTAGATCAATCATCATGAGCCATCAATGGCTCTTGCAAGAGCAAGACCAAGTTGAGGCTATTAGATTCATGTGGATTATCAAATAAGAAGTTAGACTAGTTAGTAGTTAGTTGCCATGAGAGAAAAGATTAGCTAAACATGTAAAAGAAGTTAGAGAAGAAAACAAAGATAAGTTAAGAGAGAACCTTTCATAAATTATCACCTTCTATTACAAGCACTCTTACTTTCCAACCATGTACCACTCTCTCTCCTATTACAAGATCTATAAGAAATGAAAAATACAAAGGAGGAAGGAGAAGAACACTAACCTAAACTACCCTAAACTACAAAATGGAGATGAAACTACCTTAAAACATTGCATATCTCTCAATATAGAACCCTGGGGGTTTTTATAGGCACCAGGGAAGGGGGTCAGGCTGGTAACAGCTGGTCTAAAGCACGGGCGCAGCCGCACCCGTACGACCGCGAAAATGCGGCAAAAGCTGTGTTTTCGCAACTCTTCTAGAGCCATGCGCGCGACGCTTTGGGTCGCGTGCTGTCCCGTCTGTCCCCTATCGGTGTCAGCACTCGGTTTCTGGTATTCAACCCCTGGTTTGACAAAACAGCTCTCCAAGATCAATGGCTATATTATAGGCCTTTAATGACCCATTAAATGGTGATTTAGGGCCTTCTTCTTCATTGCACACCATGGACCTAAAAACATGCAAGAGAGGTATTATTAGTAGAATTTAATATTAAATAAATGTGAAGATGTGGTATAAAATATACAGTTTTAGAGACTAATCACAACCCCACACTTATCTTTTGCTCGTCCGAGCAAAACAAAAACTAACGGGATTATTATACCACTTTCACAGGTAACGCGATTTCACTGAGCATGTACAACAAGTCGTTAAACCTCTAGGTTTCCCCTAGAGGAAGAGTTTTATCTCCTGAGGGTTTTCAGTGGATTACACCCACAAAATTCATAAAGAAATCAAATGTTATTATTTTGATAATGCATTTTTGAAATAGAGAAAAGTGTTGAAGTATTTTTGAAAATATAAGTGATCAAAGGTCATAGGTTAATCAGAAATTATTCCTCCTTAAACTAAGTCGAAATGCAAAATCTTGTTATAAATTAAATGTAAGAACATAAATTGAACTGACTCTTTGATCTTTCATAAAACTCTTAAAAAAATATGTACTTTGTGAATTGTGAAGATTTTTGGGATATTGACTCAAACTTTCATGCCATTTATTTAATATTTTTTCTTTTTCTTTTTTTCTTCCCTTAGTTTTCTTAGGCTTTCTAGCTTACGGGTAGTGAGCCTTTAGCCGATGACTCCCAAACCAGATAATTTTTGGGCACCAGATGAGAAAATATCCCTCAGACTTAAGGACTTGAGTAAATAAGGCCATAAAACTAAAGAGGATTATTTTGTTTTTGTCCACCGTTTTAGGTGTGAATAATCATGCTTCCTGAGGCATAATTACCCAACTTCAATAAGTGATTTTTTATTATCATTAATTTTTTTATATATTTTTATGACATTTTCAGTCTATGTTTCAATCCCAAAAATTGTGTAAGTGTGAAGTGCATAAATCTAAGGAAAAAAATTCAAGATCAAATTATCTTTTCAATCTTACTTTCTTATCCTAAAATTTAAAAAAGATCTACTATTTTGACTCAGTCTAAAATTTCATAATTTTAGGTCTTTCTAATTCCTAAGATAATCTTAATTTTCTTAAAACTAAATCAAAACTATTTATCTTATTTCAAAAAGTTTTGTAAAAAGAAAAGAAAAAGTTTTTTATACAAAAGAAAATTTTAAAAAGTTCCTAAAAAGAAGTGTAAAAGAAAGAAAATTTAAAACTACCTATGTTAGTAAACTCTCCCCCACATTATCTCATACATTGTCCTCAATGCATCGTGAATGTGTATATACATGAAACAAATGGGAAGAGAAGGAAATTACCTCATGGTGGTGGCTCCGGTGGTGGTCGATTGGGCCAAGCATTGCTACCCGATCAAGATATCGTGGATCTTGCAGAAACCCACCAGTGACCTCTCTAATGCGACCCAGTAAAAGAATGATTGACTGAATGATCTTATTTAAAAATTTATCCCCATCTTATTTCTAATTTTTAAAAATAATTACTGAGTCATTTTCTTCAACAGCCTTGTCCAACAATTAAGTGTGATTTTGGAAGATGATTGACTTGGACTCAAATAGAATAGGAGTAAAAAACCAACACGGACTCAAAAATTTGACTCAGATCAAGTCGAGAGTCAACAATGAGAGTCGAAATTGGTTGAAAAATGGGGTCCAAACCAAAGAATTGATGTTTACACACTTTCCCCAGCAATGAAGTGTGATTATAAGAGATTGGTGATTCAATTTCACGGTGTACTGGTACAGGATTTAATGTTGGCTCCAGAATAGAGAAAAAAATCTGGTAAAGATACCGGAGTCATTATTGAATCAAAAAGTGAAATGAAATTACCAACTCGAGGTTCAGGATCACTTTCAAGCTCAAGTTCAATTTCGGGAAAAGGATAACTTGCCAAAATGTCAAGGTGGTTTTCAAGATTTTGGGCAAGTTCAAATGGATGTAATGAAATTGAATCTTGATTTTTGTCACGGAAGGAATGTGAATGGGTGAAATGGTCAATTCAAGTTTAGGAAGTATGGGAATCAAAACTGGCTCAAGAATGTTACTTAGTTCAGGTAACACTACAGGAGTTGATATTGATTGAAGGATTGGATTTGAATTGCTAAACTGAAACTGTGTTTCACATTCATCTTCAAGTTCAATTTTAGGAAACGGATAACTTACCAAACAATCAAGAGGTTGAGGTTGGTCAAGTTCAAGTTGGTACGATGAAATTGAAGCTGGAATTCCGAAATGACATGGTTCATGAGTTGTACGAACATTTGATAGACATGAAAAGTCAATCATATTTTGCATTTGCGCTCGGTCTCTTGCACGAATTTCATAGTTTTTTCCCACAATGATTTTCCTTTGAGTTATTCTGGGAAAGAACTACATGAATTTTGGAAATTTTGTGGACATGATAAAGCCATCATGTTTTCAAATTATTTTTGGGCCTCTATCACTTCTTCTAAACTCCTTTCCAATGATGATTTTTCTTCAATTGGTAGTTCAGGAAAAGGAGTATATGAATCAAAATTGAGGAATGAAAATTGTGGACAAGATGGTTGAAATTTTACTTGGGGAATTGAATCCCCATTGACTCTGTGAAGAGTTGAAATTATTTTGAAAATTGTAGAAATATGGGTCAAATTGAGTTGGATAATCCCAATTTGGCATATATGATTGGTTCATGTTATACATAGCCAGATTGGAGTTATCTGAGTCAAATGAGGTCGGGGTGAAATATGGATTCATATTATGATTGAAAGAATTATTGTAGTTAAAATCCATTTCATAATTTATAAAAAAGAAACAAACAAACAAAAACAAACAGAAAAAGAAAAAGAAAACACGCCTATGTTAGGGTTGACTTAGACCTCGACGACTCCTAACTGGTTAGACTATCCACGGGGGGTACATTGTTAGAATCTGACCACGAGTTAATCGGCCAGGTAGGGGCAAGATCAGTGGGAGGTATCTATTGGCCCAGAGGCCCATCACTCTAGTTTTGATGATGATTAACTCATGTAGTTATAGTTTACTAATAATCTTGTGATATTTAGTTTCAGATATTTGATCAAGATATTAGCAGGTGATTAGCTTCAACAAAAGAGTTTTGGAGCTTTCATTGTTGATTCAATAGCCCGAGCGTCAAGATCGCATCTAGTACTCAGTTAGAGTCAAGCTCGTTGGATCGTGTTTGGATCGAGTCGACTTGGAGAAGGAGTTCTACAAGAAGACCTCGGTTTGTTTAGTTTAGTTGTTTAGATCTTGTGTAAAGATTAGATAGTGTTGATATGCTCAAGTTCACATACACACAGTTTAAAGTTTATTGGTTTTTAGTTTTCAGTTTAACTGGATTTTGGATTTCATGCCAAAAATATAGATAGATATCTTTTCATGTATAATGGATCATATCCATATACAACATGCTTCAAAGTTGTTTCAATATCATGTTTTTGTATCCATATAAGTTTTGGAGAAAGGGTTTTCCATTTCAAAATCTAAGTTTTGAAAATACCGTTTTGGTATAAAGGCAAATTTCTATATCACAAAATGGTTCAAATACTTTATAATATGTGTTGAATTTTATTCACACATGTTTGTATTTCAAAGATATTATAAGAACTTATTTTTGTGAAATTTATGTGATTTTATGAGATTTAATTGAAGTTAAAAAGACAAGTTTTTTAATCCCTTAAAAGCTAGACCAGGCCTTCTGCCGGTCGACCGGTCCGGTCGACCGCTGCAGAAGTCAGTCGACCGGTCTGGTCGACCGATGTGCACAAACGTACATAGGGCATTGGGCTGGTGGGCCGGTCGACCAGGCGGTTGACTATCCAGAGAGCTCTGCTCTATGGATCTGGCCCCGGTCGACCGGACAGTCGACCGGCAAAGAGCAACTGCTCTCTGTATCCAGTCCCGGTCGACTGGAGGCACAACGATCATAAAAATGACCGTTTGCTGGTCGATCGGGCGGTCGACTGGGAGGGCATTTCTGCCCTTTCCAGATAGCCAACGGGCAGATTTTTGAGAGGGTATAAATACCCATCTCTTGAGCTGGTTTCTTGATAGTTTCAGAGAGCAAAAATTTTCTATCTTTCTAAGTGTTTAACAGCAAGTTTTTAAAAGAGTTTTGGGCTTAAAGATTTTATCTTTATTTGTTTTTAAAGGGTTGAAAAAATCAAAGAAAAATAAAGTATTTGGGATATTGGTTTTGATTTTTATTTCTATCTTATTCTAGTTGTTTTCCCAAGTATTTTTTTTTTGTGATTTGTTTTCTGAACACCTTGTGTCTCACACTTGAGCTATCATATCTATCGTATCTATAGGATCTTGTTTTTTCGTGAGAAAATTGGTTTGTGGTCTTTGTAATCACCAAGGTTGTTTGTGGTCTTTAGGATCACCAAGATTGTAACCCTATCTTTTGCTTTGGCTTTGAGCCTTTTCCTCTAAGGGTAGAGGAGGTTGTGGAATTAGGTTTGTTGGTATCCCTCTAACTGTAGAGGTGATTGTGGAGATTGTGTTGGTATCCCTCTAAGTGTAGAGGTGATCATTGTTGTTTGGCTTAGTGCCTTATCCCTCTAGTGAGAGGTGATCGTTATTTGGCTAAGTGCCCATCCCTCTAAGTGTAGAGGTGATTGTTGTTAAGCCTTGCCTCTTGTGTGGAGGTTCTATTATTTGAGAGAGGAGTTAAGTACTCCAAAGTTTTATTACTCAAATCCTCAGTGGAGGTTCCCTGTGTGGGAAGTCTTATGTGGACGATATAGTAAAAATCTTTTGTGTGAAGGCTTGGACGTAGAGCAGTGGCTCGAACCTTAAAATATATCTTAGTGTTTGCATTTGATTCACTATCTCTAAACTCTCTCACATATTGTGCCTTGTATCATTTCATATTGTTCATATCATACTTATATGCTTGGTATTGCTTATGTGTGCCCATACTTGTGTTCAACCTAGAGAGCTTTATATAGCACCTCAACTCTTATTTAGAGGAATTTAGAGGAGATAGTCCGGAGCCCTTCATCAGAAATTCGACTACACTCTTTGGTTACACTGAGTGTGTTGCAACTTGTATTTAATTCCGCATCATTTGTCATTAGATTAGCCTTACACCTATTCACCCACCTCTAGGTGTACTTTCAATTAGTATCATAGTCTACGCTCCTGATATTAGGTTTAACCACCTAGGAGTGAGATCTTGATTTACTAATCTATCATTTGCATTTGCACACATATAGCTTACATTCATGGATTTCAGGATCCCTCCTATGTTTGATGTTTCCAACATCGATGTATGGAAGATGAGGATGAGTGCTTATTTAAAAGCCATAGGTTTGCATGTTTTCCTTACCGCTATCAAGAAATCCTATCTTGGTAAAAGCAAGCACATAGAGGCCAATGCACAAGCCCTAGGGCACTTAGGCACACACTAAGCAAAGAATATTTGTGTATGGTTTCTTATTGTGATTCTTGATCAGCAAAAAGCAAGTACAAGAATAAGTAAAAAGAGTGTGGGTTGATGTTACTGCTTTTGCGATTCTTTCATAGTAGCAAAGTAGTTATACGGGTCGTATCCACAAGGAGGGAGAGCGATGAAACCTTGATGCGGCTTCTTTGTTTAAGAAAAGAGAAAGTTCTTTGTTTTGAATAAAGAATTTGAAAATGAAAACAAGTTTGTTTCAAGAATAGTTTGGAATCGATTTGCTTGTTTGTAAAAGTGGATTTTTCTTAATGGTAAAAGCGCATGGCTAACTTTCTACTAAGTGCCCCCACTAATTCCTAACTTCTTGAAGATGTAGCCTCACGATGGATCATAGGCAAGTAAAATCTTTATGCATAGGAACTATTCACGTTGGGAATGAATGAAAGTTCTTCCTTTAACTTAGCTTTATACGGCTAAAAAAACTTGGACATTCCCTTATTAAGATTCAATAGAAGGCGAGAATAAGGGAAGACACAAGTGCACTAATGATATCAGCAAAGTTAAAAGAAAAATCTCTAACTTACAACAACAAGTAACGCACACAACACATAGATCATCAAAAATCCATTAAGCATGAAATATAAGATAGTAAATACTGAAATCACCTAGAGGGGGGGTGAATAGGTGATAATGCTAATCAATGCATAATAAAAAAACTTATGATGCAACAATTACTCAAAACAAGACTAGAAGCTGAATACCCCGTGAAGGGCTCTGAACTTCTTCTCGTGATTCCTCTAGATATGAGTTTGAGGTGCATAATGCAATCTTGTTGTATGAGTATAAGATTGACAATATGAAAATGACACAAGTGAATATAGCAATGAATGTAGAGAGCAAGTAATAAAAGCAATAAAAGTAGAGCAAGAAGCAAGAGCAAGTAAACCAAACGCAAACACTGAGAATTTTTCCGAGGTTCGAGCACCCAGCTCTACGTCCCCGCCTTCACCCAGAAAGATTTCTAACCACTATATCTTCACAAAGAATTACAATCACACCGGAGTACCGAACTCCACAATCTCAAGTACAAGTTCTCTCTTGGTGATCAAAATATCACAAACTCTCTTTTGAAAAGTTCTCTTCCCTTACAAAAATCCTTGTAGAACAATGAGTAGGATTGAAGCTCTTGTATGTAAGTGGAAAAAGAAAATGAAAATCAGAGAGTTTTGAAAAATACTTTAGAAAATGAGAGAGATTTTCAGCACAAAAACCAAGAACTAAAACTCTTTTGAATGCCTTAAACTTTTGAAACTTTTGCAAATTTTTGTTGTAATCAAACCTCACCCTAATCACCCCTATTTATATGAGAGGGCTAGGGATTAAAGAGTAAACCCACTTAATGATAATTAGGAAGTATTAGGTTCAGAAAATATCATTTAAACTTGTTTAGAGAGGAAAAAGACAATTTAAAACTTGTTTAGAAAGTAGCCGTTATGGCAGAAACGACTCTCTCGGTCGACCGGGGTTCAAATAAAAGAGTCGTTGCAGGCTCTCGGTCGACCGGACAAAAATAGAGAGCAACTGCACTTCAGTCGGCCAGCCGCCCGGTCGACCGAAGGGCTCCGGTCGACCGCCCGGTCGACCGGTAAACGTGCACACATGCACGCACCCAACTGCCAGAATCCCGGTCGACCGACATGACCTGACTTAGTGTCGGTCGACCGGCTCAGGCCAAAAATCAAAATTGAAACAGAATTTTGAGGAGATTTTGAAGTTTAACAAAATAGTTTTAATTTGAACTATGTATAATACACAAAATTGAGTTTATAATCAAAAGGCTTTACATCAAAATATTTTGTATATATTTATAGAGAATAATTTTAGAAATGAGATGTGCGCAAAAACGTGTGTGTTGGAATATTGAGCTTTAAACCTATTCACTATTCTTTAACAAAACTATAAAACTAGAAACAAATCTAATGAAATCTCTTGAAGTCTTAAGTCATGCAATGTCTTGCTAGAGCCTTTTCTTCTATGTTCCTTCCTTGTTGTGCCATATGCCTTATTTGCTCCATGAACCTAGAATTTCTTGCAAAAGCTAAGCATTGGCTTCCAAACATGGTACAAACCTGAAACTTATCTTGAACAAACTTATTATTACCAAATAGCTCTTATTTGTTTTGTTATCATCAAAACTCTTAAACAATTGGAGAGTGTAACCTTTTGGGCCAATAATCTCCCGCTTTTTGATGATGACAAAACAAAGAGGCTATGTTAACAAAATAAAAGAGAGGTGAAAGTTCCCCCTCAAATTATGCTATATTAAACAAAGAAAAACAATTAAATTGCAAAACAATTATATTAAAAAACATGAGACTAAAAACCATGAGGTAAAAAAAACATTTGCAAAACACTTAAACTCAAATACAAGAAATCATAAAAACACTTCACTTTGCAAGAATCAAAATCAAAAACATATGTAAACTCATATGGAACCAAAACCATATAAACTCATATTTCCATATGTAAACTCATTCTCCCCCTTTTTGTCATACATCAAAAAGGGATAAGAAAAACAGTTTTATTCAATAACACAAACATTAAGTTCACCACAAATAAAGGAGAATCTAGCGAAATCAAGTGGTTTAGTGAAAATATCGGCAAGTTGTAAATCCATGGAAACATAATAAATATATATCACCTTTCTCAAAATGATCTTTAAGAAAGTGATATCTAATCTCAATGTGCTTGGTCTTACTATGTTGATTTGCATTCTTAGTCATATGTATAATACTAGTATTATCACAAAATATTTTTATAGGGTTGTAATGCAAATCATAATCAAGGAAAGTATGTTTCATCCAAAGGACTTGTAAACAATAAGCCCCCGCGGCAACATACTCCGCCTCGACGGTTGAGAGAGTTATGGAATTTTATTTCCTAGAGGACCATGAAACAAGATAATTACCAAGAAATTGACATGTCCCACTAGTACTCTTTCTATCTACTCTACAACCCGCATAGTCGGCATCCGAATAACTCGTCATTGAGAAAACTCCAGTTTTCAGATACCAAAGACCCATTCCAATTGTGCCCTTAATATAACGAATGATGCGTTTTACCGCAATAAGATGGGACTCTTTAGGACACGATTGGAATCTAGCACAAAACACACACTAAACATGATATCCGGCCTACTTGCCGTTAAATACAACAAACTACCTATCATGCTTCTATATAACTTAATATCAACACATTTACCTTGGTCATCCTTATCAAGCTTGGTTGTAGTTGCCATGGGAGTGTTGCAAACTTTTGAGCCTTCAAGTCCAAACTTCTTTACGAGTTCCTTTGCATACTTGGCTTGACATATGAAATTTCCATCTTGCAATTGCTTGATATGGAGTCCAAGAAAGAAATTCAATTCACCCATTGAAGACATTTCAAACTCACATTGCATAACCTTTTCAAACTCCTTGCATAGAAACTCATTAGTAGAACCAAAAATTATATCATCAACATAAATTTGCGCAATTAAGATGTCATTATCAACATGCTTAGTGAATAATGTTGTGTCTATTTTGCCTTTAACAAAATCATTTGAAATGAGAAAACTAGAAAGCCTTTCATACCAAGCTCTTGGAGCTTGTTTCAATCTATACAAAGCTTTATCAAGTTTAAAAATAAAATTAGGATGAACATGATCAACAAAACTGGGAGGTTGTTCATCATAAACTTCTTCACTTATAAAACCATTTAAAAATGCACTTTTTACATCCATTTGAAAAAGTTTAAAATTTTTAAAAGATGCAAAAGCTAGTGTCATCTGTATAGCTTCAAGCCGTGCTACGGGTGCAAAGGTCTCCTCAAAGTCAATTCCCTCAACTTGAGTGTAACCTTGGGCCACTAACCTAGTTTTATTCCTAATGACATTTTCGGACTCATCCATCTTATTCCTAAAGATCCACTTAGTACCAATTATTGGTCTATCGTGAGGCCTAGGAACAAGGTGCCAAACTTGATTGCGCTCAAATTGATTAAGTTCCTCTTGCATGGCTAGCAACCAATATGAGTCCGCCTCAGCTTCGAGGATGTTTTTGGGTTCAAAATGAGAAATGAATGCAAAGTTACCACATAAGTCATGGAGTTTGGAGCGAGTTGTTACCCCTTTGGATACATCACCTATGATGAGTTCCTTGGGGTGATTTGTAGCGTATCTCCAATCTATAGAAAGCGGTTGAGATCATTCCTCTTTATCCTCTTGAACATCACCAATGGGTTCTTGCTTTTCTTCTTGAGCGGGTGAGTCCTTCAGGGTAGTCTCTCCATGTCTTCACCTAATGGGTCAATCTCTACAACATTCTCAACAACCACATTAGATTCTTCAAATTTAACATGCATAGATTCTTCAATGGTAAGTGAAGATTTATTGAATACTCTATAAGCTTTGCTAGTAGTAGAATATCCAACAAATATTGCTTCATAAGCCTTAGCATAAAATTTACTCAAGTTATCTCTAGTATTTAAAACAAAACACTTGCATCCAAAAACTTTGAAATATGCAACATTAGGTTTCCTAGAATGATACATTTCAAAAGATGTTTTGGAAGAATTTTTATACAAATAAATACGATTTGATATATAGCATGCGGTGTTTACGGCCTCGGCCCATAGATATTGAGGGAGGTCATATTCACTTATCATGGTCTTAGCCATCTCTTGAAGTGTTCTATTTTTTCTTTCTACAACTCCATTTTGTTGTGGAGTTCTAGGAAATGACATTTCATGCTTGATTCCTTTTCATCACAATAAGTCATGAAGAGTTGGTTAACAAACTCACCACCTCTATCATTCCTTATTTTCAAAATTGAAAAACTTTTTCTTTTTCAACCCTTTTTCGAAAATTTTGAAATGGGAAAAAGTTTGATCTTTATGTTCCAAAAGAAAACCCAAGTGAAACAGAAAAAATCATCAACTAAAACAAATGTAAATCTACAACCATTTAAGCTCTTTGTTTTAGTTGGTCCAAAAAGATCCATATGAATTAATTCTAATGGCCTAGTTGACATGATATCCTTGATTGGTTTGAAGGAAGACTTGGTTTGTTTCCCAAGTTGGCACGCACCACAAATACGGTCTTTCTCAAACTTCAAGTAAGGAATACCCTTCACCAATTCCTTAGAATTAATCCTAGCAAGATGGTCAAAAGATGCATGTCCTAATCTTCTATGCCAAAGCTAAGAATTTTCATCAAAAGCATTCAAGCATTTAGTAGAACAATCCAAATTAAGCATGTTAATGATGTAAACATTATTATCATGAAATCTGGTGAGAATACAATCATTAGTTTTACAATAAAAAATATTGCAAGAAGAATCATCAAAGACAACTTTAAGTCCACGGTCACAAAGTTGGCTTATACTAAACAAGTTATGTTTTAAACCATCAACAAGAACAACATTTTCTATAATAGGAGATGCACCAATTTGAATGTTACCTATACCGATGATTGTGCCCTTGGAGTCATCTCCGAAGGTGACGGTGCCACCTTCAACGTACCTTGATAGGGTTGTAAAGTTGTTGATATCCCATGTCATGTGTCTTGAACAACCACTATCAAGGTACCACCGCTCCTTACGTCTTGGAGCCTTAGTGTGTACCTACATCAAATAATTTAGGACTTGATTTTGGTACCCACATTTTCTTGGGTCCTAAAGAGTTAGTGTCATGAACCCATACAAGATTATTTGTTCTATTAACTTGGTCATAACAAAACTTGGCTAAATGTCCATTCTTACCACAATAAGTACATCTATAAACTCTACCATATTTAAATGCATAATGAATGTGTGACTTGTGAGCATGTGAGGATTTAACATGAGTGTTATGTGTAGTGTTAACATGATGAGCATGAGGAATATTTATATGAGAAGCTTTAGCATGAGAAGTGTGCTTCTTAGAAAATATTTCCTTAAATTTCTTAGTGTTGAAAGCACAATCCTTCAAAACTTTTTCAAAATCAACTATTCTAGTTTTTAACAAAGAAATTTCTTTTTCATCAATCTTTGGAAATTTAGACTTGCAAGCAACTTTGTAAGCACTAAATTCTTTTTGAGTAGAAATAAGATTGGAAGAAATTTCATCCTTCTCTTTTGAAATAATAGCAAGTTGATTTTTAAGAAAAGCAATTTCTTTTTCTAATTTTGAACATTCTATCTTTTTATCATCATAGCTTTCCGAAAGTTCAACAAAGGCATGTACAAGCATTTCTTTACTTAATTCATCTTCTTCATCAAGAGGTTGAGAGGTTACCTTGGGTGTTTTTGCCATGAAACACATGTTCGCCGTGTCCATCTCATCTTCGGACTCGCTTTCCGAATCCCAAGTTGCTTTGTAAGCTTTCTTTTCATCCGGCTTCTTTTGCTTGAAGGAGGAAGTCACCTTTTTCTTGAATCCGGGCAATCAGCCTTGATATGTTCGGGCTTTCGGCAATTGTAGTAAATGATTCTTCTCTCCTCTTTTCCTTCAAATTTCCTTCTAAAGTTGAGCTTGTTCTTGCGGTACATCCTCTTCACATTTCGCACAAGGAGGGATAGCTCCTCATCTTCTTCTTCATCTTCTTCATCGTCATCAAGAGTGGAGGAAGACTTGAAGGCTATGGATTTCTTCTTTTGAGGAGCCGCTTCTTATCTTGTCTTCTTTTCCATCTCATGAGTCTTTAGGTTTCCAATGAGACTTATGAGATCCATTTCATCCTTGTCATTCAACTCTTTCAAGGTGGTAGCCTTTATCTCCCATGATGAAGGAAGAGCTCGAATCACTTTTCGCACCTTTTGGTCATTGCTAATATCATCACCTAAAGAAGAAAGAGCATTGGTGATTTTAGTAAACCTTGTAATCATGAAATCAATAGACTCATCATCAATCATTTTAAAGCTTTCATATTGGGACCTCAAGAGATCTATCTTAGCTCTCTTTACTTGTGATGTCCCCTTGTGTGTGACCAACAAATGTTGCCAAATCTCATAGGCAGATTGGCAATGTATTACCTGTGTAAGTAAAAGTCACCTAGAGGGGGGGTGAATAGGTGACAAAGCTAATCTAGGAACTAAATGTGGAATTTAGAAACTTAATGCAAATTACACTCAAGTGTGATCAACAAATGATGCACACACAACCAAGCCAAGCAAATATGAATGCACAATATAAATAAATGCAAGGCACAAAGTAAAGAGAGAGATAGAGAGAGAGTCAATGGATCAAGCGCAAACAACAAGATGTGTTTCGAGGTTCGAGCACCCAGCTCTACATCCCCGCCTTCGACACACGAAGGATTTCTAATCCACTAGCTAGTCCACAAAGAATTCTCACAAGGAGTACCCAACTCCTCTCTTTACAACCACAACCTCCTCCTTGAGGCAAGCTCCAATCCAACAAACAATCACCTCACAATTTGAAGGATTAGCACAAAGCAAACACAAGGATCACCTCACAACTTGAGGGATACAACCCAAGGCACAAAGCCAAACAAAGATTGGGTTTTTAACTTGGTGGTTCAACAAGCAACCACAAACAATTTCTTCTCCCACACAACAATCCTATAGAATGAGATAGTAGATTTTAGCTCAAGTGTGGAGAAAACCAATGGAATGGAAATCAGAATCTCAAAGAAAAATCCTTGGGAAAACAATAGAAATCAAGATGGTGAAGTTCAATCAAAAGCTTTTCCCAAAAACCCTATTCTTTGATTTTCCAAACCCTAGCAAAAACACCAAAAAGATTGTTCAATTCAAGTTCAAAAACTTCTTTTAATTGCAGCAAAAACACCAGAGAGTATGGAAAAATTCGCACAAAAAATCTTAGAGAAAAACTCTTGCAAATGGGGTATTTATAGGCAAATCTGGAAACTAGCCGTTGGCAGCAGATTTGGCCAAAATACCACTGCCGGTCGACCGCACGGTCGACCGTCCAACGGTCATATTATGACCGTTGACAGCTACCGGTCGACCGCCCGGTCGACCCAACCAAACAGAGAGCACACTGCTCTCAGTCGTCGACCGCCCGGTCGACCGTCTCAGGGACTCCAGACGTGCACAGATCTGTGCACGTCCGGTCGACCGGCCCGATCGACCGGACTTCAGCCAAGTCGACTAATAACCTGGTTTAGTCGACTGGTTGAGTCCTGGACCTGAAAACTGGGTTAGAAACATATTTAAAAATTTTTTTATCATTTCTAAAAATCACCAAAAATAGTTTTATCATTTTGCATTGATATATAAACATGTGGTAAAAAGTTTAGCTTAAATATCAATCAATATGAACTTATTTTTGTGTCTTATCATTTTTACCAAAAACCAAAAACTGTATTTTCTAAAACTTGGATTTTTGAATAGAAAATACATTTTGTCCAAAGCTCTTCCAAATACAAAAACATGATATTTAAATACTTTGAAGCATGATGTATATAGATATAATCCTATATACATGAAACATATACATATCATAGTTTTTGTCATTAATTCCAAAATATGTTTTGTTAGAAATACCAAAACATAAACACATGAAATAGGTATATCAAAGTAAGTTTGTCTAAGAGTTGAAGCATGCTTGTATATAGAACAAATCTAATATACATTAAACCATGTAAACTTGTTTTGATATAATATCTATTCATGCAAACCAAGATCGGTTAAACCAAAACCGAAAAACCAAAACATGATACGTGTGTGTTGTGAACTTGAGCTTATCATACTATTCTAATCTTTACAATTAGGATCTAAACCCAAAACTAAACTATGGTACCGATGTCTTCTTGTAGAGCGCAATCTCCAAGCCGACTCGATCCAAAACTCTTTGATCCACCGAGCAAGTGCTATATATGATCTTTGACGCTTGGGCTCTTGAATCAACATGTGGGTAGCTTCCAAATCATCTTGTTGAAGCTAATCACCTACTAATAACTTGACTAATGATCTGAAACTAAAATCACAAGATTATTAGTACACATAACTACATGAGTTAATCATCATCAAAACTAGAGTGGAAGGCCTTTGGGCCAACAATCTCCCCCTTTTTGATGATGACAAAACTCATGGAGTTATATATGCATGGATTAAAGTTAAGCTTCAAAGAAGCTCCCCCTTAACTCATGCATAGGATAAACAACTAATAAATGGCTCTAGATACCAATGAAATTATAAAGCAAATAAACATGTTCTAGATACCAATTAGCAAAAACAAATAAACATGCTCTTGATACCAATTATTAGCAAAAACAAATAAACATGCTCTTGATACCAATGAAAATCTTTAATACCAATTTAAAAAATAAACATGCTCTTGATACCAATGAAAATCTTTAATACCAATTTAAAAAATAAACATGCTCTTGATACCAATTAAACTAAACATAACATGCTCTAGATACCAATTAAACACAATATATATACAAAACAAAACTAATGATCTCTTATACAAGCCCTTGATATCAAAACTAAGCAAACTAAACATGTTCTTTAAATAATGCTTTGGTATGCCTTGGATACCAATTGAACTTATAATAAAAACATTAAAAACATAAAACATGCATATGTAAACATGCATATGAACTCAAATTCTTCTCCCCCTTTTTGTCAATCATCAACAAAGGGGTTTAAAAACAAAACTAATAAAAAACATATTCTTTTTATATTCAAAACAAGGAATCAAAAACAAGGGATGTTCTCCCCTTTTTGTCTAAACACAAATATGATACCAATTAGAAGAAAATGTGTCAAGGAAGTGCATATTGATACCAATTAAAAAATGAAACTATACCAATTGAAAAACAAAAATCTTGATACCAATTGTAAGTAAACAACATACCAATTGAAAAATAAACAATCTTGATATCAATTGAAATTGAACATAACAAATTTTGAATTTCTAAACATGAATGTTGATACCAATTGAAAATAAACATAGATCTTTAATACCAAAGTATTAAACATATAAACACATATGATTTTGATACCAATTGTAACTATTGCCAATTGAAATTATTTTCTATCATAAAGCAAGGGAGTGGAATACTAAAAATCAATTGAAAGAAGAAATACAAGATTTTCTCCCCCTTTATGAAATACCAATAAAAACTATGATAAGGCTTGAAATAAGATACCAATTGAAAACTAAATCAATTGAAACAAGGTTGAAGCTCAAGCTTATCATCATAAATAAGATTTGTGCTTAAAGATATAGGGATATAGTGAGCACAACTAAAACATATATATGTATAAAAGATAGATACCAATAAAATTGATATTCTTTGAAATGCAAGCATACATATATGAAAATATATGAGTATACAAGAAATGTCAAAATTGATACCAATTGAAAGAATTCAATGATACCAAATGAAACAACAATAAGATCAAGTGTATATCTCATAACAACTACCACCCATTTCATGTTCAAGTTTAAAATGATTTTCATTATAAAGCATACATGAGCATGATCTCCCATCCAACCGCCCATATATGGTAGGGGTTTTCAAAAATAGGTTTACAAGTATAGTATGTTTGAAAACAACTACCAAGGAAGAATATCACAACTAGTTATATGAATCAATTAGTACGAGATCCTTCAAATAAGGAATAATAAAAATATTTTTCATGAAGACGCATGTAAACCACATGGCACTAAAACACTCAAAATCCATATAGCACAATTTGTACTCATGAAAACTAAGTCATGAGAAAACATTAAATAAGGTGAGTGTACAAGTGTTGTGAGAAACATATCAACATGAAAATGGTCAATCAAGCTCAATATTGAAACATGAAATTCATCTCAGATGTGAAATCACCAATTGAAATCATCTTAAAAACATGAAATTCATCCAAACGATTTAAACTTCAAGGCATATGTATGTCATGTACAAGCTAAAGTATACATACATATCCTAAACACAATGAGTCCACAAAAGTATATGCATGAAGACACGTGGCTCAAGGATGTACATGTATACTCAATAGTTTGGACAAGATAGACATATACATGAAGTTAAAACAAAACATGTAAAATGGTGAATACAAGTCAAATGCAAGAATCATCAAAACTAGACTATACTAGTACATCAAGTGAATACAAATGAGCGTTCAAGCACAAACATATATAAAGGTTTATTTGTAGCTCACGAGTTGTACAAGTATAAATCCTAGTCTTAATGAAAACTATCATTCAAGTAAGTAGTCAAAACATGAAGCATGAAACGGGAATCATAAACCAACAAGATAAACATAATAATCAAAAACATGAATTATTTAAAACAAAAAGTCATGGTCAACCATATGATTAGCATGACAAAGACATGTGCATTAGATCTATGATTAACATGATAGCTAAAACATAAGGAGAACACAAAATATGGGTCCATATTAAACATGGGTGATCTCATAAGCTATACATGCATGTCAAGGGTCTAACAAACATGGCATATATCATACTAAAACATGAGTCATCAAAACAAATCATCATATAATCATAAACATCCAAATGGTCATAATGCAAATGTATGTGCATTAGATCTAGGGCATACATGTTAGTTCTAAACAAGGTGAGAACACTAAATATAGATCCATATGAAACATGGGTGCTCAAGTAACTAAACATGTATAACACTAATCTAACTAACATAGCATAAGCATAATGAACAATGAAACAAAGCATGCTATGAGTAGATGAACATGTAAAAGCATGCAAATAAAAATGGGAGTTAGAGAATGATACCAAAACCGATGAAGGGCACTTCTCTAGTTCTCCAAAACACGGTGGTCCTCCCACCAAATCTCCTTGAGAGTGAAGCATCCAAATGGTTCTCTTTTAAGCTTAGAACGCATCCACCTCAAGGCACCAATACTCTCACGTGATGCGAGAGCTCCCACCTACATCAAAAAGCATAGAGGTGGTTTTTGGTACCCATTTCCTTGTGGGTCCATAGGGGTTAGTATCTTTTCTAACCCAAAGAAGATTACATGCTAAATTTTCATTATGATAAATGCGATCATAACAAAATCTAGCAAGATGGCCTTTTCGACCACAATGTGTACATGTGTACACATGAGCATACATGTCATGTTTGTGTCCGTGGAAAGCATGTGTATGCCGTGTAGGGTGTGCATGCATAGTTGGAACTTGTTTCTTGCGAATCAAGGATTCCAAACGAGTGTGGTTCATGGCACAATGGCTCAAAGTGGAGCCCAAACAATCAACACTTTTCTTCAAAACATTTATATCATTTTCTATGCTAGAAGACAAAGTGAAGCATGCTATAGGTGTGCAAGAAGTAGAAGCTACACTAGCATGGCAAACATGAATATCAATATCATTTTGTAAAGATTCATTTTTCTTCAAAAGCAAATCCAATTCTTTTGAAATTGAATCAATATCATTTTTCAAAGTGATATTTTCTTTAAAAACAAGATCCAATTTAGAAGATAAAATCTCATTGTGCTTTACAACATCATCACAATCATTTTTGTTTTTCAAAAATTCATTTTCCTTTAAAGCAAGTTCGAGTTGAGATTTAAGTGAGTCACGTTCACTTGCAATCTCTTCCTTCTCTTGCAACAACAATTCAAAATTAGAGCATAGATCTTTTAATTCATTTTTCAAAACAAGATTATCATCTTTCAACAAATCATGTTTTTCCAACAAATTTTCAAGCTTTTGAACAAGTTCCATATTTAAAGTTTGAACTTCAAAACATCCATGACAATAGGAACTAGAGCTATCATCTATTTGAGAATCCGATTGTACCTCAAGGGAGTTCTTTCCTTTGACCATGAAGCAATGCTCTTCGGACTTTTCTCTCTTAGATCTTCTCATCTTGTTGATAATCCTTGGAAGCTCGGGAGATGTCAATAAGCTCCAAACTGCAAAAGCCGAATCATAAAGATCAAACACGGGTAAAAGATGTTCACTATAAGTGCTCTAAGTGCTAATGCATTAGCCTTTTTATGCTTGCTACTATTAGGGAATGATTCTTGTGTGGAGGCTTGATAAACTAGATGACCTAGTGATTTTAAATGCCTACTAATATTGGCCTTCCAAACATCAAGTCTAATATGGTCAAACATAGGAGGGGTATCCATGAGAGCAAACTAAATGAGTGCAAATGAACAATGCAAATGAAGATTAGCAAACCAAGATCTTACTCCTAGGTGGTTAAACCTAAATATCAGGAGCACTAGCTCTGATACCAATTGAAAAGTCACCTAGAGGGGGGTGAATAGGTGACAAAGCTAATCTAGGAACTAAATGCGGAATTTAGAAACTTAATGCAAATTACACTCAAGTGTGATCAACAAATGATGCACACACAACCAAGCCAAGCAAATATGAATGCACAATATAAATAAATGCAAGGCACAAAGTAAAGAGAGAGATAGAGAGAGAGTCAATGGATCAAGCGCAAACAACAAGATGTGTTTCGAGGTTCGAGCACCCAGCTCTACATCCCCGCCTTCGACACACGAAGGATTTCTAATCCACTAGCTAGTCCACAAGAACTCTCACAAGGAGTACCCAACTCCTCTCTTTACAACCACAACCTCCTCCTTGAGGCAAGCTCCAATCCAACAAACAATCACCTCACAACTTGAGGGATTAGCACAAAGCAACACAAGGATCACCTCACAACTTGAGGGATACAACCTAAGGCACAAAGCCAAACAAAGATTGGGTTTTTAACTTGGTGGTTCAACAAGCAACCACAAACAATTTCTTCTCCCACACAACAATCCTATAGAATAAGATAGTAGATTTTAGCTCAAGTGTGGAGAAAACCAATGGAATGGAAATCAGAATCTCAAAGAAAAATCCTTGGGAAAACAATAGAAATCAAGATGGTGAAGTTCAATCAAAAGCTTTTCCCAAAAACCCTCTTCTTTGATTTTCCAAACCCTAGCAAAACACCAAAAGATTGTTCAATTCAAGTTCAAAAACTTCTGTTAATTGCAGCAAAAATACCAGAGAGTATGAAAAATTCGCACAAAAAATCTTAGAGAAAAACTCTTGCAAATGGGTATTTATAGGCAAATCTGGAAACTAGCCGTTGCAGCAGATTTGGCCAAAATACCACTGCCGGTCGACCACCCGGTCGACCGTCCAACGGTCATATTATGACCGTTGATAGCTACCGGTCGACCGCCCGGTCGACCCAACCAAACAGAGAGCACACTGCTCTCAGTCGGTCGACCGGCCCGGTCGACCGTCTCAGGGACTCCAGACTGCACAGATCTATGCACGTCCGGTCGACCAGACTTCAGCCAAGTCGACTAATAACCTGGTTTAGTCGACTGGTTGAGTCCTGGACCTGAAAACTGGTTAGAAACATATTTAAAAATTCTTTTATCATTTCTAAAATCACCAAAAATAGTTTTATCATTTTGCATTGATATATAAACATGTGGTAAAAAGTTTAGCTTAAATATCAATCAATATGAACTTATTTTTGTGTCTTATCATTTTTTACCAAAACCAAAAACTGTATTTTCTACAACTTGGATTTTTGAATAGAAAATACATTTTGTCCAAAGCTCTTCCAAATACACAAAACATGATATTTAAACACTTTGAAGCATGATGTATATAGATATAATCCTATATACATGAAACATATACATATCATAGTTTTTGTCATTAATTCCAAAATATGTTTTGTTAGAAATACCAAAACATAAAACACATGAAATAGGTATATCAAAGTAAGTTTGTCTAAGAGTTGAAGCATGCTTGTATATAGAACAAATCTAATATACATTAAACCATGTAAACTTGTTTTGATATAATATCTATTCATGCAAACCAAGATCGGTTAAACTAAAAACCGAAAAACCAAAACATGATACGTGTGTGTTGTGAACTTGAGCTTATCATACTATTCTAATCTTTACAATTAGGATCTAAACCAAAACTAAACTATGGTACCGATGTCTTCTTGTAGAGCGCAATCTCCAAGCCGACTCGATCCAAAACTCTTTGATCCACCGAGCAAGTGCTATATATGATCTTTGACGCTTGGGCTCTTGAATCAACATGTGGGTAGCTTCAAATCATCTTGTTGAAGCTAATCACCTACTAGTAACTTGACTAATGATCTGAAACTAAAATCACAAGATTATTAGTACACATAACTACATGAGTTAATCATCATCAAAACTAGAGTGGAAGGCCTTTGGGCCAACAGTAAGGTCATCCTTATTCAAGGCGGTTAGGAGGGATTTTGGGCCTTAGAATTAGCCTCATATTCTCTAAAGGTAAAGTCGGACCAAGTGCTTTCCTCACTGTCGGGTATAACATAGGGTTTGGTCAAGGATTTTACAACTAAGCTACATAAAGATTGTAAGAAAACAGTCATCCTAACCTTCCAAATAGGGAAATTAAATCCATCAAATTTAGGAGGGGTTTTGATGTTGTCGGCCATGTTTACTAATGAATGAATAAAGAATGCAAATGTTGATTAGTAAATATTTAGGATCTCTCTAAGGATGTTAAGCCAAACCTAGAGTCCAAGCTCTGATACCATTGAAATCACCTAGAGGGGGGTGAATAGGTGATAATGCTAATCAATGCCAATAAAAAAACTTATGATGCAACAATCACCCAAACAAGACTAGAAGCCGAATACCCCGTGAAGGGCTCTGAACTCCTTCCTCGTGATTCCTCTAGATATGAGTTTGAGGTGCACATGCAATCTTGTTGTATGAGTATAAGATTGACAATATGAAAATGACACAAGTGAATATAG
>JAVJIF010003397.1:0-334532 GCA_038442645.1 Agave tequilana | reverse complement strand
CAGAACCAGCCACTACCTCTCTAGTCTAGTCATATCTTAAGTTGGCATAAGGCTTCATAAAACCAAAACAGGGAAAAGGTATGAAGGATTTAGGAATCAAAGAAAGATAGTCAAGGAGGGATTTGAAATCAAAGGAAAGATAGTCAAGAAATAGATAACTCTGCACTTGCAGTTGGAATGTATAACCAAGACTCATGTATTCCAGTTGCAAATCTCTTTACCATTGATTTGCCTTCTGGACGTACTGAGGAGGTTAGAGCCTAAGCTCTGATACCAACCTGTAACGCCCCGATCCCGCGGATACGGGGACGTCACTGCAACGTATATACGTAAGTCCGAATTACCTTCCCGTATATACGCTAAGCATCAGTACAGACAAGAATCAGAGTACGGAAGCAAATGGTGCATTATACATTCCAACACATATATCCAATTACAGAATTATCACCAGATGTGATTACAATATTACAATAATATTATATCACTGATGCGCAAATGCGGGAATACAAGAGATACACATATATATGAACAGTACAAAAGGGAGCTCACATACAAGTATACAAGGAAAAGTACAAGTATGAATAGAAAAGGACACTCACGAGTTTAAAAAGGAAAACTCGAGAGACTCACAGGGGGCCTGGGAGGATGTGGCTCAGGACGGTCGGCTGGAAATCCACGCTACTGCTGCGTTACTCTGAACACACGCTCCTAGCTCCAAGACCTGGACGTGAGAATCCAGGGGAGTCAAATGATACTCCCCAGGCGAGTGTAGAAGCAAAACCAAGTGGTGAAGCAGGGTGAGCACAATAATGCATATATCAAGTGGGAATACTCAGGAGGCAGATAGGATAGAGCAGGTAAGAATAGATATGGCATGATAATCATAAAACAGGAAATCAGAATAAACCAAGGACGAGCTACAAGGTAGTCATATCATAATACTCATAAAACATGAAATCCGATATAAAGTCCGGGAAAAGCAAATACGGTAAGGCACAGCACAAATTCATAGCTATTTAAGATGTAGGCTTGGTATGCGTCCCATTCCACATACCTCTACTTACAACTTAAAGAGCCGGTTATTATGACACTTTATTATTACTCGTCTAACCCATATATCTAGGTATGTGGCTCGGTGTACGGCCAACTCACATACATCCATATATAAGCAAGTCGAGGTTGTTATTGGAAACAACGGGGGTATCACGAACTATGTTTACAGTGGGTCCGTGCATGCCCGGGACCACGGTCCAGGATTGTTCCGTTGCATGGAAACGGAAGCCAGCCGCAAGGCTAAAGGAGGGCTTATGTATGCCCTTATCAATCAGGAATAAGGGAGCCAGCTCTCCCCTCGGTCCCCTGGAGTACCACAGGTCAGACCGGATATATAGTGCACAACCTAATGCCACTGTAAACACGAACACATATCGATATCCGCATGTTTCCCCCGACCCAATACAAGTTGGTCCTTTTTTAGGATTTATTAGTTTAATTATCACTTTACGGGAATAACAGGAAATAGACATGATCAGGAATAAGGAGTACATAAGTACTATATAGTCAGGTCACTGCATGTAAAGCAGGAAAACAGGTCACTGATCATGACACAGAATCATAAGTCAAGGTCCCCGTAAAGATGATAATCACAAGTCAAGTCATCATGCTGGGTGTCAAGTGATAGCATGACAGAGTGGTGATATTTAGTAAACAACCAAGCATATCAAGAATGGATAGTAGTCAGGTAAGTCATGACATAAAAAAAGGGTCTTGCCAAATAGTGGCATGGCAGGTGGTTAGATGATAACCAGTTGCCAAGTGATATACATATGATAAATGGTAGCACATACTGACAGGTCTAAAATAATGCCAGTGGTAATGTAAAAGCAATGGTCCAAAGTCCAACAAGTCCAACGACCACGAAGGATCGGCCACGCATAGCATAAAGCAATAAAAGATATAAAGCATGAAATACAATACATGAAGACTAGAGCGAGAATACTATCATAATCAATGGAATGGTAAAGCAAGAGGGTAGCGAGTGAGAACACTCGCCTGAGTCACAATATACCGAAATATCCGTAATCCACTGAAGTTCGGGATGCGCCATAACCTGATATAAATATGTAGAGAGAAGAGGAGAGAGAAAGAGTTAGAGAGAGAAAGAGAGGTTTAGAGAGAGAAAGTCTAGAGAGAGAAAATGGTTTTTAGAGAGAGAAAGTGTAGAGAGAGAAGTCTAGAGAGGGAAAGGGATTTCTAGAGAGAGTCTATTTAGAGAGAGAAAGTGAGATTTTAGAGAGAGAAAGAGATGAGGAGAGAGAGAGAATTAGGAGAGAGAGAGTGTGCGGTTGAGAGAGAGAGAGAGCTAGAGTGAGAAAGAGAGGAGAGAGAAAGAGAGAGGAGAGAGAAACAGGAGAGAGAGAGAGATCCAGAGAGAGAGAGGGAGAGTCCAGGAGAGAGAGAGAGAGGAGAGAAACAGAGAAGGGGAAAAAGAGAGAAGGGGGGCAGCCCCCCTCTCACGCTCACGGCCAGGCCAGGTGGCCTGGCCGTGGCCACTCTTGGGCCGGCGCCGGCGGCCTCCGGTGGTCGCCGGCCAGGGGTGGCCGCGCCGGCCACCCCAAAAAGGGGGAGAGAAACACAGCAGGGGGGCTGCTGCCCCCCTGCGCACGCCCAGGCCAGGCCGGCCTGGCCTGGCCTGGCGCCTCTCCCTGGCTGCGGCCAGGGAGGCGCGAGACTGCGCCGACCAGGGGTGGCCGGCGCAGGCAGGGGTGGCCTCCGGCCACCCCAAAGGAGGAGAAGGGAGGGGGCTGTGCCCCCCTCCAGCAAGGGAAAAGAGAGGGGGGCTTGCCCCCCCTCTCCGGCCAAGCACAGGGGCCCAGGTGGGCCCCTGGCTGCACGCGGCCGCCGGCCACCGCCGGCGGCGCCCAAGACCAGGGGTGGCGCCGGCCACCCCCAAAAAGGGAAAGGAAAAAAAAAGAAAAAAAAAAGAAAAAGAAAGAAGAAAGGAAGAAGAAAAGGAAAAGAAAAGAAGGAGGAGGAGAAGGAGGTGGCTCGCCGGGTTGGGGGGCTCGCCGGCGGCGGTGGAGTCGGCCGGATCTGGAGGGAGGAAGAAGAAAAGAAGAAGAAAAAAAGAAAGAAAAGGGAAAAAGAAAAGAAAAGGAAGGAAAAGAAAAAGAAAGAGAGAGAGAGAGGAAGGAGGCTCCTCGCCGGCGGTGGTGGCCGGAGGGTCGCCGGAGGGCCGGCGGTGGTCTTGGTTGGGTGTCGCCCACGCAAGAGAAGAAGAAGAAGAAGAAGAAGAAAAAGAAGAGAAGAAGGAAAAGAATAGAAAAGAAAGGAAAAAGGAAAAGAAAAGAAAAGGAAAAAGAGAGAGAGAGATTGATGGATGGGAGAGGGGTCCCACGTGGGGGTGCGTGGGCTGCTGGAGTCGGTGGGAAAAGAAAGAAAAGAAAGGAAAGAAGAAAGGATTTAAAAATAATAATATAAATATAAGGTTGAAAAATCGACTGTCTCCGAAAAATCCCCAAAAATACCCGGAGGTAGAAAACGTCATCCTGAGGAATAATATGAAATCAGTTTTCAGAATAAAATCCCGTTTTCAAATTAAAAATCCGGAAGCCAACCGCCGATACCGGTCTATCCCGGGTCGGCCGGATTTTGATAAATTCCGAAAAATCCCAGAAAATGTATTAAAGAAAAATATGATTTTAGACATAAAGTGAAAGCGGAATTCAGAAATTCAATTCCGATTGTAACTAAAAATCCTGGAATCAGTTAACTACCGACTCCGAAGGAATTTTCATAAAATCATAAAATCCTCAGAAAAGATGTAGGTAGAAAATATGATTCTAAGGAATAATGCCTAAAGGACCATCATGAAATTCCTAACTGTTTGTGAAATAAAAAATACTGGAATCAGTCTTCTACCGACTCCGGCGGAATATCCATAAATTCGTAAAATCTTCAGAAAAAGTATTTAAGTAATAAACATAATTCTAAGAAGAAATGTCTAAAGAATCCTCTAGAAATTCTAAACAGTTTGTAAGATAAAAATTCGGGAATCGATCAGCGGCACTGGTCGACACCGGTTTTGAAGAAATTCATTTTAATTCCAGAAAAATCTAGAAAATCATGGAAAATCTAATATATTGGAAAATAATATTTGAAACTGAAATCGGTCAAATCTACACATCAGAAAGACTAAATCGAATAATATACTATGATCGGGCCTTCGGTTCAGACTAAGGCTGACTCCGAGTCCACGAATCCAAAACCAAGACAAAACAATTATATAAAGAATTCATAATACAAAACAATTACAGGAAATAATCAAAAAAATACGATCGGAAAATCTGAATACGCACCTAAGTACGTATTCCGGGAACGGGTATTACATTCTCTCTCTCCTCCTCCTCCTTGACACTCTCTCTCTCCCCCAGTTCCCGGCCCCGCGCGGCCTGGGCCCACCGGCGAGGCGGCGCCGGCCTGGGCAACGCCGGCGCCGGCCTGGGCGACCGCCGGCGAGGGCGAGCGTCGGCGGACTGGCGGCTAGCGGGCTGCTCCCTCCATCTCCTCTGCTCCCCCATCTCTCTCTCTCCTTGGCTGGCCGGTGCGGCGCCGGGGGTGGCGCCGGCGCCGGCAGGGCGGCCGCGCCGGCGGAGCGCACGCGCGGGCGGCGGGCGCGGGCGGCGGCAGCAGCCACACACGCTGCTGCTGCTGTTGCTCTGTTGGGGAGAAAGGGTTTCAGGTTTTGGGTTTAACCCAAACCCGACCCGTAAGGTAAAATACATTTTAGCCCCTGTAAATTTTTAAATTACTTTTAGGCCCCTATAAAATTACAAATAGCCCCCTAACTATTTTCTGTTATTGCGTATCTCACCTTTTCTATTGGTTTTGGTGTTCGGGCGATATCGGAGCATCCGACTCCGATTGGACGATTCTGGATCCGTTGCGATCGTGGGAAAAAGAGCTACCTTCCCAGGACCAGTTTGTGAGTGTTTTCCTTTTATAAATTATATTTTATCATGTTTAATATCTTGGTTGGTTGTCTAATTAATAAACGTGCTTATCGCAAATCATTTATTATTAAACCTCTGTAGTCAAACATACTGATAGATAGATGATACCTAATTTATTACACCATGTAGAGATATATCTGGATGATTGGTTAGTTTCCGAAGTAACACTAGCCTATAAATTGATAATTAAAGATAGATTATTCTGCTCCATAATTTGGTAGCACCTACTGTATTCAGGATATAGGAATCGTTATTCTTATTAGCGGTAGTTGACACTTGAGTAGATGCTATGACCCCAGACACTAACATTAGTATTCACACCATGACTTGGATTCCTATCACCCAGGGACACTATTATCTCCTGTACATGGATTATCGTTACACAGATTCTCTTACAAGTAACACTATGTGCCACCGGTACATAGAGACACCAATTCACTAGACGTTATTTCATTACAGCTACATGCATATAGTTACGATGCCATGGATACACGACACTGATAGTTCATGTGTTAGTATCACCGTTGCACAGATAATATGATACGTCACAATATTATTTTGTAGTCATGTGTATATAGATATCTATGTTCTCATCGTTCCATGGATTCTCGGCATATCACTGTTATCTATGCTCACCACACGAGTGCACATGTATGTATTGTTTCTTTCTTCTTGTCATATGGATCCCCGTTCATATTACATGTATTATTGTGCCATGTTACCGTATTCATGTTATATGATTGTTTCCTGTTATTGATATGGATATTCCCGTTACTGGACATGAGAGCTGTTGATATGCGATATGTGGACTTCCACATCTATTGATCCCGTTATATTGTTCCCGTTATATTGTTCCTGATATATGTTCCCGATTCCCGTATATTGTTCTATGCTATCAACAGAGCTCTGGTCCAGTTATCATGTTACCCATATCATGTATCGTGTTACATTGTATACTTGACATATCAGATCATAATGATAACTTGGGTATGGGGAGACTTGACGGTTGATTAGATCTTATCGGGTGATGTACTGGATCCATATTGTTAGTCCCACTGCATGGGACGGTAGTGCTACCTACCACTAGCTCCATGAGCTCCCGTTACTTGATTCGTGCTCCCCTCTTAGCGAGGGCCCTGGTCTTAGCAGCCAGGGGTCCGTTTAAGGCCGTGATCCCGGGTATGCACGGGATACATCCACCGATAAGAACTCCTCGACCACGGGTTTCCAATTAACATAATAAAACAGTATACACAATAGTGACGTCGGGAACACTTGTTATTTGGTCACTCTCTCGTTTGGATAATGGTACCCGTATGCCATGTCCGGATGGGTTCGACTCGACTGAGTGCGGGCTCCAGTATGAACTGCCAGTGGTATGGGACACTGGAAGAGATTGATTGTAATACCAGGTGGTACTGATTGCTACTATTGTATAAATAACATGACTTGCCTGATACATATTTACTACTTGTTACTGTTCTTTTCCTGATACATGTTTACTATTGTATTATTGTACTTATTATTGTACCTGATCATTTACGCGATATTATGTTACTTGTATATTGTTATTTTGCCTGGTACATGTTACTTTCTTTTTGGTGGCATATTACACATGTTCTGCATTTGCATCTATTCTGTTGTCTGTATACCGTGTAGACATCCTTACTGTATATGTATAACACAGTAGTGAGGTTATATTGTATATTCTCACTTGCATGTTCATATTGCATATGCCCACCTGCATGTTCACTTCGGTCACGTCACCACTAGCAAATTCATATCTATTACGTCACCACTAGACAATATTATTTATGATATAACCTGGACACGATTAGAGACATGACCCGATGATTATATATTTTTATTTGTCTACTGCTTATTACTGTTACCACATCATATCTTATATCTTATTATCGTGCTTGTATTATTATAGTATATTCTTGCCTTCTTCATTTTACCACTCACTAGGTCGCTTTCTGACGACCCTGGGTTTGCATGCCCAGATTGGAGATCCGAGTTACCATAGCTTCAGAGAGTGCCTTGGAGTCACATGGGAGATTCCTCATCAGGACTATTCATAGGTATTTTAGTGCTTTATTTCTGTTATCCTATTTATTCTTGTTTTCATATCTATTATGATCGCTGACCTCTTTCTGCAGGTATTCTTGTACTGCTTTCATGCTGGACCTCAGATCTATATGGAGGTATTGTACTGTACTGAGGCTTAACGTACGCGTGAGGTTGTTTTCACCTCGCGTATGTACGTCGCCATAACGTCTCCGTATCCTTGGATCGGGGCGTTACAGCCAATAGGTAAGTCCAGTCCACGCTGTACCTAAAAAGCAGGATTTACTATGATAGAAATGAGAAGAAAGAATTGTACAAACACGTCTTCCAACAAAGATTCGAGTTTGTATCATTACCGAAAGTTGAACACTGCCACACGTAAAGACCACTTTCCTCTTCCGTTCGTTGACCAAATGCTCGAGAGATTAGCAGGACATGAGTACTACTGTTTTCTGGATGGATATTCAGGATATAATCAAATCCCGATCGCTCCCGAGGATCAAGACAAAACCACCTTCACCTGTCCTTTTGGAACATTTGCATACCGAAGAATGCCCTTCAGTCTATGCAATGCTCCCGCAACGTTTCAACGTTGCATGCTTAGCCTTTTTTCAGACATGGTGGAGAAATTCTTGGAGATTTTCATGGATGATTTTTCAATTTATGACGATTTCTTTGAACAATACTTGTACCATCTTAAGCTAGTTCTACAATGCTGCATGAAAAAGAACTTGACACTTAATTGGGAGAAGTGTCACTTTATGGTCAAGCAAGGAATCGTTCTTGGGCACGAAGTTTCACATAAGGAATTGAGGTTGACAAGTCAAAAGTAGAAGTTATAACGAAGCTCCCTGAGCCAACATGCTAAAGGACATTAGATCATTTTTAGGGCACGCCGGCTTCTATAGACGATATATTCAAGGGTTTAGCAAAATTGCTAGACCTTTGACAAATCTCTTAGGAAAGATGTACCCTTTATATTTGATGAAGAATGTCAACAAGCCTGGAAGGAGCTTAAGTGTAGACTTGTCTCAGCACCTATTATTTCTGCACCTGATTGGACCAAGCCTTTCGAGATTTTGTGTGATGCCTCGGATTTTGCTATCGGTGCTGTTCTAGGGCAGCGTATTGATACTAGGAAACACGTAATCTATTATGCAAGCAGAACGCTGAATGAGGCCCAACTCAATTATACAACTACTGAAAAGGAATTTTTGGCTGTTGTCTTTGTGTTGGAGAAATTTCGCCAATACCTGCTAGGTCCAGGACGACTATTTTCATCGACCACTCCGCCCTAAAATACTTAATGCAAAAGAAGGATGCTAAGGCAAGACTTATTCGATGGATACTTTTTTTGCAAGAGTTTTGATCTGGAGATTAAGGATAAAAAGGGCGTTGAGAATGTGGTAGCTGATCACTTGTCAAGAATCCCCAATGCACCAAAGGAGAAAATACCATCAATGATGATTTCCCTGATGAACACATTTTATACTGTGTGGAGAGCCCTGGTATGCTGACATAACAAATTACCTTGCAACCGGGCAAACACCTTCTAATTGGTCAGGCCAGGACAAACACCGTTTCATGAGTCAAATGCGGTTCTTCTTTTGGGAAGAACCGTATTTATTCAAATATTGTCCTGACCAGATAATACGAAGGTGTCTTCCTGAGAAGGAACATCAGAGTGTCTTGACATTCTATCACAAGCTAGCTTGCGGTGGACATTTTGGTCCACAAAAAACTGCTGAGAAAGTACTTCAGAGTGGATTTTACTGGCCCACTCTCTTTAAAGATGCATATACTTTTTGCAAGCTATGTGACAGATGTCAAATGACGGGTCGAATTACGCGGAAAGACATGATGCCCCTTACACCCATCTTAGAGGTCGAAATTTTCGATCTGTGGGGCATCGACTTTATGGGACCCTTTCCTCTGTCCTATGGCAACCAATACATTTTGGTAGCTATAGATTATGTTTCAAAATGGGCTGAAGCAGTTCCAACAAGGACAAATGACAACCAAGTTGTCATAAAGTTTTTACAAGAAAATATCATCTCTCACTTCGGAGCCCCCCGTGCGATAATAAGTGACAATGGGAGTCATTTCTACAATCGGGCTTTTGAAGCCCTGATGCGCAAATACTCTATTTCCCACAAATTATCCATGGCATACCATCCTCAGACCAACGGGCAAGTAGAAGTCACTAATAGACAAATAAAACTTATTTTGGAGAAAACTGTTGGACAGAACCGTAAAGATTGGTCCATCAAACTCACTGATGCCTTATGGGCATACAGGACCGCTTACAAGACTATCCTCGGTATGTCTCCATATCGAGTTGTATTTGAAAAACCTTGGCACTTGCCTGTGGAGTTGGAACACCGGGCTATGTGGGCTATAAAGCAGCTGAACTTGGATTTGGATAAAGCCGGTGCCTTGAAGAAATTGCAAATATCCGAGCTAGAAGAGCTAAGAAATGAGGCATATGACAATGCTCGGATAGCAAAACACAGAACCAAGCTCTTTCATGATAAATCCATTCACCAAAAAATCTTTGTCCCAGGACAAAAGGTTCTGTTGTACAACTCGAGGCTCCACCTCCTCCCTGGTAAATTGAAAACCAAGGGCCATATGTTGTGCAAAAAGTCTTCTCACATGGTGCAATTGAGATTCTTGATCTGAGAAATGGCAATAAATTCACTGTGAACGGTCAACGTTTGAAGTCATTTTTTACCACTGAATTTGTGTCACAAGAAATTCATGAACTGGGTCTTTGCGACCCAGTCTATATGTGACCATCTCACTTATACATTTTCCCTGATTTCCCTGCATATTATTTTGGGACCCTTTTTGTAAATAAATAAAAAAATTGGACTTTGGTGCTAATTAGCACCAAGAGTTCCACCTCTTCATAAATCCCTTCTTCAAATTAACCTAGGGTTGTAAATATCCAACTCCAGCCTAGGGTAATATTGGGACTTCACCTCTTTCAGCCCCCTATAAATTTCATCTACCCTGACTCTCTCTCCTCAAACCAAAACGCATCTCAGATCTGAAACTATCTCTTCAAGCGCCGCCCCTCAAAATTTTCCCCTCCACAATCTTAACCTTCCTGCCGCGTTTTCGCGACAAAAGCCGCGATTCCGCGGCTGTCTTTGTTCTATTGGTGCGCTGCCAAGGTCTGTTGAAGGCGTTTTTCCCTGCTCATGGCTGATCTGGTGCCCGATCGTCCGAATTCTTGATCCAGTGCCCTCTGCAAATCGAATTTGATTTCCCCCCACGTATTTCGGGGGTGGTTTGCTTTCTAATCTTCTAATCTATTGTGTAGATCTACTTTTTTAGCATGGAACCATCTTTATTTTCTGAGAAAGATTACTCTAGAATTCTTTGTAACACCAATGGGTATGGGCACATTTTCATTGATAGGATCCGTGCATGGGATTGGTACTCTCTCGTGTATGATAACTCCGAACATGATGCATTTTATTGCCCCGAATTAGTGACATCTTTTTACAATTCCATTGATCATGCATCGGTTAATTTCAACACATACCAATTCACAGTCCACATGCCCTTAGTGACATTTTCATCACGCTTCCTCTCCTTGAGGAACTGACTCACGTCCCTTGTTACCCACAACATAGCGACCCCCTTCCACTTATTAACTACATGACCATTATGGGGGCCCACTGCACCGAACAAGACCGAGGGCTCAAGGCCAGTACCACCTTCCGTAATGTGCATTGCGTTGGACGATGGATCCAACGCAATATTCTGGGTCTGGACCACACCACTTCTTTTAACCGCCCTGTGCTGCAAATTATTCACGACCTTATGACTAGGCAGCACACGGTATGCTTCAACAAGACCATCTTCCATTCCATCATTACCAACTCCTCACGCACCCGGGGTGCTAAACATTCACACGCCATTCTGATTACGCGTCTCTGTAGGACTTTCCTCTCGGACGCTATATTTGACATTTATGACCGGGTGTTTGTAGCACATGAGAGGGTCACTAGTGCCTATAACAGTTGCTTACATGCGGTCTGGACCCCTAGTGTTTAGCCCGAGGATGTGCCAGTAGAGTCCTCTTCTGAGGAGAGTCTAGAGGAGGAAGATGAGCCCGCATTTTGGCACCAGGACCCCCTACGGACTAACGTGCATTCATGTCCACCATATGGCGGGGCATGAAGAAGATTTTTAGGGGACAAGTTCGGCTGGGGAAACAAGTGAAGGAGCAATCATCTAGATTAGATCGTATTGAGGCCGGTCTTCAGCGTTCACAGTCGGCTGGACCCAGCACCACCGCTGGTCCAAAACGACGACGGGATGACTCTGTTCTTTTACCTATTTCATGCATATTTTATCTTGCATACATTGAGGACAATGCATGAGATAGGTATGGGGGGGTAGATACTAAGGATTTTCATTTTTTTTTTTAGGATTTTTATTTTATTTTTTAGGATTTTTTTTTTCTTTTTAGGATTTTTCATTTTTAGGATTTTTATTTTCTTTTTAGGATTTTTATTTTTAGGATTTTTCATTTTTTTTAGATTTTCATTTTTTTTAGATTTTCATTTTTTTTAGATTTTACATTTTCTTTAGATTTTACAAAAAACAAAAAAAAATGAGAATTTTGATCCATTTTTAAAGAATCAAACTTGATTTTAGGGATTAAGGAAACTCTTAATTAAGATTTCTTAATATAAGTCGAAAAGAGGAGTTTTGTTGGATTTTTAGGTTAAGTAAAAAAGGATAAGAAAGATAGCTAGATTTTAATTCTTTCTTTAGCATATATATATTAAACATATTAAGGGATTAATCAAAGACTTAGTGATTCTATTTACACATATATATATAAAAAATAAAAATATATATAAGTATAAATAAAAAAATAAATAATTACTTAGCCACTAATTAAGCTGGTTAGTTGTGCCTTAAGAAGCATGGCCAGTCACGCCTAAAGGTGGTTAAGTCCTTAGTATTCGTGGCCTAGTTTACTCGAGTCCTTTAACCTTAGGGATGTATCTTCATGTGGTGCCCTAAGACCGACTGGTTTAGGAGTCATCAGTAAGAGGCTCGTTACATGGGTAAATTAGAAAGCCTAAGGAAGCTAAGGAAGTGTAAATAAAATAAATAATATATTGTATATATTAGTAAATAAATGAACTTTAGTCTAAGAAAAATCCTTCATATTTATAGATGTATATATACTAGGTTTGATGGAAAATCCGGTCTTCGCTCTATTCCTTAGAAACTTAACCTAAGTTGAAGACAGAACTCTAAATAGACACTTATAAAAAGAATAACAAGTTTAGGGTAACCCGAAACCTATAGATCAAGTAAAGTTCTTGAAAATTATGGATCAAAAATTTCTCACTAACATTTTTTATTTCTTTATGGATTTTGTGGGTGCAATCTGCTGAAAACCCTCAGGAGACAACACTCCTCCTCTAGGGTAACCTAGAGGTTTAACGGCTTGTTGCTCATGCTCAGTGCAATCGTGTCACCTATGAAAGTGTTCAATAATTTAGTTAGGATTTTTTCTTTTTCTCTTTTTCCTCGAGGACGAGCAAAGCTAGGTATGGGGGTGTGATTGTTATTCATTTTTGCATCATTTTTCACTTCCATATCATGCTTTATGTAAATAAAAAAAAGCTTTTTATTCCTTTTCTCTCTAAATTTGCAGGTCCACCATTAATGGAGAGGAAGGCCCATAATCAAGGAATTATCAAGGAATTAATGGGATTAATTAAAGAGCCAAAAGGAAAAGCCCAAAGTCTAGCCCAGATCTGGAGTCGTCCACGAATATCCCCAGCCTTCTAGAAGATTCAACGTGACAAACAGACTGTAACAGAACGGCAACAGAAATCGTTGGCGCAACGGCCAAGATTCTGCCGCGGAAACGCGGCAAGCATCTGGCCGTTGAGCCAGCGTTTGATCCCACGGTCAAGATTTGAGGGCCTCATCCTCTGGAGCCTATAAATAGACCCCTAGGGCCTCTGCGAAAAAGAGAGGAGAGAAAGGAGAGAAGAGCTTGTATTTTTGAGAGAATTGTAGGGATTTTCTCTAGCTTCCTTTAGTGCTCTTGTAATCTTCTTCTTCCTTCTAGAATTCTGCAAAGAGAGAGAGAGTGAGTGTGAGATCATGTAATTGAAGTCGTGACAACTTGAATGCAAGGATTGATCCATCTATCTTCTCTTCTTTACTAATTCTAGTGCTTTAATTTCTTCAAGCTTTAATTTCCATTGCACTTTCTTCTTCTATGAATTGTTGTGTTTTTCTCATATCAATGTCTAGCTAACTCTCTAACATGACTAGCTAACCACTAACTTTACTAACTTCTAACTCTTGGGTGATTGCTAATTCATGTGATTCATTGGATGCTTTATTGTGATCTTGTAATTTCAAGTCTCTATTATCCCTAATGAAGATGAGTTACTTTAATTCTTGGCAAAAGCTTGTTTTCATTCCATATGATTCATGTGAGCCTCATTTAGAGCCTTGTCTTTAGAACAAGTGCCTTGATGGAACATGGAGATGGAGCACCTAACTATGCTATTTGTTGTACAATTTTCTTACTTCAATGCTAACTCGAGTATGGCTTTGAATGACTAATGAATCTTGTATCTTCTTCCTTAGTATTCCCTTGAGTGACACTCCTTCATTCCACCATTGAAATTCTATCTCGGGAGCCGATGAATCAATGAGGCTACAAGACAAGCCGAAAAGATCACTCATCCTCCAAGTGGGAAAGTATTTGACCAAACAAGCAAGACAAACCTTTGCCGATGAATCAACATGAGGCATGCATCACCCTATGAGATAAGTAAGTTAGTAAATTAGAAGGGTTAGCTAGTCATGATTTCTTATATCTAAAAGTCTTTTCAAGGTTTTTCCTTCTCAAGTTTTCTTTCAAAGCTAGTCAAGTTTTCCAAGTTCTTTTCACTTTCCTTTCCATCGTTTTCTTTTCATGCAACAAATCCACAACGAATTTTTCTTCTACTTTTCCATGTCATTTGTTTCTTTTGAACATAGAAGAACTCTCGTTTTCTTTCTTCACATCTCAACCATTAAAGCTTCCATCGCGAGCTCTCCCTGAGGATCGACCCGTAATAGCTCATACTACTACGGTGATTCGGAAGGAGTAAAGTAACATTGTGAATACATTTTTGGAGTTTTTGAGCATCACTCACGAGCATCGAAGGTTGTTTCTAAACCCTCTCTCTCTGAATTTAGTACACTCCTCCATTCTGAACAGGTGTCTTCTTTCTTTATGTGCTCTGACAGGCACAATCGGGGGTGTCCAGTTACTAGTGGCAAAATTTTATCCACCACAAATTAGTGTTTTCATTGAGATCTTGAGTCAACACTTGAGATCTTCCTCCCATCTAACTCAAACCCCTATCCTTCTTTTAAAAGCCCCTTCCCTAGTGTCGATGGCCCTAAAAAAACAAACGATCATCCATAACGGTGCCATGTGATTAGTACCCAATTCTGCATCTGCGTATCACATTTTCCTACTAATTATGAATAAAATATCGCTTTTGAACCGTGTTTTGGTCTATTTTTTACAGATAAACAAGAGTCCAAGAGTAAGAATAGAATAAGAGCCTAATTAAACTCGTTTTTAGGCAATTAAATCACATTACTTGTAGATTAATCTAGAGAGCTTCTAGAAGATGCATTGGATCTAGAAATTGGGAACGAATCTGAAGAAAAATGGATTCGATTTATCCAAAACCAGAGATATCTAGAAGGTCCTCGAAGCTGGACGAAACCACGGAGCAAAATCAAGGATCTAAGTCCCTGGTATAGCCGCGGATCCGAGGCAATTGCTGCGATCTGCGGCATTATGGTGGGCCCACACGTCAATTTTCGAGCGTGAGCTCGTCTCACCTTTCAGATGGTTCTTTCGCCTATAAATACTGCAATTGCAGACCAGGGGACGGGGTTGGAGAGCTATAGGTTAGAGTTTTCTCTCATTTAGTGTAGATTAGTGTAGTGTCTTCTTCTTCTTCTTCTTCTTCTTCTTCTTCTATTGTATTTTTTTTATTTTAGATTATGTATTAAGGCAAAGTTGATTTAGGAGAGAAAGGGAGAGATTGATGTAATAGATAGATGAAAGCCTCCTCCTTTCCTTCATGGTTTCTTCTCTAACCTCTAACATGACTAGCTAACTTTCTTTCATGACAATTTAACTATTAACCACTAATCATCTAACTTCTTACTTGATAATTCACATGAATCTAATAGTTTCTACATGGCCTTGCTCTTGCAAGAACCATTGATGGCTTATGATGATGGATTCTAACATTCTAGCTCGCTAACTTACTAACAAGCTAACTCTCTTATTTCATGCATGCTTCTAATAGTTTTGATGATCTAATATTTTCATTAGCTTGCTTTTAATACAAACTTGAATGTGAAGAACTGTTTCATGTGTCATGCTTTGTATCGTCTCTTGAAGAAGCCAAGAATTATTGATGGTCAAGAATCCATGTGAGGCAACTATCACTAAGAGGGTAGCATGATTAGTGGAGCATTTAGTAGTTAGTAGCCATAAATTTTCTTCTCTTTTTATCTTGTTTTCAAAACTAATTTCAAAACTTTTTTATCATTTTCTTATCATTGTTTTCACAATCTTCTTAGTTCACCATTGTTTTCATCTTCTTCACAACAAGTTTCATCTTCTTTTCTATTTTGTTTTTAAACCCACATTTTAAATCATTTCACTTTTCACTTCATTTCTATTTTCTCGCTTTTATTTTACAGATTCCAAAACCACTTTTCAATTGTTTTCAATTTGCCGATTTCATTGTCTTCTCCACCTATCACTTCTAACTTTATTTTCTTTTTCTTTTCTCTTTCTTTAACAAAGAAGAACTTATTAACAAATGACATGAAAATGAACTATTAATGCTTTTATCGTGTCCTGTCCCTGTGGATTCGACCTGTATAGCCTATATGCTATAACGGAAGTATTAAGGAAGTCAAAGCACCATACTTAAAATACTGATTTAAAAATACATCTTTTCGTGCACGGTTCAACCCCAATCAATTTTGGCATCATTGCTGGGGAGGGGAATGGTTTTAATTTCACGTTTTTATTAACATTCTCTTCTCTGTTTTGGTGTGCAGGTAAATTTTTACAGAAACTTAGCATTACAGAAGTATCGTCTTGCTTTCATCTCCTCGCTTTAGAAAGCAGGGACCTTGCTTTCATATCTTTGCCACGCCAAGGCCAAGAAAGCCGCGCAAACGCGACCTTTTTGTGGACCTTGGACTTTATCTTTTGCAAGAATCTTTCAAGTTGCATATATATATGTGTGTGTGTGTGTGTGTGTTACCTGCTATTATTTTTCTGCTTTGATTGCCTACACACTGCAATAATAAAAACAAAAACAATAAATTGGATGTATTAATACGGTTTAGATATTTGCGTTTAGGGACGTGTCGATTTCAATTTCAATATACTGTGTTCTATTATTGTGATCTGAACTGAGGTGTACATATAACATTGCATATAGCTTAGGACAAACACGTGGCCGATTTACTCACTTTGTGTGCTATTCTTGTCTATATTGCACACTTGCACGAATTAGACTTAAGGACAAAACTCAATACAAGATAAGGTGGGAAAGTCATTACCCTCCCTTAGCCCAAAAACCACCTCCCTACTCACACAACCCAAACCTTAATAAAAATTAATAAACATTGGCCTCTAGGGACATCTCAGACTCATTAAGAGATTGACCTCAGAAGGAAGTTGTTAGTCCGGACTGAAATCACCTAGAGGGGGGGAATAGGTGATAATGCTATTCTATTGAACTAAATGCAGAATTTAAAAATTACAACAACACACAAGCAAGTATATGATATAGCAATATGATCAATGCACAAAGTAAAGAGAGAGAGAAAGAGTAAGAGTCAATGGATCAAGCGCAAACAATAAGATTTGTTTTGAGGTTCGAGCACCCAGCTCTACGTCCCCGCCTTCACCTAGAAGGATTTCGAATCCACTAGCTTGTCCACAAAGGACTCCCACACAGGGAACCTCCACCGAGGATTTGGGGCAAATATAACCGGGAGTACCTAACTCCTCTCTCAACCAAATACAACCGCCACCTAGGCACCACAATTCATCTCTACCAAAGAGGGATACAAAACCAATACCAACTCAACCTCACCAAGAGGGAGCAAAGCACAATCTCAACCTCTACCCAAGAGGGAGCCAACCAACAAATATAGAGTTTACAACTTGGTGGTCTAACAACCACAAACAATTTCTTTTCCCACCAACCAAAATGATCCTATAGAATAGGATAGTAGAAGTAGCTCAAGTGTGGAGAAAACCAAAGGAATGGAAAACAAATACTCAAAGAAAATCCTTGGGAAAATCTAGAAACCAAGATGAAGAAGTTGAATCAAAAACATTTTTCCCAAAAACCCTTTTCTTTGATTTTCCAAACCCTAGAAAAAAACACCAAATAGATTGTGCAAATTAAGGCCCAAAAACTTCTTTTGATTGCTGTGAAAACACTAGAGAGTAAGGAAAAATTAGCTCTTCAAATCTTAGAGAAAACTGGCCACTAATGGGGTATTTATAGGCCCTAGAAAAATATAGCCGTTGGCAGTTAAAACTGCCAGAAATGGCCTACCGGTCGACCGAACGGTCGACCAGCCAACGATCGATTTTTGACTGTTGGCAGCTACCAGTCGACCGCCCGGTCGATCGGCCCCAGAAACAGAGAGCAACACTCTTTGTCCGGTTGACCGGGAGCAACCCGAGAGTGGGTTGCTCTCAGTCGGTCGACCGGCCGACTGATACAGCTACGTGCACAATCTTATACACGTCCGGTCGACCGGCTCCTGGCCCGATCGACCGTTACGGTCGACCGCCAGAGCCTGGCAGCCAAAATCTGGGACTGAAAAACTTGTTATTTTTAATTCTAAAAATTCCCATAAATCTTCTAAAAATCCACAAAAATAGTTTTATCATTTTTCATTGATATACAAACATGTGATAAAATTTCAAGACAAATATCAAACATTTTGAACCATTTTTGTGTCTTACAAATATTTTCAAAAACCAAAACATGTATTTTTCCAAACTTGTATTTTTCAACAGGAAATCTGATTTTTCCAAAACTCATTAAAATACAAAAACATGATACTAAAACACATTTAGGCATGCTGCATATGGATAGAAATCCAATATACAAGAAACATATTCATATCATAGTTTTTGACTTTATTTCCAAAAATATGTTTTGTTAAAACACAAAACCTAAAACACATGAATAGGTATATCAAATTAAGTTTGTCTAGGATATGAAGCATACATGTATATAGAACATGTCTAATATACATAAACATATGTAAACTTGTTTTGATACTTATCTATTCATGAAAACAAAGATCGGTTAAACTAATCAAACCGAAAACCAAAATCAAAACATAAAACGTGTGTGTATTGTGAACTTGAGCATATCATACTATTCTAATCTTTACAAATGGATCTAAACACAAAACTAAACTAGGTACCAAGGTCTTCTTGTAGAGCGCCGTCTCCAAGCCGACTCGATCCAAAACTCCGAGCTTGACTCCAATGAGTGCTATATATGATCTTGATGCTCGGGCTCTGGAAACTCCTCGTGAAAGCTTCCAAACCATCTTGTTGAAGCTAATCACCAACTAATATCTTGGTTAATGATCTTATACTAAAATCACAAGATTATTAGTACACATAGCTACATGAGTTAATCATCATCAAAACTAGAGTGGAAGGCCTATGGGCCAACAATCTCCCCCTTTTTGATGATGACAAAACTCATGAAGTTATATATGCATGGATTAAAGTTAAGCTTCAAGAAAGCTCCCCCTTAACTCATGCATCAAGATAAACAAATAAGTATGCAATGAATGTTCATAAACATGTATGCATCAACATGCATAAAACACATAAATTTCTAAAACATGCTCTTGATACCAATTAAATAAAACAAGTACATTTTCAAAACAAGCTCTTGATACCAATTTGCAAAACAAAACTAATGAAGCTCTTGATACCAATTTGCAAAACAAAACTAATAAAGCTCTTGATACCAAAAATAAACATGTTCGTTAAATAATGCATTTGATACCAATTGAACTTTAATAAAACATAAAATATGCATACAAAAACATGCATATAAACTACAAACTCAAATTCTTCTCCCCCTTTTTGTCAATCATCAACAAAGGGGTAAAAGTAAAAATAAAATGTTCTCCCCCTTTTTGTTCAAAACAAAGAATCAATAAAGGGGTGACATAAAACATGATACAAATAAAAAAATGTCAATGAAGTGCATAAATGATATCAATTGAAATGAGTATAAAAACATTTTAAGGAATGCCTATATCAAATGATACCAATTGAAATAAAGGTAAACGAGGCATTGTAACAAATTGTCTTAATTGAGATTTGTTTCAAGTTAAACATGTTTATATGAAAACATATATCAAATGAAAACAAAAATCTTGATATCAGTTGATAAGTAAACAAATAACATACCAATTGTAAGAAAATAATCTTGATACCAATTGAATTAAACATAACAAATTTTGAATTTCTAAACAAGGATTTTGATACCAATTGTAAATATTTTTCATTTTGAACATATGATACCATATTGAAATTTTCAATCATAAAGTATGGGAGTGGAAATCAAATACCAATTGAAAGATGAAATACAATTTTTCTCCCCCTTTATGAAATACCAAATGAAACAATGAATAAGCTTGTATATGGATACCAATTGAAAACTAGTCAATTGAAACAAGATAGTCATTATAAAACAAGTTTTATCATGATCAAAATTTGTGCTCTAAGATATATAAATATAATAAGCACAAATAAAAACATATATGTATGAAAAATTAGATACCAATTGAAATTGATACTCTTTGAAGTGCAAGCATACATATACAAAAAAAAAATATGAGTATACAAAAATGTCAATATTGATACCAATTGAAGGAATCCAATGATACCAATTGAAACAACAATAATATCAAGTGTATACCTCATATAATCTACCACCCATTCATGTTCAAGTTTAAAAAGATTTTCACTATAAAGCATACATGAGCATGGTCTCCCAACCAACCGCCCTTGGAAGGTAGGGGTTTTCAAAAATGGGTTTGAAAATATTGTAAGTTTGAAAACTCTACCATAACGAAGAACACGAACTAGTTATGGAAAAATTTGTTAACTAGTATGAAATCCTTCAAGTATGGAACAAGACAAAATTGTCTTTCATGAAATACATGTAATTCACATGATCACTAAACACTCAAAATCCATAAAGCCCATATCATACTCATGAAAACAAAATCATGAAAACCTAATAAAGTGAGTGAACAAGTGTTATGTGACACATATCATCATGAAAATATTCAATTAAGCTCAATTTGAATTCCTTTAAACATGAAACATGAAAATCTAAAATTTTTCAATAAAACAAATTATACTTCAAGGCATATGTATGTTTTGTCAACACAAAAAATATACATATATATCCCTAAACACAATTGAGTCTATATATAAAGATTTGCATGAAAAGCAAATGACTCAAGGGGTATACATGTATATCTTAAAGTTTGACAAAATAGACGTATACATGAAGTGAAAACACAAGATCATAAAACATATCCAAAATGGGGAATACAAGTTAGACTGCATGATCATCAAAACTAGACTATACTAGCACATCTAATGGGTACAAATAAGCATTCAAGCACAAACATATATAAAGATTTATTTGTGGCCCACTATATGTACAAGTATAAATCCTAGTCTCAATAAAAACTAACATCTAAATGTATATTCAAAACATGAGGCATAAAACTAGACATAAATCAACATGATAATCATAAAAATGATCATTATGTAAATCCACATGCTATTAGACCTATGATATACATAATAGCTAAACAATGGTGAGAACACAACATATGGGTCCATATAAACATGGGTGATCTCAAAAGCTCTACATGCATGTCAATGATCTAAGAATCATAGCATTTAACATACTAATCAAAACATGAAGCATCAAAAACAAAAATCATAAACGTACATATGGTCATTATGTATACGCATATGCATTAGATCTAGGGCATACATATTAGTTTAAAACAAAGTGAGAACACAAAGATAAGTCCATTTTAAACATGGGTGTCTCAAATAACTAAACATGTATATCACTAATCTAAATCACATGGCATAATCATAATGAGCTTTAAAACATGACATGCTACAAATGAAAGTCATAAAAAGCATGCAAATATAAACGGAAGTTAGAGATTGATATCAAAACTGATGAAGGCACCTCTCTAGCTCTCCAAACCAAGGTGGTCCTCCCACCAAACTCTCCTTGAAAGTGATGCATCCAAATTATTTTCTTTAAGCACGGAACGCATCCACTTCAAGGTACCGCCACTCTCACGTGATGCGAGAGCCCACACCTACATCAAATATCATAGGGGTGGTCTTTGGTACCCATTTCCTTTAGGTCCATAGGGGTTAGAACCTTTCCTAACCCAAACAAAATTAGTTGCTAAATTAACATCATGTATACGATCATAACAAAATTTAGCAAAGTGGCCCTTACGTCCACAATGTGTACAAGTGTACACATGAGCATACAAAGTGTGATGGGTGTGTACGTGAGGAGCATGTATATGCCGTGGAGGGTGTGCATGCAAAGATGGAACTTGTTTCTTGCGAAACATGGATTCCAAGCGTGAATGGTTCATGACACAATGGCTCAAAGTGGAGCCCAAACAATCAACACTTTTCTTCAAAACATTTATATCATTTTCAATACTTAAAGATAAAGTGGAGTATGCAATAGGTGTGCGGGGTGAGGCTACACTAACATGGCAAACATGCGAATCTATATCATTTTGCAAAGATTTATTTTTAATTAAAACTAAATCTAATTCTTTTGAAATAAACTCAATTTCATTTTTCAAAGAATGGTTATCCTTTAAAATAAAATCTAATTTTGAAAATAAAACCTTATTATTTTTAAAACATCATCACAATTATTTTTGCTTTTCAAAAATTCATTTTCCTTTAGGGCAAGTTCTAGTTGAGATTTATGTGAGTCACGTTCACTAGCAATCTCTTCCTTCTCTTGCAAAGTCAATTCAAAACTTGAACACAAATCCTTCATTTCTTCTTTTAGTTCAAAGTTCTTCTTTTTCAAAAGTTCATGTTTTTCCAAAAACTTTTCAAGCTTTGTAGCAAGTTCTACATTTAAGGTTTGAACTTCTAAACATCCATAGCAATAGGAACTAGAGCTATCATCTAGTAGAGATTCTGATTGTACCTCAAGGGAGTCATTCCCTTGGACCATGAGGCAACGCTCGTCGGACTTGTCTTTCCTAGATCTCCTCATCCTATCGATAATCTTTGGAAGCTCGAGAGAAGTCATAATGCTCCAAACTGCAAAAGCTGAATCATAGTGAGCAAACACATGTAATAAATCTTTATCAAGAGATGCTCTAAGTGTCTTAAGTGAAAGTGCATTCGCCTTTTTATGCTTGCTATCATTAGGGTAGGATTCCGTGGTAATGACTTGGTAAACTCTAGAACCTAGGGCTTTCAAATGACTACTCATCTTGGCCTTCCAAATGTCAAGTCTAGAAATATCAAACATAGAAGGGCTATCCATGAGTGCAAACTATATGTGTGCAAATGCAAATGAAGATTAGCAAACCAAGATCTCACTTCTAGGTTGTTAAACCAAGTATCAGGAGCGTAGGCTCTGATACCAATTGAAATCACCTAGAGGGGGGGTGAATAGGTGATAATGCTAATCTATTGAACTAAATGCGAAATTTAAAAATTAATTACAACAACACACAAGCAGGTATATGATATAGCAATATGATCAATGCACAAAGTAAAGAGAGAGAGAGAGAAAGAGTAAGAGTCAACGGATCAAGCGCAAACAACAAGATTTGTTTCGAGGTTCGAGTACCCAGCTCTACGTCCCCGCCTTCACCCAGAAGGATTTTGAATCCACTAGCTTGTCCACAAAGGACTCCCACATAGGGAACATCCACTGAGGATTTGGGGCAAATACAACCGGGAGTACCTAACTCCTCTCTCAACTAAATACAATCGCCACCTAGGCACCACAATCCACCTCTACCAAAGAGGGATACAAAACCAATACCAACTCAACCTCACCAAGAGGGAGCAAAGCACAATCTCAACCTCTACCCAAGAGGGAGCCAACCAACAAATATAGAGTTTACAACTTGGTGGTCTAACAATGATAGGTAGTGAAAAATGCATAATTGACATCATATATACCATCGCATTTGCACATTTATTCATATTATAATGCACAATTATTAATATTTCTTTATTTAATATGTGCAGGCCTCAAATTATCAATTTAATAAAGAATAAAGCTAAAAGAGCCCAAAAGCCCAGATCCAAGCCCATGTTTGAAGCCCAGGTGAAGAAGCGCAAATACAAAGATTCAAAATGCAAATACAAGGGCTAACAGTTGCAAATATCAGAAATTAGGGTTGGATAGACTTCTATCAAACCCTAAACACCTGCGGGATAAGGATAAAAAGCCAAGATAAAGAGGAATTTCGTGGAGAGAGGATTTGAAGAAATCTGGATTAAGAGTAACTTGATTACCAAGTTATCTCGAAAATTCAGATTAAAAGGCCAGGATCACAATTCTAGAAGGAGGCGCCCAGATGGACGGACCAGGAGAGGCCACGCGCCAAAGCGCGTGGCCAGAAGCCAAGAAACTGCCGCGGAGGCGCGGCAGTCTTGATAAGGATGGCTACCAAATTTTGTTGACACTTCTATCCGGGACTCCTCTACATTCTGCACTATAAATATCAGAGCATTCGCAACAGGGAGGGGCATGCAGAGACGATTAGGGTTTTCTTTAGCCATTTTTAAAGTTGTAATTTTTTTATTCATGCTATTTGTGGAGAAGAAGGAGACGATTGTGTAACCAGATTCATCGAAATAAAAAGGTCACTCTTTTGTTCTCTTTTAATTTCTGCACTTTATTTCTTTTTGTCATCTCTCGTGTTTTAATCTTCGATCTCTTCTTGTTTTCGTTTTTCTTTCTTTTACAAGCTTTCTCATAAAAATAAAAAAAAATAAATATCGAAAAGGTAAAAATAATTATGAAGAACTAATCATCCTAGTGGTTTGCTGAGATTCTTGAAGCAACCCTAGATGCATTTAAAACTTGATCAGATTAATGAACATCACTAAAAACCCTAGGTTTAAAGGCAACTAATTCTTGAAGATCAACAAAAATACTTAAAATTCTTAATCTAGGTTACATGTTAAAAGAACTTATCATGACTTCAACCCTAAGAACTAGGACAGCATAACTTGAGATTAGTCTTCTATTAGGCTGTACCTAGATGTTAGGTTGAACCATAGTTGGTTTTTGAATAATGCAACTTAGTATAGAATCGTGTATTAATTTTCTTGCTTGAGATAATTGCAATAACCTAGGGTAAATCATATCAGTCTTAAGATGAAGATCAAGCTCTTTAATTTGCAATAGGGTTGTGGTAGAAATCAGCAAAACCATCTCTTTCACATATTTTCATCTCAAGATCTAATCTCTCTCTCTTATTTTTGAAGATACAGAGGAATCGAGTCGAAACGCTTTCATCGCATCCTTCCCTGAGGATCACGACCCGCTCGAGCCCTTGCTACAGCGGATTCGCATTGAGACTAAGACAATCTGAATTCTATTTTTAATCTCAATCAAATTTTGGCGCCGTTGCCGGGGAAGGAACGGCACGATTTCTTTGTTCTGATCATTCTTTCTTTTCTGTTGCAGGTACAGAGAACAGGAAGCAGAAACAGAACAGCAGAAGACACATATTGCAATCCAGTGCCTCTGCCCTCGAAGGCAGAGCATCTGGACCTACAACTTTGCCGCGTTTCCACGGCCAAAGCCGCGGGTCCGCGGCAGTTGTAGTTGACTACTAATAGATTTTTCTGCAGGTTGCTCTGCAGTGCAAAATTCTATTTTCTGCTGTATTATTACTTCTCTGTGATCACTCTGCAACTGCTAATAATTAACATTAACCTATTTGTTGAAAAAAAAAAAAAATATTTTTAGACTCTTGCATTTTAGGGCACGTGTCTATTTTTAATTCTTTAATTCTGTTGAAGAGTGCTGGCGACAAGGTACGTTTGCATAAGCATATAGATTAGGAAGCACTCTTGGTTGTTTACCGCTTTCTTGAGTGATTACTTTTCTACCGCTTTACACGTACACTAATCCATTTTAAGGGCATAACCCATAACAAAGATAAGGTGGGGATTTCATCACCCTTCCTTGGCCCACAAATCATACCAGTCACACTCACAACCCTAACCCTAATTAAAACTTGACTAGACGTTGGCCCTAAGGTAACTCGGACTCAATAGGAGATTGACCGAAGAAGGAAAGTTGTTCGAAATTAACCCTTGCCAAATCGGTGTCTAGCGAAGGGATTGAGGGCCGAAAGCCCGAAGAACGGTGGTTATTTAATTAAGGAACGTCTCTGACGGAAAACCTCCCACCGGTCTTGCCCTGAACTGGCCGATTAGCTCGTGGTTAACGTCGACAATAGACCTCCTAAGGACAGTCTAAAGTTAGGAGTCGTCTAGGTCAAGGATAACCCTAGAATAGGATTTTTGTTTGTTTTTCTTTTTCTTTTTGATTGATTGGGTGAACTTGTTTGCTGATTGTGCATGACCGCTTGGTCGAGAGACCCACTCACATCCCGGCTAACTAGAACTAGTTCACCACCCGAGCTCAAGCCCGACTCACACATGGCACAACAACAGTCACTCCAAGATAGGTTCTATCCCATTAGAACCTCTCTTCCTTCTTGCATCCAGCTCACTATCGAAAGTGTTGACCCATATGAACTCAAGCCACAATACATCAACACTCTTCCCAAATTTCACGGACTTGAATCTGAGGATGCATACTTCTTCATAAGGGAATTTGAAGAAGTATGTCAAATGATGAATATGCCTAAGTTAGGAGACGATGCTATCAAACTTAGGTTTATCCCCTTTGCTTTGAAGGATTTAGCAAAGAAATGGCTCTACAGTCTAGAGGCCGGTTCTATATCTTCTTGGGATAATTTCATTAAGGCCTTCTTAAAGAAATTTTATCCCGTTCACAAGACTGCACTGATTAGGAAGAATATCCTCCAGTTTAAGCAAACAGCCAATGAACCTTTTTGGAAATACTTCGAGCGCTTTAAGGATCTCCTTGCCCAATGTCCTCACCATGGGATAGAGAAATGGCGACTTTGCCAAGTTCTCTATGATGGATTAGATTATTCTACTAAAACACTGTTAGAATCCATGTGTCAAGGAGGATTTCTGCAAAAGAATGAAGATGAAGGATGGACATTGTTTGAGGAATTAGCTGAAAAATCCATCCAATGGGACCCTACTCCTGAAAAATCTAGGACCAATGACCCTACTTCTTCTAAAGGAGGTATCCATTCCATTGAGGCCAACGTAGCAACCGATGCTAAGTTAGCTGCTGTTATGCGTAGATTAGAGGCTCTTGAAACGAAAGAGCCAGTCTCTGTGAACCAAGTCAGCCCAACATCTTCGGCGGGCTGTACTTATTGTCAAGATATGAACCATGTGTTCGAGGAATGTCCTGTTTTCATCGCGCATCAAAGCTTGCCCGAACATACGAGTGCGGCCTTCACAAGGCCCGCCAACAATCCTTATGCACCCACCTACAATCCCGGTTGGAGAAACCATCCCAATTTTTCATGGGGCCCAAGCAACAATGATCAAGTGAGGCCCAAATTCTCCAACAACTTCCAAAATCCGCCCTATCAACAAAATTTCCCTAGTCAAAATCCTCCACCGTCTTTCCAAAATTCACAAATGGAGACAAGACTTTCAAATTTGGAAAGAAAGGTGGATACCCTAGTGAAAAGCCAAGACACGCTGGCTCAAGTCCTAAGTAGGATAGAGCTCCAATTGAACCAGCAAGAGAGACAAAGGGGTACCCTACCGAGTCAACCATTGCCTAACCCTAGGAATCCTAGGCCAGCCAATGAGGCTCAAGACCCAAATCAGTGTCATATGGTCCATACACTCAGATCGGGGAAACAAGTTGATAATCAAGTATCCATGCCCTTGGATCCATCCATGCCATCCATTCCATCTAGCTCCACTCCTTCTCCATCCAGTCCCAAGGAAACTGAAGCTGAAAAGTCAGCAGATCAGTTGCACCAGCCTATAGCTCCATTTCCAAATAGGCTTAGAAGCAACAACAATGCACACATGGAGAAATTATTAGAGGTGTTCAATCAAGTTAGGCTCAACATTCCACTTCTTGATGCAATCCAACAGGTCCCTAGTTATGCCAAATTCATTAAGGACATGTGCACCAAGAAAAGAAAGACTAATGTGCCTAAGAAGGTTTTTCTAGCCACTAACATTAGTGAGCTACTGTCCAACCAGATCCCTATCAAGTATAAGGACCCAGGTTGCCCCACCATTTCTTGCACCATAGGTCGAGCCGAAATCAATCGAGCACTCCTCGATTTAGGAGCCAGCATCAATTTGCTCCCTTTCTCCGTGTATCAACAACTTGGATTAGGTGAACTCAACCCGACCCAAGTTACTATTCAGTTGGCTGACCGCTCTATCAAAGTTCCAAAGGGAGAGATCAATGACGTTCTCATACGGGTTGGAGAATTCATTTACCCGGTCGATTTCATTGTCTTAGAGACACAACCTGTGTCTAATCCTAGGTCCCAAACTCCCGTTATCTTAGGAAGACCATTCCTAGCAACCGCTAATGCAATTATAAATTGTAGAAACGGTTCCATGAGACTGACTTTTGGGGATATGACCAAGGAAGTCAATGTTTTCAACCTAGGTAAGCATCCCTACGATGTGACCGACCAACCCTTTGAGGTTAACTCCATTGAGAACATGACGAGTGAGCATAATGATGAGATCATATTTGAGTCAGAGGAAGAGGAAGAGTTAGAAACAAGTGATATCAGTCTTGATGAGATCGAATGGGAATCAAATCTGAGTTCGATAGAAATGGGAGATTCTAGCATCACACCGCCACCCATTGAGCCAACTCCTTCTTTGGAGTTAAAAGCCTTGCCCAAACATCTTAAGTACGCCTACCTAGGTGAACAAGAGACGTTACCGGTCATAGTTGCATCTAATTTGACCAATAGGCAAGAGGAGAACCTGCTGGCAACCCTTAGGAGACATAGGGAAGCCATTGGTTGGACTATGGCAGATATTAAGGGACTGAGCCCTACGATAGTCCAGCATCGTATTCATCTTGAGGAAGGGACTAGACCGAAAAGGGACCCACAGCGTAGACTAAACCCACTTATGCAGGAGGCTGTACAAGCCGAGATAGTAAAATTGTTAGATAATGGGATAATTTATTCCATTTCCGATAGCGAATGGGTTAGCCCAATGCACGTGGTCCCTAAGAAGTCTAGCTTTACAGTGGTAGAGAACGACAAACATGAGTTAGTGCAAACACGATTGCCTACCAAGGTGAGAGTATGCATAGACTACCGTAAGTTGAATGCAGCCACTAGGAAAGATCATTTTCCCCTCCCTTTCATCGATCAAATGTTGGAAAGATTAGCAGGTCATGAGTATTACTGCTTTTTGGATGGGTATTCAGGGTATAACCAAATCCCTATAGCTCCGGAGGATCAAGAGAAAACAACGTTCACGTGTCCATTTGGGACATTTGCTTACCGTCGAATGCCTTTCGGCCTATGCAATGCCCCCGCCACATTCCAACGTTGTATGTTAAGCTTGTTTTCTGATATGGTCGAGCGTTTCCTAGAGATTTTCATGGACGACTTCTCAGTCTATGGAAATTCATTTGACCAGTGTCTCCATCATTTGGAGCTAGTGCTGAGTAGGTGCACCGAGAAGAACTTGACCCTCAATTGGGAAAAGTGTCACTTCATGGTGCAACAAGGGATTGTCCTAGGTCATGAGATATCTAGGGAAGGGATTAAGGTAGACAAGGCCAAAGTGGAAATCATTGCGAAACTTCCACTTCCTCGATGCGTGAAGGACATTCGATCCTTTTTAGGACACGCCAGATTTTATCGTAGGTTCATTAAGGACTTTAGCAAAATTGCTAGACCCCTTACAAACCTTCTTGCTAAGGACGTGTCCTTCATTTTTGATGATAGGTGCCATAGTGCTTGGGAGAAATTGAAAGTGGAACTTATATCTGCCCCTATCATCTCACCTCCGGACTGGTCCAAGCCTTTTGAGATCATGTGTGACGCTTCTGATTTTGCGATAGGTGCTGTCTTAGGACAGCGTAAGGACAATAAGCAGCACGTGATCTACTATTCGAGTAGGACGCTTAATGAGGCCCAAATGAACTATACTACCACCGAGAAGGAATTCTTGGCAGTAGTGTTCGCTTTGGAGAAATTCCGTCCTTACCTACTTGGGACTAAGACCACGATCTTCACTGACCATTCTGCCCTGCGATACCTTATGCTTAAGAAAGATGCGAAGGCCCGACTCATTCGTTGGTCCTTCTACTTCAAGAATTTGATCTCGAAATTCGAGATAAAAAAGGTGTCGAAAATGTCGTAGCTGACCATCTCTCTCGTGTGCCCAACGCACCTTCTGTCGAGCTGCCCATCAATGACAATTTTCCCGATGAGCAACTTCTAGCCATCTCTAAGGAGCCATGGTTTGCTGACATAGTAAATTACTTAGTCACAAACCAAACACCACCTAGTTGGTCCAAACAGGATAGATACCGATTCTTGTCTCAAGTTCGGTATTACATGTGGGAAGATCCTTATCTTTTCAAATATTGTAGCGACCAAATCATTAGGAGATGTGTCCCCGACGAGGAGACTAGAAGCGTGCTAGCTTTTTGTCATGAGTTCGCTTGCGGTGGACATTTTGGTCCCCACAAAACTGCCGAGAAAATTCTGCAAAGTGGCTTTTATTGGCCAACTGTGTTTAGAGATGCATTTGAGTATTGCAAGACTTGCACAAGATGTCAAATGATAGGAAGAATTTCCAAACGAAATATGATGCCCCTAAATCCCATTCTAGAAGTAGAACTTTTCGACGTATGGGGCATTGATTTTATGGGACCCTTCCCTAATTCGTTTGGGCACCAATACATCTTGTTGGCCGTAGACTATGTGTCGAAGTGGGTAGAAGCTGTCCCTTGCAAGACAAATGACAACAAAGTTGTTGTCAAATTCTTGAAAGATAATATCATCTCACGCTTTGGAATCCCTCGAGCCATCATTAGCGACAATGGCACACATTTTTGTAATAGAACTTTTGAAGCTCTTATGCGAAAATATGCCATAACACATAAGTTGTCTACGCCCTACCATCCTCAAACTAGCGGACAGGTAGAAGTTTCCAATAGACAGGTCAAGCTCATCTTGGAAAAGACTGTGAATCAGAATAGGAAGGACTGGTCCATCAAACTGGTGGATGCCCTATGGGCATATAGGACTGCCTACAAGACGATTCTAGGAATGTCTCCCTATAGACTAGTCTTTGGAAAGGCTTGCCACCTTCCTGTCGAGCTAGAGCACCGGGCCCTATGGGCAATTAAGCAGCTAAATTTCGATTTAGATAGAGCCGGTGAGTTTCGGAGATTACAAATTTCTGAACTAGAGGAGTTGAGGAATGATGCATACGAGAATGCGAAGATTGCGAAGGATAGAGTTAAGGTTTTTCACGATAAATTCATCACGAGAAAAACTTTTGTGCAAGGACAAAAAGTTTTACTTTACAACTCTAGACTTCATCTCTTTCCCGGCAAATTGAAGTCAAGATGGACAGGACCATTCATTGTTAAGACGGTGTTTCCACACGGAGCCATAGAGATCTACGATCCCAAAAATGGCAATTCATTCAAGGTAAATGGTCAACGTCTTAAAATCTTTTTGGAGTCTGTGCCGGAAGCTAATGCGGCGATGGGTCTTTTTGACCCACTATATCGGTGATTATATCTTTCTGCCAATTCATGCATTCCATACATTTCATTCATACATTAGGGACAATACATGAAACAAGTGTGGGGGAAGGGTATATATTTAAAAAAAAAAAAAAAAATGTTATAAAAAGGAAATACTTTGACTTATTTTTTGAAAGAAATCTAAGTTAGTTTTAAGGATTAGGAAAATCATGATTAGGATTTCTAAAAACTTGGTCAAGATAAATAAATTGTTTAATTTTTAGGTATAGGAGAGAAATTGAATAAATAATTAGTCTTGATTTTTACCTTAATGAAATGTGCATACCAAATGCATATCTAGGATTCTAAGACAAAGACCTTGTGCCTCATAAAAAAAAAAAAAAAAAAAGAAGAAGAAAAAAAAATCACCAATTAAGCTGATATATGTGCCTCAAGAAGCATAAGTATTCATGCCTAAAGGTGAGTAAATAAAATAAAGTCCTTAGTTTTGGGGCCTAGTTCACTCGAATTTGAGTCCGCGGGGTGTTTTCTCACCTGGTGCCCTAAAGCCAACCGTTTGGGAGCCACCGACTTTAAGTTCGCTACATGGGTGGATTAGAAAGCCTAAGAAAACTAAGAAATATAATATATGTATTAACACATCTAATAATCAATTAGTTAGGTATGAGGGCCTCAAGAAGCCTTGATACTTATACGAAAGAAAATTAGATGAGTTATACATGCCAAAAAAAAATAATATATATATTAACACATCTAATAGTCAATTAGTTAGGTATGAGGGCCTCAAGAAGCCTTGATACTTACACGAAAAAAAATTAGATGATGTTATAAAAATAATAATGAGGCATGAGAGTCCAAGTTAAGGAATTCCTAGATTCACAAGGGTGCGTATGACTTTTGGTAACGAAAAAGACTATATTAGAAATTCAATTTTAATCCTTACCTAAAATGAATAACAATTAACTTTATAAAGACCAGGTTTGAAGAATGAATAAAAATGATAATCCTAAAACTTATAGACTACTTAGTCTCTTCAAATATAATTCAAATATTTTTCTTTTTATGGATTTTGTGGGTGTAATCCGCTGAAAACCCTCACGAGACAACACTCGTCCTCTAGGGTAACCTAGGGGTTTAACGGCTTGTTGCACATGCTAAGTGCAACCGTGATTCCTACGAAAGTGAGTTAGCTAGATTAGATTTTTCTCTTTCTTTTTGATTTTTACTCGAGGACGAGCAAAAAGATAAGTGTGGGGGTGTGATAGGTAGTGAAAAATGCATAATTGACATCATATATACCATCGCATTTGCACATTTATTCATATTATAATGCACAATTATTAATATTTCTTTATTTAATATGTGCAGGCCTCAAATTATCAATTTAATAAAGAATAAAGCTAAAAGAGCCCAAAAGCCCAGATCCAAGCCCATGTTTGAAGCCCAGGTGAAGAAGCGCAAATACAAAGATTCAAAATGCAAATACAAGGGCTAACAGTTGCAAATATCAGAAATTAGGGTTGGATAGACTTCTATCAAACCCTAAACACCTGCGGGATAAGGATAAAAAGCCAAGATAAAGAGGAATTTCGTGGAGAGAGGATTTGAAGAAATCTGGATTAAGAGTAACTTGATTACCAAGTTATCTCGAAAATCCAGATTAAAAGGCCAGGATCACAATTCTAGAAGGAGGCGCCCAGATGGACGGACCAGGAGAGGCCACGCGCCAAAGCGCGTGGCCAGAAGCCAAGAAACTGCCGCGGAGGCGCGGCAAAAGCCGCGCATCCGCGGCAGTCTTGATAAGGATGGCTACCAAATTTTGTTGACACTTCTATCCGGGACTCCTCTACATTCTGCACTATAAATATCAGAGCATTCGCAACAGGGAGGGGCATGCAGAGACGATTAGGGTTTTCTTTAGCCATTTTTAAAGTTGTAATTTTTTTATTCATGCTATTTGTGGAGAAGAAGGAGACGATTGTGTAACCAGATTCATCGAAATAAAAAGGTCACTCTTTTGTTCTCTTTTAATTTCTGCACTTTATTTCTTTTTGTCATCTCTCGTGTTTTAATCTTCGATCTCTTCTTGTTTTCGTTTTTCTTTCTTTTACAAGCTTTCTCATAAAAATAAAAAAAAAAATAAATATCGAAAAGGTAAAAATAATTATGAAGAACTAATCATCCTAGTGGTTTGCTGAGATTCTTGAAGCAACCCTAGATGCATTTAAAACTTGATCAGATTAATGAACATCACTAGAAACCCTAGGTTTAAAGGCAACTAATTCTTGAAGATCAACAAAAATACTTAAAATTCTTAATCTAGGTTACATGTTAAAAGAACTTATCATGACTTCAACCCTAAGAACTAGGACAGCATAACTTGAGATTAGTCTTCTATTAGGCTGTACCTAGATGTTAGGTTGAACCATAGTTGGTTTTTGAATAATGCAACTTAGCATAGAATCGTGTATTAATTTTCTTGCTTGAGATAATTGCAATAACCTAGGGTAAATCATATCAGTCTTAAGATGAAGATCAAGCTCTTTAATTTGCAATAGGGTTGTGGTAGAAAATCAGCAAAACCATCTCTTTCACATATTTTCATCTCAAGATCTAATCTCTCTCTCTTATTTTTGAAGATACAGAGGAATCGAGTCGAAACGCTTTCATCGCATCCTTCCCTGAGGATCACGACCCGCTCGAGCCCTTGCTACAGCGGATTCGCATTGAGACTAAGACAATCTGAATTCTATTTTTAATCTCAATCAAACAACCACAAACAATTTCTTTTCCCACCAACCAAAAAGATCCTATAGAATAGGATAGTAGAAGTAGCTCAAGTGTGGAGAAAACCAAAGGAAAGGAAAACAAATACTCAAAGAAAATCCTTAGGAAAATCTAGAAACCAAGATGAAGAAGTTGAATCAAAAACATTTTTCCCAAAAACCCTTTTCTTTGATTTTCCTAACCCTAGAAAAAAACACCAAATAGATTGTGCAAATTAAAGCCCAAAAACTTTTTTTGATTGTTGTGAAAATACTAGAGAGTAAGGAAAAATTAGCTCTTCAAATCTTAGAGAAACTGGCCACTAATGGGGTATTTATAGCCCCTAGAAAAATATAGCCGTTGGCAGCTAAAACTGCCAGAAATGGCCTACCGGTCGACCGGACGGTCGACCAGCCAACGGTCGATTTTTGACTGTTGGCAGCTACCGGTCGACCGCCCGGTCAATCGGCCCCAGAAATAGAGAGCAACACTCTCTGTCCGGTCGACCGCTCGGTCGACCGGGAGCAACCCGAGAGTGAGTTGCTCTCAGTCGGTCGACCGGCCGACTGACACGGCTATGTGCACAATCTTGTGCATGTCCGGTCGACCGCTACAGTCGACCGTTACGGTCGACCGCCAGAGCCTAGCAGCCAAAATCTAGGACTGAAAAACTTGTTATTTTTAATTCTAAAAATTCTCATAAATCTTCTAAAAATCCACGAAAATAGTTTTATCATTTTTCATTGATATACAAACATGTGATAAAAATTTCAAGACAAATATCAAACATTTTGAACCATTTTTATGTCTTACAAATATTTCCGAAAACCAAAACCTGTATTTTTCCAAACTTGTATTTTTCAATAGGAAATCTGATTTTTTCAAAACTCATTAAAATACAAAAACATGGTACTAAAACACATTTAGGCATGTTGCATATGGATAGAAATCTAATATACAAGAAACATATTCATATCATAGTTTTTGACTTTATTTCCAAAAATATGTTTTGTTAAAACACAAAACCTAAAACAAATGAATAGGTATATCAAATTAAGTTTGTCTAGGATATGAAGCATACATGTATATAGAACATGTCTAATATACATAAACACATGTAAACTTGTTTTGATACTTATCTATTCATGAAAACCAAGATCGGTTAAACTAATCAAACCGAAAACCAAAATCAAAACATAAAACGTGTGTGTATTGTGAACTTGAGCATATCATACTATTCTAATTTTTACAAATGGATCTAAACACAAAACTAAATTAGGTACCGAGGTCTTCTTGTAGAGCGCCGTCTCCAAGCCGACTCGATCCAAAACTCTAAAACTCCGAGCTTGACTCCAATGAGTACTATATATGATCTTGATGCTCGGGCTCTGGAAACTAAACTCCTCGTGAAAGCTTCCAAACCATCTTGTTGAAGCTAATCACCAACTAATATCTTGGTTAATGATCTGAAACTAAAATCACAAGATTATTAGTACACATAACTACATGAGTTAATCATCATCAAAACTAGAGTGGAAGGCCTCTGGGCCAACACGGACTTTTACCACATCAGTATTTAAGGTTGGGAATTAAGAGGTTAAGCCTCAAAGATCCAATGGTTTGGCGTAATTAAGGCTCATCTCTTACGCACAGATACTCCCCACTACATTTTGTCCTGGCCAATTAACTCGTGGCCCGATACTGCAAAATCCCTCTCCTGGACAGTCGATCAGTTAGGAGTCGTCTAGGTCTAGGTCAACCCTAGTATAGGCTTGGTTTTGATTTTTTTCCTTTTTGTTTTCTTGTTTGCTTTTTCTTTTTTTGTTTGCGTTTGTTTGTGAAATAGATTTCAACAACAACAATTTTTTCAATCTAATATAAATTCATATTTCACTCACGCCTCATTTGACTCAGATAACTCCAATCCGACTTTATATAACACAATCGAATAAGCCGAATTGGATTTATCCGACTCAATATAATCCATATCCCTATTCTAATAACCAAAATTTTCAAAATAATTTTCAGTCTTCACAAAGTCATTAGGGATTTACCTCCCCGAGTCAAATTTTCAATCACCTTATCCACAATCTATCCCACTTTTCTTCATATACTCCTTTTTTAGAACCACCAATTGAAGAAAAATTCGAGTTAGAAAAGAGTACAGAAGCCGTGCAAGCTGTGCTTGAGTCCCTACAAAACAAGCTCGACTTACAATTTTTCCACAGCATGTTTTATATATTCTTTTACTACAACAATCCATAGAAGAAAAATCTGAATTAGAAAAGAGCATGGAAGTCGTATAAGGCATGCTTGAGTCTCAACAAAACAAGCTCGACTCACAATCCTCACAGTCTTTTTCATACATGCTTCATATACTCCTTTTTTAGAACAACCCATGGAAGAAAATTTTGAGTTAGAAAAGAGTATAGAAGTCATGCAGGAGGCCAAGCGATAATTTCAAAAAATGTTGGACTCCCCAATTTCATAATATTTTCAAGATTCATACTCTGTCCCATCTCTTCAAAATGAACAGCGATCAATCTTGAACACGAGTATAGAACTCTTGCATGAGTTCGTGCAACAATCTCAAACCTTGTTGGACTCACCATGTCACCACAATTTCAAGATTCATACTCATCTTTTCTAGTTTCACCTATTCAAAATGAGAAACCATTAATCTTGAAAAAGAGTATGAAACTCTTATGTGAGTCCGAGCGACAATCTCAAAACATGTTGGACTCACTATTCTCTCATAACTAAATTTCACATACTTCTTTTCTAGAGCATCCAACTGTAAAAAAAAAAATCTGTCTTAGAAAAAAGTATGGAAGCCTTATATGAGTCCGAGCAACAATCTTGAAATTTGATGGACTCACAGTTTCACTACACTTTCCAAAACCGACTTCCATACTTATCTTTTCAAAAAAAAACCAATTGCACAAAGTTTAGGAGACATGATTCAGACTTGAAATTCTGTTACCTTGCCTATCAGCAAGTTAGACTCAATAATGAGTGAATTGGTCGATAGGAGCGAGAAAATTCTCTCTTGTCAACCTTTAACCAATCCTTATATCTCTAGTTCTATCAATTGGACCCAAGAATCGTGTTATTTTGGAAACTAAGATTCAATTTCATCATACTCATTTGAACTTGACTAAAATTCAAGTTTTGAGAACTACATTGACATTTTGGCAAGTTATCCTTTTCCTGAAATTGAACTTGAGCATGAGTTGCTCCGAAATCTCAACTTGGTAATTCAATTTCACTTCTTGACTCAATATTGAACCTGTTATCTTTACCTGATTTCAATTCTTTTCTCGAGTCGGTTTAGATCTTGTGCCCATTCATTGTGAAATTAAACCACCAATCTTTCTAGATCAACATATTGAACTTGAACAATACCATACTTTTGAAAGTCTCATTGACAAATTGGAAAGTTTTCATTTTTCATGAAATTGAACTCAATCAAGAATGTGACCTAGATTCTCAAATTTGTGATCCAGATCAACTTTATGATCAATATTGACCCCTGTTTTGTTACCTAACTTGCGCAACATTTTAGAGTCAGTTTTGATTCCCATACCTGTCATTCTTGAACTTGAATCACCAATCTTAGAAAGTCATATTCCACTGTGAGAAAATAAATGTGGACTAGAGTTTCAACTCTTGATTTGGATCCACTTCCTAAACAAATTTTGACTCCTGAACCTTTATTTGATTTCAGTTAACTTTCTGAGTTGGTATTAGTTCCTGTACTTTCTAAGTTCAAATTAGTCATTCCATTATTTCACACTCCATTTTGGGACAAAGGTGTTGACAAAAAATGACTGAAATTATTTTAAAATTTTGAAAATTAGATGGAGTAAAATTCTTAATAAAAACAATCCATATATATATCATAATAGTGGGTTATATTAGAGAGGTCACTGGTGGGTTTCTGCAAACACCACGTAATATTGATTGGGCCTCATTTCGTGCACCAATCAGACCACCACCGGAACTGGTATCTTGAGGTGAATTCTCCTTCCCTCTGTATTTTCATGCATAGATACATTCATGATGCATTAAGGACAATACATGAGATAAGTATAGGAAAAGGTCTACGAACGTAGAATTTTTTAGATTTTCTTTTTTTCACGTCTTTTCGGATATTTTTAGAAATCTCCCTTTTGTATAGGATTTTCTCTTTCTTTAAAAACTTTTTGAAACAAGAGAAAAGTTTTGATCTATTTTTAAGAAAATTAAGTTGCTTTTAGAAACTAAGGAAACTTTAATTATGACATCTTAGACTTAGTTGAAATAATGGATTTTGTATAAATTATAGGTTAAGTAAGAGAGATTGGAGAGATAATTTTATCTTGAATTTTTTGTCTTAGAGAGTATGCACTTCACACTTACACTTTTTTGGGATAGAAACAAAGACCTAAAATGCCATAAAGAAAACATAATTAAAAAGAAAAAATATATGATATATATGAATAAAAATCACTTATTAAAACTGGATAACTATGCCTCAAGAAACATGATTATTCATGCCTAATAGTGGTCAAAAGAAAGAAATAATCCTCCTAAGTTTTATGGTCTTGTTTACTCAAGTCCTTAAGCCCGAGGAATGTTTTCTCATTTGGTACCCTAAGATCATCTGATTTGAAAGTCATAGGCTAAAGGATCACTACCCAGGTAAATTAAAAAGCCTAAGAAAACTAAGAGAAGAAAATATATATATAAATAAATGGCTTGATAGTTGAAGTTGAAATCTCAAAAATCTACACTATCATAAAGTGCATATTATCTAGGGTTTATGAAGGATAAAATATTCAATCCATTTTGAATTCTTTACCTTAATTAATAAAAAGATCTTCCTTTTAGACTAAGTTTGAGGAAGAGTAATTTTTGGTGAACTTATGAGCTTAGATCGCTTAGATTTTTGCAAAAATATTTCGAAAACTTTTCTCTCTTTCAAAATGCGTTTTCAAAATATTAGCATTTATTTTTGTTCTTTATGAATTTTGTGGGTGTAATCCGCTGAAAACCCTCAGGAGATAAAACTCCTCCTCTAGAGGAACCTCAAGGTTTAACGGCTTGTTGCATACGTTTAGTACATCGCGTCACCTGTGAAAGTGGTATAATAACAATCTTAATTTAGTTTTTCATTTTTTTATTTTGCTCAGGATGAGCAAAAGATAAGGGTGAGGGTGTGATTAATATCTAATTCTGTATCTGTATATCGCATTTTCTACCAAGTTATAAATAAACTGAATCGTGTTTTGGTCTATTTTGTAGATAATCAAGAGTCCAAGGACAAGATCAGAATAAGAGCCTAATTAAACTCAATTTTGAGTAATTAAATCATATTACTTAGAGACCAATCTAGAAAGCTTTTAGAAGATGCATTGGATCCAGAGATTGAGGACAAATCTGAAGAAAAACGGATCCAATTTACCCAAAACCAGAGATATCTAGAAGGTCTTCGAAGCTGGACGAAATCACGGAGCAAAACTAGGGACCTAAGTCTCTAGTATTGTCATAGATCTGCGGTAATTGCCACAGATTTGCGGCATTATGGTGGGTCCACGTGTCAATTTTCGACGCGTGGCCTCCTCTCGCCTTCTAGATGGTTCTTTCGCCTATAAATGCTACAATTTCAGACCAAAGACGGGGTTGGAGAGCTGTAGGTTAGGATTTTCTCTAATTTAGTGTAGTAGTGTAGTGTTCTTCTTCTTCTCCTTCAATTATATTTTCTTTTTATTTTAGATCATGTATTAGGGCAGAGTTGATTCAGGAGAGAAAGAGAGAGATTGATGTAATAGATAGTGATAATCTATGAAAGCGTTCTCCTTTCCTTCTTGGTGTCTTCTCTAACCTCTAACATAACTAGCTAAATTTGGTATTTTAACTACTAACCACTAATAATCAACTCCTTACTTGATAATCCACATGAATCTAATAGCCACTACAAGGCCTTGCTCTTGCAAGAGCCATTGATGGTTCATGATGGTAGATTATAACATTTTAACACGTTAACTTGCTAACAAGCTAACTCTCTTATCTCGTACATACTTCTAACGATTTTGATAATCTAATAGTTGCATTAGCTTGCTTTCAATGCAAGTTTGAATGTGAATAACCATTTCATATGCCATGTTTTGATCATCTTTTGAAGAAGTCAAGGATTAGTGATGACCAAGGATCCATGTGAGGCAACTATCACTAAGAGCTTAGCATGATTAGTGGAGCACTTAGTAATTAGTAGCCATGAATTTTTTCTCTTTTTATCTTGTTTTCAAAACTAATTTCAAAACTCTTTTGTTATTTTCTTATCATTGTTTTCACAACCTTCTTAGTTCACCATTATTTTCATCTTCTTCACAACAAGTTTCATCTTCTTTTCTATTTTATTATTAAACCCTCTTTCTAAATCATGTCACTTTTCACTTCATTTCTATTTTCTTTCTTTTGTTTTACCGATTACAATACCACTTTTCTATTATTTTCAATTCACCGATTTCATCGCCTTCTTCACATATCACTTCTAGCTTTCTTTTCTTTTTCTTTTCTTTTTCTTTAACAAAGAAGAACTTGTTAACAAATGACTTGAAAATGAACTGTTAATACTTTTATCGCCTCCTGTCCCTATGGATTCGACCTGTATAGCCTATATTCTATAATGGAAGTATTGAGGAAGCCAAAGCACCATACTTAAAATACTATTTTAAAAATATGCGTTTTCATGAACGGTTCAACCCCGATCATAATGTCCAAAGGCAAGACCAATACCACCTCTGAGGCACAGATCCCCATACACCGTCAATCACGAATGTCCCGCAGGAGACACTGGCTCCTTTTTATCTCAGAGGGTAGCCACCAATGTCCGCTCATCACCGCTATATGAACGCCAAATCTTTCAGATGATTGCTGATATGAAGGAGCGGATGAAGGACCGACAAGCACAGTCAAATTGCGATCGAGAGCGGGCGGCTCTCAATTGCGAAAATGCAGCCCATGAGCAGGATGCACTGAAACTACTCAACAACCAATTTTAGGCGCAGATCGCCACTTTCCAAAGAGCCCAAATGCTTACACAGCTGGAGGACGGACCAGAATAGGGGAGACTCGAGTCGTCGGGCCCATCACGAACCTGAGGCGTTCCTGACCGACCTCTCATCTACACGAAGACCGCTCTGATAACGCAGTTGATTCACTTTATTTTAGAACGGGAGTTCAACACAATCAAACTTAGAGGGGGATCGAGGAATTCTTCTACATCCAAACCCTCAACAAGCTAGTTCAAAAGCGGATCGAGGAATGAAATTGCAACTCTATGGCAAACCACAACAGGCCGCTGCCAAAGTCTCTGATTCCCTTCTCTTTGAAGCAATCTTGGAGTGTGAGTTCCCGAAGAAATTCATAAGTCCAACCTTTGATTACTACTCTAGAGTCAGCGACCAAATCCAACACCTCAGGCATTTTTGAGACAAGATGGTGGTCTACTCTCGTAATGATCCACTTCATGTGCCTGACCTTTCCGTCCAGTCTAATTGGTGCAGCCTCAGATTGGTTTTATTCTCTATCATCGTGTTCACTCTATAATTTTGAGAAGATAACTGAGGCATTCTTCACCCAATACGCCTCTCGCCGGGAGGCCAAGAAGAATAACCACTACCTCCTTACAGTCAAAATAAGACAGTCTGATAGCATCAAGTCATACATCAGCTACTTCGAGAACCAGCTCGCCAAGGTTCCCAATTGTGGTGAAGATGTCTATGCACTCGCAGCGGACTGCAGATTTCTCACCCTCTATACAAGCACCTATTGAAGCATGATGTCACTCGGATGGGTGAGAATTGTTGGCCCAAAGGTCCATCATCATACTTTTGATGATGATTAACTCTTATAGTTACAGTACTAATGATCTTGTGTTATTAAGTTTCAGATATTCAATCAAGATCTTAGTTGGTATTTACTTCAACAAAAGATTCAAAGTCAAATTTTAAAGTTAGCACATGTTGATTCAAGCGACCAAGCATAAAGAACACATCATCACTCAATGAGGATTCTAGCTCCACATGAATCGTGTTTAGGTCAAGTCAAGATGAAAAAGAAAATTTACAAGAGAAGACTTGAGTCAAGAGTTTGTAAGCTTATAATTTATGTTCGATAATAGATTAGTTTTGATTATACACTTACACACACAACAAAAGTTTTGGTGTTTTGTTTTTCAAGAAGTTGCATTTAAACAATATCGATTTGGAAAAGATTTTGTACTTTGTATTTTAAACTCATATCTTGTGTTTATATGGTTTATATCTCAAAAGAATAAGTTTTATAGTTTTAAATATGTGTTGGGTTCTATCCACACATATTAGAGTTTTATTTGTTCAAAGAAACTTATTTTGATGGATATTGAGTTTTAGTTTAACAAGTTTATGATTAGTATTCATGAGTTGAATTTCATTAAAAATAAGTTATATATTTTATATATGTATTGGATTCTATCCACACACATTGTGCTTCAAATGTGTTTGAGAAACTTATTTTTGTATTTATACAAGTTTTAGAAAAAAAATTATTTTCAATACATAGTTTATTGTTTTAGAAAATATAGTTTTTATTTCAAAATTAGATTTCTATATTTCAAAAAGTTCACATGTTTTTAATATGTATTGATTCTTGATCACACATATTTGTGCTATATTGTATTTACATGAATTTATTTTTGTAGATTTTATAGAAATTTATTAAGATTTATTTTTATTTAAAAAATTTAAAATGCATTTTAAAAATAGAAAAATCAATATTTGGGTTGGCCTGGTCGACCGCTAGCTGGAGTTGATAGCTTTGTCAGTTAATCGCCAGGTCGACTAGATATGCACATGCATGTGCTGTGCATGTCGGTCGACTGACCAGTCGACCGTAAATTGAAGTCTGCTCTGTGTTCTGGTTTTAGATAACCACTCGGTCGATTGCCAGAAAGCAGTCCTCTCGCTTGTTGGGCACGGTCGACGGCTAGGTCGACCGGCAACCCTAATGGCTAGAAAACTAGTTGTTGGGCGGTCGACTGACAGGTTATCTCAGCCTGAGTTTTGACCCCAATGGCTCTATTTTTTGGGCCTTATATATAGGGGCTTTGTCTTTGGTTTTTAATAAGATTTTTTAAAAGCTCTATAACCAGTTTTCTAGTGTCTTCTTGCCTATTTCTGTATAGTTTTTAAACAAGTTTTTGAGCTTCAAATCCATATCTTTAAAAGAAGTAAAAAAAGTTTTTCAAGTGTTTCAAAGTTTTGAAAAATCAAAGAGAACAAGTTTTTGGAAAATTCATGATTTATTCTTCAAGCTATATCTTCATAGAAGTTTTCCCAATTATTTTCTAAAAAGCTTCATTTTCAAAATCTTTATTTTCTCATAAGCTTGAGCTTTCATCTCAAAATCTATCCTATAGGATACTTGTTCGTGAGAGTATTTTTTTATGATCAGGAAGTCGATCACCAAGTATTCTACCTTGTATTTGAGAAGTTGGAGGTTGCGGACACGGCAAGCTAGTGGGTTTGCATGTGTTGTTGTTCTTACGAGAACAAATGAGGGGCTTGCAAGTCTGAGAGTTCTTGTAAGTGTTACGACATCGAATGATCTTGCGGGATTAATTTTAGTGAAAATCCTTCATTGCGATAAAGACTGCGACGTAGAGCAAGTGGCTTGAACCTCAAAGCAATTCTCCTGCGTTTGCGATTGCTTATCTCTTTTTCTCTTTACTCACTTGTGTTTATATATCTTGCATGCTTATATTGTTCATATCCATATATGGTTGATATTAATTGTGCTTAATTGATATATATACTTAGGATTGTTTAATTGCTATCTTGCATGCTCTTATTTCTTGTCTATTTTATGTCTTGATATAGTTTATTGTGCTTACACTTATTTGAACTAAGAGAGCTATTGAAGCATCTCGACTTTTAATCAAGAATAATCTTAAGGAGAAGTTCTAGAATCCTTCACTGAAAATTCAGCTTCAGTCTTTGATTATCTATTATGTGTTAGTTTTAGTTAGTACAAAAGCTTTAAATTGTGCATTTAATTAGCTCATCACCTATTCAATCCCATTAGGTGATTACAAGTGACATCAAAATTTGGTGCTCTTGATTTGGGTCTAATAATCTAGAGTTAAAGATCCTTAGTTTGCTAATCACATTATTTGTTTATACACACACATGGATTTTCTTGCACCTCCCATATTTGATATTCTTAACTTCCAAATTAGAAAGTTAAAATGTCTATGTATCTTAAAGCCTTTGGTATGCATGTTTTTCTTGCAACACTAAAGAATCATATATTGTAAATGACAATTATCTTGAGGCTAATATAAAAGTCATTCATGCTTTAAAGTTAACCCTAAATAATGATTATTTATCTAGTTTCTAACTTTAATTCAGTTTTTGTTGTAGTATGAAACGCTTTGATCTCTCTTGGTGAACAAATGTAAATGACAAGGAGAGAGACTCGAATCAAGGAAGTGATGCTTCCGACATGTGCTACATGGACCAAGGGGATGATCTTCTTAAGGTAAATTCGAAATCTGATTTTGATGACGATGATGAAATGTCATATGATGATCTTACTTTGTTTTGTCAAAAACTTCTTGAAAAATATTGTGACACCCCGCTTCCCAAAATATGTTGCAGGGGGGATGCGATGAGAGTCGATGACGTATATACGCGAGAAAAATACCCCACATATATATGCTAAGCCTCATCACAGGGAATAAATACAAAATACACTAAAATTTCAGCTTAAATAAGTACAAGAATACCTGCAATAGGGTCAATGATCATGATAGATATGTAAACAGGAATAAATAAGAAAGCATAGATAAAATGATAAAAATACGTACGAATAATAAAGGTGACAGGTCTCCTATTAGTATCCCAAAAAAACTAAGTATTACAAAATCTCTGAGCTCTAACCTGAGAAAGCAACCTCAGAGTCGTCAGAAAGCGACCTAGTGAGTGATAAAATGAGGGAAGCAATAATATATATTATAATAGTATTACAATCACAATAATATATAATATGTATCTAAACAACAATAAATACGATATAATTATACCTACAATTAGTATATATGTATATATTACAAATAATTATATTAGCACTATTACATTATTAATATCTAGCATGCGTGTTGCAATGGTATTTCTCCTACAATATTATATATTATATGATTAAAACATTAACTATGTTAATCAGGGAATGTTTTAAGTATATCAAGATTTATTATTTTATATTTATTTTTTAATCTAATATTTATTGTTTAACTAATAATAACAATAGCATGTCGGTACAATGATTAATATTTACACTTATATAAGAAATAAACAGAAATAATCATATTATAGTATTTGTGAGAGTACATGAATAATGTGTCTATAAAGAATACATAATGCAAAGTATACATGCATATTAACATGCTAGTAAACAAAACAAGATATCGGAAAATCTAATATAATATACACGAATAGGATATCATGTAGGTGAAAGATAATATATTATATCACTTGCTATTTTAATTAATCTCTTACGGTGTCTCATACCACTGGCAGTCCATACTGGAGCATGTACTCCAGCCGAACCCATTCGAACATGGCATACGAGTATCATTATCCGAACGAGAGAGTGACTAAATAATAAGCATTTCTGACATCAATATTATTTATGCAATTTTATTATGTTAATTAGAAACTCAATGATCAAGAAACTCTAATCGGATTGGTGTATCCCATGCATACCCGGGATCACAATCTTAAACAGTCCCCTGGCTGCTGAGACCAGGGCCAGCCCGCTAAAGCGAAAAGGAAACAGGAAAGGCAAAAATTAATAAGCTAAAACGGGCGGTAGCCAACACTACCACATCCCCTGCAGTGAGACTAATATGGATCCATGACATCCACCCGATAAGACTTAGTCAGCCGTCCAGTTTCCCCAACCCCATGTTACATTTATCATAAATGAATTATACAATAATGTAAGAACAATAACAGTACAGATAGAATGTATTAGGATAACATGACATGTATGGGATAACCGGAGGCATGAGATTCATAAGAAGTGGTGTTCAATAGGTGGCCCCCACGGGCCTAAGAGGTGGCCCCTACTAAGTACGTGGTGTGGGACTTTGCTCCATATGACACTTAGTTTCGCACATCTTAGATCAGTTGCCAGTGTATCTAAGTAACATGAGTGCCATATCAATATTAGAAATACAGCAAATGATCATATACTGTATTCATGAAATATTCTTGTAACAGTAATATAAGAATATTCAAATAATAATAATCTATGTAACAGGAATACATGAACAATCAGAGCATGCCTACATGTGAATTGATCGAGCCAAACTTGGATAGAAAAATACAGAATTTAGGAACAGCTCTAGGTCTTCAATGTTATCGTCTAGCTTAGGGCTAATGGGTCATGATCCATAAGGAGGAACAGCGATGGAAGCTTTTAGTAAGTTCCTTCTTTTAGTTTACAAAAAATGTTAAAAGTTCTCTTCTCAGTTTTACAAAAAGACAATAAAAATATTAAGTTAGGTTAAGAAGGAGATGGTAGAAGAAGAAGTTGTATTGTTGTTTTGAATATAGAAGAAAGGAAAAAGAAATAAAAAGGAGAAATGTTGGTTTAGAAATGTGATTCTAAACTAATAAAATGGAAAAGAAATCAAACAGAAGAGTACTTACCTCTGTTGTTAAATCGTAGTGAAGACTTAACTTAGAGTGAAGTAAAGCGAAGTAGTAGAAAGAATACATGAAAGCAACGCTTCAGCTAGATTGAGTAGAATGAAGAAGGTTGAAAATTATGTTGGCTATCACTTCAATACAGCTCTCTCTTGAAGAAAGGTTGCATCCAGTGTCACTCTATATATAACTCTTCTTCTGCTTCTCCCATGCAACTCTCTCTAACGTAAGCTATAAGAGAGCATAAAATTACATTTGAAAAGAAAAAATAAAATTAAACTAAAGTAGAACCATCCTAGAATCTTTTTTTGTAGAGTGGTGCCCTTTTGCCTTCAAAAATTACAGTATTTATAGGATAAAAAGAGTGCTAAAGGGTGGTGAACAGATGAGTTCAAATCATTGGCCCAATAGCTAATATTCTTATCTATGTTATACCTTTGTATACTGATAAATTCATCTCTGGACTTCTAGGTCTGGGATTATTTTTGTTGATTTATCAAGCAAGGATAATAAATCCAAATAAATTCGATTTAGTTGGAATATATTTGGGAATATCCTCTCTCTATTATCCCATATTTTCTGATAGGATTTGCATCTGGATTTTGTAATATCCCCTTTTATCTTCAAGAAACCAAATAAATCCATATAAATCTAATTTAACTGATCTTTATTTCGTATTATCTTCAATTAACCAAATAGATTCAATTAAATCAAAATTTAATGGAATTTTATTTGGTGTTATCTTTTCTCCCTTTATTAAAACAAATCTGCAAAATAAGACATTAAGACAAGAAAGTAGCAGAATTTATTACAGGATAGATGTAAGAATATATAATAGTATGCAATAATCGTGTACAATCAGACCCCCACACCTATCTTTTGCTCATCCTCAAGCCAAACAGGTAAAAATAGAGATAACCTAATCTAACTCACTTTCGTAAGAATCACGGTTGCACTTAGCACGTGCAACAAGCTGTTAAACCTTTAGATTATCCCTAGAAGACGAGTTTTGTCTCGTGAGGGTTTTCAGTGGATTGCACCCACAAAATCCATAAAGGAAGAAAAATAAAGTATTAGTATTTTCGAAAAACGCATTTTGAAAAGAAAAGAAATATTTGAAGTATTTTTGCAAGAATTAAGCAATCTATAAACTATAGGAATACCATACTATTCATTTCTAAATTTAATCTCTACTAAAAAAACTTATTATCAATCGAGGTTAGGAGTCAAAATATATTTCTCATCTAGTCTATTATTTTACCCTAAGTTATATGCACCTTCGTGTGAATATTTGACTAAGAATTCTTCAACTTCAATTCTTATGCCTTATTATACATATTATCTTAGAGGTATTATCTCTTAGTTCTATCAGACTTTTTATTCACCCATGTAACGAATCTTAGTCGGTGACTCTCAAACCGGATGGTATTAGGACACCGGGCGAGAAAATACCCCTAGAACTTAAGGATTCGAGCAAATAACGCCACAAAACTAAGAGTCTTTATCTATAATATGAACCACTTTTAGGCCTGAATACTTATGTTTTATGAGGCCAAATACTCAGCTTCAGAGGTCTTTTGATATATATTTTTTCTTTTTTTTAATAAGGCAAGAATCCTTATTTTTGAACCCTAAGTATATAAGTGTATAAAGTATGCATATTTCATCAAGGTAAAAATCAAGACTAAATTACTTTTTCAATTTTTCTTTCTAATCCTAGAATTCAAACAAATAATCTTATTTTGACCAAGTATAAGAAATCCTAATTATGATTCTCCATTTCTTAAAATTAAGTTAATTTCTTACAAAAATAAGTCAAAATATTGTTTCTCTTTTCAAAAAGTTTTTAAAAGAAAAGAAACTATTTTCTTTTTTCTTTTCTGCTATAAATAAATAAAGAGAAAAACCTATGTTAGAACCCTCTCCTACACCTATCTCATGCACTGTCCTCAATGTATGGCTGAATGCATATATGTTGAAAAAAGAAGAGAGGAAAGGAAAATATTACCTCAAAGGTGGTGGTTCCGGTGATGGTAGGATTGGGCCAAAAGCTGCTACCCAATCTAAATAATGTGAATTATCACAAAACTCACCTTTGGTGATCTCTTTTTTATTTACATTATTATAATTCCCAATATAAATAAGATCATGCAAGATTCTAACATGAAATTTTTCCCGGTTATATGACCAATTTTCAAATATCATCACTGAGTCATAACTGTCTATACCTTGATCCAATAATAGAATATGATTCAGTGTTGTGGTTGATTAGGGCTCAGGAATGAAAGGTACGGGAACTAATGCTGACTCATAGAATTGACTTAAATACAGTTTGAGTTCAAGAGTCGGATTCGGTTCAAGAATTTGTTCTAAATCAAAGAAATAAAATTCACATTCATTTCTCAACAATGAAATGTGACTATCCAAAATAGGTGATTCATTTTCAAAATCTATAGGTACGATAATCATTGTTGGCTCGAGAATTGGGTCCGAATCGGATAAAAATACCAGAGTCAAAATAGATTCGAAAAGTGGAACTAAATCACAAATTAGGGATCGATGTCACATTCATAATCAAGTTCAATTTCATTGAAATAGAAACTCGCCAATTTGTGAATGGTTTGGTATTGGTTAAGTTCAAGATGGTGTGATAAAATTGAATCTTGGTTAAAGTTTTCAAGACACAGTGATTCTTGGTTCCTATCAATATAGTTAGAAAAATCAGAAATGGTCAAAGACAGGGTGGGAGAGTTTCCTCTTTCTTATCATCTGTGTTGACCAAACAACCTACTTGTAGTTCTAACATATTGATGGACTGGTTCAAAGAATTTTGGCTTTGAATCAAGTATTTCATACTCTTTTCTAAGTCAATAGGTTCCTCTTGTTGTGGTGGGACTTGAAACATGGAGTAAGAATCATGGACTTGAGAATTTTTTGCGAGTATTAAGTCCATCGAGATTTGGAATTGTCATGTGGACTCAAGAAAGTCTTTGAAACTTTTTTCTAAAGAAGATTTTTCCTCTATAAGTTGATCTTAATATTGAGTATATGAAGCTGAATGTTGGTCAGGTTGTTGATAGTATGACTAGGGGGAGTTGTATTCTTACTGACTCGTTGAAGAGTGGTGATGATCATCCCAATCTTGTTTATAATACTGGGGTTGGGGCATATACTGATTTGGATAAGACCAATCTGGCATACTTGGTTGGTTAAAGTTATGAAATGTCGGGTTGGTAATATCCAAGTCAAAAGAGGTTGGGGGTGAAGTACAGATCACATATGCATTAGAATAATTGTAATTATAATCCATATCACAAAAATATCAAAAAACAAAAAAAAAACTAACAGACAAATAAAGAAAGAAAAATCTAGCCTAAATTAGGGGAGACCTTAGACCAAATGACTCCTAACTGGTTAGACTGTCTATGGGAGGAATATTGTAGAATCTGACCACAAATTAATCAGCCAGATTAGGAAAAGATTGGTGGGAGATATTCGCGCTAAAAGTGACGGACCTAATTAAACCAAATCACCAGCCTTCGAGGTTTCGCCGCTCAACCCCGACCTTTGATACTGATTTGATAAGAGTCAAATTCTAATCAACTTTCCCCTTAGGTCAATTTTCTATTGAGTCTGAGATGTCCCTAGGGCCAATGTCTTCTCAATGTTAAGTTAGGCCGCGTTATTGAGTGAGGAGATAGTTTTTTCGTTAAGGAAGGGTAATGATTTTCCCACCTCATCTTGTTTATAGAAAAAGCCCTTAATTCGTTTTAGTGCATGTGTGCATGTACATAGCTAAATAACACTCAAGTAATAAATCATACAAGTGTATATTCTAAGCTATATGCTATATAAATGTACCTTACTCCAGCACTCTTCAACAGAAATATAAAAAAATATAATGAAATAGACAAATGTCGTAGAATGCAATGTCTAAATATTTTTTAAGAAATACAAACAATCAAGTTACTGCTGAGGTTAAAATAATGTGCAAATCAAGTTAAATAAGAATAATAAACACTACAGAAGACTAAGAGATGTAATTCAAGTAACCTGGATCAAAACATGTCAGTAGTTCTTCCTACTATGTAGCGCAAACGCGGCTTTGGCCACGTTTTCATGGCAACAGTGAGGACCCCTAGCTCTACTTTCTAGAGCAGAGACTCAGGTAAGCTATATGTCCACTGCAACTATTTCATTCCAGGAATTAGTAACTAAACACTAAAACAGAGAAGAAAATAGTTAATTATTAAGAAACCAAATAGAAAACTTACTGTCCCTTCCTGACAACGGCGTCAAAATTTGATCGAGCCAAATCTGCACAAAAGAATACAAAAATTAAAGATAGTGCTAGGTCCTCATTGCTACAGTGTAGCCTAGAGCTAATGGATCATGATCCACAAGGAGGGACAATGATGAAAGCTTTTAGTAAGTTCCTTCTTTTAGTTAACAAAAACATGTTAAAAGTTTCCTTCTCAATTTTATAAAAAGAAAATTAAAATGTTAAGTTAGGTAAGAAGGAGATGGTAGAAGAAGAAGTTGTACTGTTGTGCTGAATATAGAAGAAAGGAAAAGAAATAAAAAGGAGAAATGTTGGTTTGGAAGTGTGGTTCTAAACTAATGAAATGGAAAAGAAACCAAACAAAAGAGTATTTACCTCTGTTGTTGAATCGTAGTGAAGACTTACCTTACTGAAGTAAAGCGAAGTAGTAGAAAGAATATATGAAAGTAGAGCTTTGGCTGGATCGAGCATAATGAAAAAGGTTAAAAATTGTATTGGCCATCACTTCAATCAACTCTCTCTTGAAGAAAGATTACATTTAGTGTCACTCTACATATCTCTTCCTCTCCTCTCATGTAACTCTCTCTAACCTAAGGTATAAGAAAGCATAAAATTATATTTGAGAAAAGAGAAAAAAAAACAAAACTAAACTAAAGCAGAACTAGCCTAGAATCTCTCTCTGCAGAGTTGTGCCCTTTTGCCTTCAGAAATTGTAGTATTTATAGGATAAAAGGAGTGCCAAAAGGTGGTGAAAAGATGAGCTCAAATCATTGGCCTAACAACTAATATCCTTATCCATGTTATCCCTTTGTATAATGATAAATTCATTTATGGACTTCTAGTTTGGAATTATTTTTGTTGATTTCTCTCGTAAGGATAATAAATCTAAATAAATTCAATTTAGTTGGAATAGATTTGGGAATATCCTCTCTCTGTTATTTCATATTTTCTTATAGGATTTGCCCCTGAATTTTGTAATATCCCCTTTTATCTTTAAGAAACCAAATAGATCCATATAATTCTGGTTTAACTGATCTTTATTTGGTTTATCTTCAGTTAACTAAATAGATCCAATTAAATTAGAATTTAACTGAATTTTATTTGGTGTTATCTTTTTTTCCTTCATTAAGACAAATTGGCAAAATAAGTCATTAAGAAAAAAAATTAGCAAAATTTATTATACGATAGATGTAAGAATATAATAATAGATATGTAATAAATGTGTACAATCATGAATACATGTAACAAGAATGCTATATCACTATCTGTGATACAGGAAACAGTCATGTCCTATACTTGAGTGTATCTGTGTAACAGTAATAAAAGAATATGAAATAACCGTGCCCAAGATCATAATATATAGAATTGTGCATACAATATAAAAATAAATCGTGAAATTAAAAATATATGCTCAATTTGACAATGTTTATTCTAATGAGACATGTAACAGTGATAGTGTCAAGGTGATATAGTTAACATAAATATGTGTTAATACATATATAAGTATTTGTTATAATAATTTCAATATTATTACCCTGATTGATTTCATAAAGTTATTATATATAATTTCTTATTTTCAAACTCTTCACAATCGTGTTAAAATTTATCAATTTATTATTCTGAAATTTCTTTATCAATAGTCCAGTAATTACACAATATATAAATAATTTATCTATACTTTATATTAAATTAACAGTCATAATGAAATATTATTTTATTATGTATATTTAAAAGGCATTCACACATATTTTAACTTATTAGACGATAGTCATAATTTATTAAATAAATCAATAAATTAATTTCATTCAACATACTTAGAAAAATTTATAAAAGAAAAATACTCACATAATTATAATAAGAATGTTGCCCGTTTTTCTACGATCACAACGGCTCAAGAATCATCCGAATCGGATTCCAAATAATCAAGATATCGTTTGAACACTAAAATAAATAAAAATGGGTCAAATATATAATAAAAAGGTCTAATTGTAAATATTATTAATTATTAGGGGGTTTTATGAAATTTTTACCTTTATTGATTTAGAAGCAGGCTTAGGTTGCTAATGGGTTGGGTTTAGATCTAATAACCCGAACCCAATAGGCTTAAGTGAATATGGGTATTGAGTTTGGGGTTAACGGGTTTGGGTTTGAATAATTGAGACCCAATATGAGAGAGAAAGAAAGATGAGAGAGAGAACGAGAGGGAGAGAGGATGGGAAGGAGCAAGGAAGGGACGACAATCAGGGTGTACTCACATGGGCTGTGCAGGTGTGGTGGCCCACCAGCGACGACGTCAGCAGCTAGAGTGAAGTCAGCGGTCGGGGTGAGAGAAAATGATGGAGAGTGAGTAAGAGAAAGAAAGAGAAGAGATATGAGGAGAAGAAGTAGAATGAGAAGAAAAGGAAGCAAGGGGGCATCTTTCAAGGGTGATGTGGCAGTTCTGGGAGAGGTTAGGTGGCACACGAGAGGAGGAGCAGAGGGGGAAGAAGAAATGAAGGAAAGAAAGAGGGAAAGGACGAGAGAGAAAAAGATAGAACTGAGGAAGAGAGGGAGGTGTGCAGCCTACGTCGGCTGGGCATGGCTGTGCGGCGGCTGGTCCTGGTCGGCGATGGCGGCAAATAGGAGAGGGGAAAAGAGTAGTGTAGAGAGGGGAAAGTGAGAAAAAGAGGGTAAGAGAGATGTAGAAAGAGAGTATGAGAAAGGAAAAAAGAGGAAGAGCCAAAGAGAGATTTAATTGAAGAAAGAGAGAGAGAGAGAGAGAGAGAGAGAGAAGGCAGTGGGTTTGATTCGGTGGAAGGGGAGAGGTGTAGAAAATGGGAGAAGAAAAGGAAATAGAAAAAGAGAGAAAATAATATTATTATTTTAATTGATCAAATTTTGATAAATTCAAAAAATTCCCAAAAATAAAAAATTATCTAGAGCAACACTAAGAAATCGAATTCATAAAATTCATTCCCTTCTGCTAATTAAAAATCTTAGAGTCGATCAGTGGTACAGGTCAACACCGAATTCGAGAGATTCTCCAACATAACCTAGAAAATTTTCAGAAAATTTAGGAAAAATTCAACATATTAGGAATTAATATCTAAAACTAACGGGCTCAGTCTGGCTAGGCGAAAGGTTCAATTAGGTATTTTTATCATATCGAATACCGATACTGTGATACGTACATCTAGAACAGAGGGTTACAAATATGATTTGTTAAAAGTTGAAAACAAAAGATTGAAGAAAGAAAATGATTTCATTTTAAAAGAAAAAGAGACTTTTCAAAATAAATTTGAAATTATTTCAAAAAAATAAATCTTTAAAAAATCAGGTTGTTTTGATTTCGAAAGGAAAGGAAATTGTTTTAAAGAAAAATGAATCTTTAAAAAGAAAATTGTTTTGAATGAAAAAGAAAAGATTTCTACTTCTTTTAATAGAAAAAATATTTATTTCTCATGCTAATGTTTCTTCTTCTAATATTAAAATGAGATTTGTATTTTGAATAAGAACATTGATTGTTTGAGCTCAACTTTAAGCAATTGTGTTTTTAATCATGATAGATCATTATCTATGTTTCGCAAGAAATATGTTTCATATATGCACGCACACCCTCCACAGCATACACCACATGCACACCATGCTCATAGTCATATGTATGCTAGAGTCTACATTTGTACCCATTGTGACCGCAAGGGCTATCTTGCAAAATTTTACTATAATATATTAAATTTTACAAATTTCGCAAATAAGAATGTTTGAATTCGTAGTAATACTTACCCTTAAGGACTCAAAAAGATTTGGGTACCAAAATTCATACCAATTATTTTTTTACGTAGGTTTGGTCTCTCACAAGACATAAGAGGATTGGTGCCTTGGTGGTTGATGCAATTGAGCTTTACAAACAAATCAATGAATGCATTACTATCAATGAGTTTAGGTGAGACGACCACCTTATTTTGGAGAAATGGAGTTAGCTTTATCAGTGTCGATAATTATCTCTATCTTTCACTTTAGTTTATATGCCTTGTATGGTTGTTTATAAGCATATATTATTTGTTTATGATATATAATTTTTAATTGCATGATTATATGTAAATATTATTAAAACTTTTGTTATACATGTACAACTCTTAAGATACACTGGTTTCTAATACTATACATGTTTTATTTTATTTGTGTACTCAGTTCATATTTGATTTGACATTTTTGTTCTAGTTTTGATGATTCTTGCATATTTTATGATATAATATGTTTGTGAAAAAGAATTTTCTTTATTTGTGCTTTCATATTTTTACAATTCAAGTTTTGTACATGTCAAAGTTTTAAAAAGAAATTTCATAAGAGTTCTAATGAATTCTTTAGAGCCTTATTATTTTATCTTCACGAGTGTGTTATTCACATGACTATTGCTCACTTTTCATTTACCCATGGTTTTATATTCATAAGCATATATGTGCTATATAAATTTTGAGTGATAATTTTTGTATAATAAGCATGTTTCATAAGATATATATGATTTGTTTAATATTTGAAGAATCTTGAACTAGTTTTCAAACTGTTTTAAATTAGTTCTTTTATTCTTCACTTAGTAGTATTTTCAAACTAGTTTCAACTATTTTCAAAGTTATTTATTTTTGAAAATATCAACCTTTATGGGAGGTTGGTTGGGTGATCATGTCTTGAGTGCTTAAATGACTATCCCTTTGACATGTGCATGTAGGTTGGTGATTTCAATGAGTTATACACATGATTCTTATGATTATTTCATTTTTATCTATATATGTATGCGATAAATTTCAAATAGTATTTCAATTGACATACAAACATATGATTGATTGTGCTTACTTAAAATTATTCATACATGTTTTTATAGTACAAAATTTGTTTCATGTCAAGCTTGATTTTGTTTTAAATAATCTTTAAAAAGTTTATGCATCGATTTTGTGATTGTTTCAAAAAGGGCGAGAAAATTCTTTGATTTAAACTAATATCTTATTTCAATTTTTTTGAGAAAAATATTTTATTTTAGCAAATTGTTCACATTTTCTAATTGGTATCAATTATTACGATTTGTGTTCGTGTTGGCCCAAAGGCCTATCACCCTAGTTTTGATGATGATCAACTCATGAAGTTATGTTTACTAATGATCTTGTGTTAATTAGTGACAGATTCATTATCAAGATCTTAGTAGGTGCATAGCTCAACAAAGGATAAAATGTCAAGTTTTGGAGCTAGCACGGTGTGATCCAAGGAGCTTTTGGATCAAGCTTGGACCAAGTCAAGAAGATGAGAAGCCTTCAAGTGAAGACTTCAAGAAGATGAAGACTTGTGTCTAGGTATACGATTTTTATTTTTAGATAAAATGTAAAGGATAGAGTAGTTGGTAGATTGCTCAAGTATACCATGCACACACACTCTTGATAGATATGTTTTCATGAAAGATTTTTTCGTTTAGAAAAGATTTTTCTTTCTGACAAAATACTATTTTGTTTTTTTGATATTCATGTTTACATCTTTCAACCAAAACCAAGTTTATGCTTAATGCCAAAAACATAGATATTTCATCTTGATTGTGTAGTGGATCATATCCATACACACTATGCCTTAAAATGAATTATAATATCTTGTTTTTGTATTTGAAGATGTTTTGGAAAAACAAAGTTTAGAAAACATGTTTTGGAAAATACAGTTTTTATCATGAGCCAAATATTTTCAAGTTACAAAAATAGTCCAATCTTTTATAACATGCTTTGATTTTGTGCAAGCATGTTTGTTTATCAAAGTATATTGGTTAAACTATTTTTGTAGATTTTTATGTATTTTATGGGATTTTATTTGAGCCAAAAAGACAAACTTTTTAATCCCAGAAAACTGTTTCAGGCTTCGGATAAGTCGACTAATAGCCTTTATAAGTCGACTAATCCTGGAGTCGGCCGACCGGACCGGTCGACCGACGTGCACAGACGTGCACGCCTTTGTGTACTGGAGGACGGCCGACAGTGCCGGTCGACCGCTCCAGAGAGCAGAGCTCTCTGGAAAGTTCGGCCGACCGTACGGGTCGACCGACAGAGAGTTAGACTCTCAGCTCCAGTGGGTCGGTCGACCCGGCGGTCGACCGTGGCTCCAACGGTCTGATTTCTGACCGTTGGCGGTCGACCGCACGGGTCGACCGGCAGCTCTGACAGAGCCCCAACGGCTAGTTTTCTAGACTCTATATAAAGGGTCATTTGGGGGCTGTTTTCTACAAGATTTGGAGAAGTTTTTAGAGCCAGTTTTTCCCACTCTTTTCAGAAGTTTTTCTCCACAAAATTAGAGCCAATACTTCCAATTAAAAGGAGAGTTTATCAAGAGTGTAAAAGAGATTTTCTTGAGTTTTTCACCAAAGATTCTTTCCTTGTTTTCTCACACAAACACTTGAGCATCCATTGATCTATTCATCCTATAGGAGTGTTGTAGTGAGATTGTTTTTAGGTGATCAAAGTGTTGTGATCACCAAAGACTTCATTTGTTCTTTGAGGAGGCAGGCAAGTGTGCTCGCGGTGGTTTAGAGTTCTTGTGTGAACTCGATTGTTTCGAGGTGCGGCCTCGGCGAGCTAGTGAGCTTGCGGTGTGTACGGGACTAGGGAGTCCGAGGACTTGTAGGTGTTGCGGCACCGAGGAGAGATCCATTGGGATCTTGCATAGTGGAAATCCTTCGTGTGTCGAAGGCGGGGATGTAGAGCAAGTGTGCTCGAACCTCGAAACAATCCCTTGTGTTTGCGATTGCCTTTTCTCTCTCTCTCCCCCTTACTTGTTTATATCTTGCATTCTTTATTGTTCATCATTATATGCATGATATACTTGTGTGCTTAAATTGTTATACTTGCTTGGGTTGTTTGCTAACACTTGTATTTAACCAAGAGAGCCAATGCGGCACCTCAACCCATTCAAGGGGAATCTAGAGGAGTTTGTCCAGAGCCCTTCACGGGGAATTCGGCAACACTCTTGTGTTATACATAGTATTTAGTGTAAAAGATTTAATTAGGTCATAATTGTTTTAGCTTCCGCATTATTAGGCATTAAGTGACCATTAGATTAGCCATCACCTATTCACCCCCCCTCTAGGTGAACTTACAATTGGTATCAGAGCTTGGTACTCTGATTTGGTCTAACAACCTAGAGTAAAAGATCCTCATTTTAGGCTAATCACTATATTTGTACACACACCATGGACTTCATGTAACCACCCATGTTTGACATTGTTAACATCCATATATGGAAGGTGAAGATGTCCTTATACCTCAAAGCCTTAGGTATTCATGTTTATCTTGCCACAACTAATAATGCATATTGTTTAAATGGTAATAATATTGAGGCTAATACAAAAGCCCTACATGCTTTAAGATCTACCCTAAATGATGATTACTTATCTAGGGTTGCTAACATTGATTTGGCTTTTGTAGTGTGGAACACCCTTCTCTCCCTTGGCGAAAAAGAACAATATTATGCCAGGAGCGATTCGGACGTTGGAAGCGACATCTCCAATGTGTGCTACATGATCCAAGGGGATAACCCCCTTGAGGTAACTACCGAATCCGAGGATGAGGATGTAGACATGTCATATGATGAGCTATCTACTTTTTGTCATTTATTGCTTGAAAAGTATGACATGATTAAGAAAGAAAATAAAATTTGAAAAAGAATATTGCTTGCATGCATAAAGAACATGATTCATTTAGGAATAACATTGCATGCTTAGAAAAAGAAAATAATGTTTTGAAAAATGAGAATGTTTCCCTCATGTCTAAATTAAATGATTTATGTGAAGGAAACACTATTTTGAAAGATAAAATTGCTTTGGTGGAAAAACAAAAGGAAATTGTTTTTCAAGAAAATTCTTGTTTGAAAGAAAAATGTTTGAAAAAGAAAAAGAAAATGTTTCTAAAAGGAAGAAAAATGATTCTATATCTCACCATGCTTTACATGCCACCACTAATGAGATTAATGTTTTGAAAGATAAAATTAATAATTTGAGTTCAACTTTGAACTCGTGTCATTCAACCATACTAGATTGGAGTCAATGTTTTCAAAGAAATAAACTCCACATGTTCATGCACATCATACCCATCATGCATATGCTTATGTTGCACACCATGATCATTCACACACACATAAACATACTAAGGTGTACGTATGTACACATTGTGGCCGCAAAGGCCATCTAGCAAAATTTTGTTTTGATAAGTTGCATGTTTCAAATTTTGCTAATCATAAAAATGTTTGGGTGCCTTACAAAGCTAACCCCCAAGGACCCAAGAAAAAATGGGTACCAAAACCCCCACCCCATGTTTTTGATGTAGGTGAGGGATCTCTCAAGACGTGAGAGATTTGGTGCCTTGATGGTGGATGCACTTGGACTTGATGGACACATATATATAGATGCATCGCTATCAAGGAGTTTTGATGGGTCAACCACCATGTTTGGAGCTTTGGAGTTGGTAACGATCTCTAAACTCCTACTTTTTATGTACATGCTAGTTCATTTATCATATTCATAGCATGTTCATGTTTTATGTCTTTATGTGCTTCTTGTGGTAAAAACATGCTTAAATGTAGTTTTTATCAAAACTTGTTTTATACATGTACAAATGGTGAGTTACACGTGATTTATATATGTTTGCACTTCATGCTCATTTGTACCCACTATATGCACATGTATAGACTAGTTTTGATGATTCTCATTTATACATGCTTTGCCAATTTTATGCTTTACTTCATGTATATGTATTTTTAATTCAAATCTAATAAATATACATGTATACCCGTGAGTCTCTTGCTTTCATGCAAATACATTTGATAGACTCTTTTATGTTTGAGATATGTATGTGTATTGTTAGAATTGGATAAATCATACATATACCTAGAAGTGTGCTTTGTTTTAATGAAAAATAATTTCTCATGTTTTTGTTTTGTTAAAATGTGACTTATGATCTTTTTGAGCTTCAATGTCTATTTTCATGAAAATGCTATTTACATAACCTTTGAACACTCATCTTTTATTTTTCAAGATAATTTTTGAGCCTTATGGACTATGAGTGCTTGAACTTTTATGTATTTAGTATGATTCATGAAATACATATGCTTTGATTCATATTTTTGAAGGATCTTTAATTAGTTTTTCAAAAATTATTTTAACTAGTTAATTGTTCTTCATTTGGTAGAGTTTTTCAAACAAAGCTTATTTTTCAAATCTATTTTTGAAAACCCCTACCATCGATGGGCGGATGGATGGGCGTGTATGCCTTGTAAGCTTAATTGACAAATCTTTTACCTTGTGCATATCAAGGGTGGTAGGTTATGAGTTATACACTTGATCTTATTGTTATGTCAATTGGTATCATTGGACTCTTTCAATTGGTATCTAAATTGATAATTTTTGTATATATTCATATTTTGTTTTCTTATATATGTATGTATCAATGTCAATTGGTATACTCATTTCATACATATATATGATTTTCATGTGCTTAACTTACAATTGGTTCACATTTTTAAAAGCACAAAGTTTATGATGAAAAATAAAAATTTTTGGATCATTATGTTTACTATTGGTATCAATATGCTTCAACTTCATATTTGTTAAATTTCAATTGATATCAATATGTTTTATAATAATGATTATTTTCGATTTGGTATCTTAAAAATTTGATTGTTTTACAAGAGCTCTGATACCTTTAGAATTTTTTTTAAGGAAAAATTTAAAAATTGTTTTGGTATGTATTTCCTATATGCAAGGAGAGCTTAACATCTCTTCTACATATAGATTCATGTTGAGTATATTATAAATTGAGGAGCTTGACAACGCTTCTTTATATGATATACGTGTGTAGGGGGAGCTTCACATCTCCTCTTATGCATTACATAATATGTGTTATGTGAATTGGGGCTTGTCATCCCTTCTTCATGTAATGCATATGTGTAGGGAAGCTAACTTAGCGTCTTCCTCTTCATGAATGTATATCGCATATAAATCTTTATTGATTGATTTGTATTACCCCTTCTTGATCTCTTTGTTTTTGACAAAAAGGGGGAGAAAAATTTGTTTCATTTGATTTTACTTTGAACCCTTTGTTGATGAGTGATAAAAAGGGGGAGAAGTATTTGAGTTATATGCATGTTTTCATTGCTTAAGGGGAGAAGTATTTGTCTTCCTTATTATTTATGCATATAAGTTTTGTTTTGCAAATAGGAGAAAAAGATTTATTTTGTTTTATCTCCATTCATTTGCATACATGTTTATGAGCTTTATTGCATATATTTATTATTTATGTCGATGCATGAGTTAAGGGGGAGCTTCTTTGAAGCTTTACTTTAATCCATGTATATATAACTTCATGTGTTTTGTCATCATCAAAAAGGGGGAGATTGTTGGCCCAAAGGCCTATCACCCTAGTTTTGATGATGATCAACTCATGAAGTTATGTTTACTAATGATCTTGTGTTTAATTAGTGACAGATTCATTATCAAGATCTTAGTAGGTGCATAGCTCAACAAAAGATAAAATGTCAAGTTTTGGAGCTAGCACGGTGTGATCCAAGGAGCTTTTGGATCAAGCTTGGACCAAGTCAAGAAGATGAGAAGCCTTCAAGTGAAGACTTCAAGAAGATGAAGACTTGTGTCTAGGTATAAGATTTTTATTTTTAGATAAAATGTAAAGGATAGAGTAGTTGGTGGATTGCTCAAGTATACCATGCACACACACTCTTGATAGATATGTTTTCATGAAAGATTTTTTCGTTTATAAAAGATTTTTCTTTGTGACAAAATACTATTTGGTTTTTTTGATATTCATGTTTACATCTTTCAACCAAAACCAAGTTTATGCTTAATGCCAAAAACATAGATATTTCATCTTGATTGTGTAGTGGATCATATCCATACACACTATGCCTTAAAATGAATTATAATATCTTGTTTTTGTATTTGAAGATGTTTTGGAAAAACAAAGTTTAGAAAACATGTTTTGGAAAATACAGTTTTTATCATGAGCCAAATATTTCCAAGTTACAAAAATAGTCCAATCTTTTATAACATGCCTTGATTTTGTGCAAGCATGTTTGTTTATCAAAGTATATTGGTTAAACTATTTTTGTAGATTTTTATGTATTTTATGAGATTTTATTTGAGCCAAAAAGACAAACTTTTTAATCCCAGAAAACTGTTTCAGGCTTCGGATAAGTCGACTAGTAGCCTTTATAAGTCGACTAATCCTGGAGTCGGCCGACCGGACCGGTCGACCGACGTGCACAGACGTACACGCCTTTGTGTACTGGAGGACGGCCGACCGTGCCGGTCGACCGCTCCAGAGAGCAGAGCTCTCTGGAAAGTTCGGCCGACCGTACGGGTCGACCGACAGAGAGTTAGACTCTCAGCTCCAGTGGGTCGGTCGACCCGGCGGTCGACCGTGGCTCCAACGGTCTGATTTCTAACCATTGGCGGTCGACCGCACTGGTCGACCGGCAACTCTGATAGAGCCCCAACGGCTAGTTTTCCAGACTCTATATAAAGGGTCATTTGGGGGCTGTTTTCTACAAGATTTGGAGAAGTTTTTTAGAGCCAGTTTTTCCCACTCTTTTCAGAAGTTTTTCTCCACAAAATTAGAGCCAATACTTCCAATTAAAAGGAGAGTTTATCAAGAGTGTAAAAGAGATTTTCTTGAGTTTTTCACCAAAGATTCTTTCCTTGTTTTCTCACACAAACACTTGAGCATCCATTGATCTATTCATCCTATAGGAGTGTTGTAGTGAGATTGTTTTTAGGTGATCAAAGTGTTGTGATCACCAAAGACTTCATGTGTTCTTTGAGGAGGCGGGCAAGTGTGCTCGCAGTGGTTTAAAGTTCTTGTGTGAACTCGATTGTTTCGAGGTGCGGCCTCGGCGAGCTAGTGAGCTTGCAGTGTGTACGGGACTAGGGAGTCTGAGGGCTTGTAGGTGTTGCGGCACCGAGGAGAGATCCATTGGGATCTTGCATAGTGGAAATCCTTCGTGTGTCGAAGGCGGGGATGTAGAGCAAGTGTGCTCGAACCTCGAAACAATCCCTTGTGTTTGCGATTGCCTTTTCTCTCTCTCTCTCCCTTACTTGTTTATATCTTGCATTCTTTATTGTTCATCATTATATGCATGATATACTTGTGTGCTTAATTGTTATACTTGCTTGGGTTGTTTGCTAACACTTGTATTTAACCAAGAGAGCCAACGCGGCACCTCAACCCATTCAAGGGGAATCTAGAGGAGTTTGTCCAGAGCCCTTCACGGGGAATTCGGCAACACTCTTGTGTTATACATAGTGTTTAGTGTAAAAGATTTAATTAGGTCATAATTGTTTTAGCTTCCGCATTATTAGGCATTAAGTGACCATTAGATTAGCCATGACCTATTCACCCCCCCCTCTAGCTGAACTTACAGTTCGCAGTTCGAAAGTCATAAAAAAATTCATCGTTATTTGAACTATGTACAAATATTAAAAAAAAAATCTAATCTTGTTAGAATCTTTTAGAAGAATAGTATAGTGGCAAGAAGAGGGTTGAATCCACAGAGACCTGCTGAAAACTCGATTTTTAGAAATCTGAAATCTAACTTTAATCTAGTTGGGAAATTGGTGAATGAATGGTTTAGTTTTTGAACTTTAATTTAAAAATGTGAGAAGGGTATAAAATGAAGATTACTAGTTTATAGAATGCATTATGTGAGAAATTAAGAAAGGGAGATTTGAAGAAGAAAATGAAAAGATGAATTAAAGCAATGAAATGAAATAAGAAATAATACTAACATGTGGGATGCATTAATTAGCATCTAGAGTGAGAGAAGAAAAGAGAGATAGGTATGTTGGAACCCGAATAGGTGCACAACCTTGAATTTTGTCAAGATAATTGTGATGAGACCAGTCGCCCAAGCCTTTTTCCCTGTATCAAGAAATGATTAATGAAAAGAAATGAACTGAACGAAAGTGAGAAAACAAACACAGTTCAATCAATATGAAGAATTGAAAATTTGAAAGAAAAAACTTCTCTATTCATTGAACTCTCAGCTTGAAGTTACAGAAGACGCCATTACAGAAGAATCCATCATTATAATTCTCTCAGATCTCTCCAAACTCACATTACAACACAGACAACTCTCTTTTCATAGCCTTTTCAGTCCTTCGATGTACATTCTACATCTGAAATGCCAGTATTTATAGGCAGAAAGGGATAGATAGGAGCATCCAAAGATAGGGGAGCAAACTTCCCCCTGATCCTTTGTAACTACCGCAAAAATGGGGCTTTCGTTGTGTTTTCGCAGCCAGGATATGGCTGTAGGGCCAGATCCTATGGACGATGAACCGTGGATCCCTGATTTGCTTCTATCTTCAATTGGTTATTTGGTTGGATCTCTGGTTTTGACATTTCTTCGTTGATTCTTCAGCCAACCACTTGATCTTCACAAATCTATTTTAACTAATTTTGATTTGGGATTATCCTTCTTATACGTTCTAATTTTCAGTGTGATTTAAATCCCCTAAGAATCTAATTTAGTTAGCCTGGATTTGTGATTTATCTTCTCCTATCATATCCTGCACAAATAGATTTTAAGACAATAAATTGCAGGATTTATTACAAAATTGATGTAGGAATGTAATAATAAATATGAAGTATGTGTGTCCAATTACACCTCCACACCTATCTTTTGCTTGTCCTCGAGCAAAACAGAATTAACCTATCTAACTCACTTTCATAGGAATCATGGTTGCACTTAGTACATGCAACATGCTGTTAAACCTTTATGTTGCCCCTAGAGGACGAGTTTTATCTCGTGAGATTTTTCAGTGGATTACACCCACAAAATTCATAAAGAAAGAGAGATAAAGTGTTCGTATTTTCAAAAACACATTTTGAAAAGAAGAAAAAATAGGAACACCAAACTATTTACTTCTAGACTTAGTTTCTATTCAAAAACTTATTATCAATCTCAAACTGTACTTCTCATCTACTCTATTATTTTACCCTAAGTAATATGCACCTTAATGACCGTGAATATTTAACTAAGGATTCAACTCTAACTCTTATGCCTTATTTTTACATATTTTTTGTGGTAATATCTCTTAGTTCTATAAGGCATTCTAATCTGCCTATGTAACGAGCCTTAGGTCGATGACTCTCAAAACAAACGGTTTAGGGCACCAGGTGAGAAAACACCCCAAGGACTTAAGGACTTGAGCAAAAAAGGCCACAAAACTAAGGGTTTTTATTGATTATATGGACCGCTTTTAGACGTGAATACTTATGCTTTCTGAGGCACAAATTCCTAGCTTAATCAGAGAATTTTTAATATATATATATATATATATATATATATATATATATATATATATATATATATATATATATATATATATATATATATATATATATATATATATATATTGTGTAAGGCATAAGAATCTTTTTCTTTGAACCTTAAGTGTGTAAGTATATAAAGTATGCATAATTTATTAAGGTAAAATCAAGACTAAATTACTTTTTCAAATTTTTTTCTTCCTAACCCTAGAAATCAAAAAAATAATCTTATTTTGATCAAGTATCAGAAATTCTAATTATGATTCTCCTATTCCTTAAAATTAAGCCAGTTCCTTACAAAAGTAAGTGAAAAATATAGTTGCTCTTTTCAAAAAGGTTTTAAAAGAAAAGATTTTTTTTTGATAAAATAAAGAAGAAAACCTATGTTAGAACCGTCCCCCACACCTATCTCACGCATTATCCTCAATATATAAATGAATGCATAGCATGATACAAACTTAAGAATGTGAAGGGTAGATAGTACCTAATAAAGACGAGTGGATATCATCCATTATTGCCTAGTTGAACAGAAAAATAAAAGAATGCACAAAAACTATAATATAATAATGGATTCCTAGCAGGTATAGAGATCAATTCTGATAAATAGAATCTTTCAGAAGAATTTTTTCCACTTCTGGGCTCAGATACTCACGGTATGGCTTTAAAGGATGACCATACACTTGAAAAGTGATACAATCTATGGCATTATGGACCTTTACTGCACCATGTGGGTGCACCTTATGAACATTGTAAGGACCGGTCTAATGGGATTTCAATTTTCTCAGAAAGAGATGTAAACGTGAATTGTAAAGCAGGACATTTTGTCTGGGCTGAAAATTCTTTCGAATTATGACCTTATTTATTGTAAAATCAAAGAGTTAAGAGAATTACCGTGTAGCTTTTGGCTAACGGGTCGTGTCCATGAGGAGGAATGCGATAGAAGCTTTTCGGTGTTTTGTTTAGAAAGCTAAGAATGGTGTCTTTCTTTTAAGTTGGAAAAGAGTATGGAGAGAAGAGAGATGATTAAAAGAAAATTTGCAAATTTAGAGAAGGCTTTGGAAAAGATGAATTTTGTATAAAGCTTGAAAAGTGATTTGTTGATTTTTTTTTAATAAAGAAGAAAATTTGGGCTCACTATCTAACTACTCAACGATGTGTTCTTCTATTGAAATCCTTAGTGTCTCAACTTGATCATAGGCAAAAACTTAAGATTGATTTTAGAAAGTTTTGAGCAAAACACATAAGATGGTTGGAAAGGTTAATTCTTTTCTTTAAGAAATCGTCTTGAATTGAATGTTAAATCATCAAGAAGTTCAAGTATGAGATAAAAACAAGTTCAAGAGACATTTTTTTTAAAAGAGGTAGAAGTTTAAAAATCCAAACCTATCCTCATGTGCCTTCAAGAACACTTTCAAGAAGAAAGGCTTAAGTTAGGCTTGCAAATGATCCATTGGGTTTTTCTCATCAAAACCATTCGAAAAGATGAGGGATCAGAGAGAGGAATAATAGTGAGCCCAGAAAACTGATATAGCTACTCATAGAAGACAAAGAACAATGAAAGTAAATAAAGCAAGACATACCGTAAAAATAGAGTGGAAGAAAAGGTAGCTTGATCTTTGTATTGATGTCACTTCAATCTTTGAAATACAATCACTCAATTTCTCTCTCTCACTAGTAGTTGCACTGAACTACCAATTATAAAAAAAAGATACAACTTTTATACTATCTAACAAAGAGCCTAAATCCTTAAAACAAAGAGAAAAACTAAATCTAAGTTCTGGTCCTTTTTCTCTGAAAAATACAGTATTTATAGGTAAAAACCAAACGGGAGGGGACGTATGAGGATTGGGGGAGCAAACGCTCCTCCAACAAACATCAAATGGTCGCAGAAACGCGGTTTTGGCCGCGTTTCGGCGGCCATGGTGTGGCCAGGTGGCCACACCAGGTTGGAGGATCTTCTTCTTTTGGTGATTTCCTTTATCTCCTGCTAGTTTTTCTGTTTCTACTTCAGGATTTGACGAAACAACCTTTGATTGTTGGCTTCAACCACTTGATTTGGGACGATTCATTTCAACTAATTTCAACCTCTCTGATTTGCCAAGATCTGTCCTGATTCCCAGATTTTGAATTTATTCTGAATTAAATCAGAATTTGATGGGATTTTGGGCTTGTTTCTCTTTCCTATCCTTTAGCAATGGGCCTGCATTTTATAAAGAAAAATAGGACTTATTAATATGATTTATTTAGATAGTAAGCATGGTAATGTGACAACATGTATGCAATATATGTGACCGATCACTTATCATGCATCATGTTTATATGGTCCTTGTACTATTTTGAGCAGTCATATGCATTATTCCTAACCTCTTCAAGCTCATCAAGTTAAAGTTTTCTAGACTCTTCTGTCTTATCAAGATCAAAATTTAGGCGCTTGATCACCCAGTATGCTTTGTATTCTAGCTCGACAGGAAGATGGCAAGCTTTGCCATAAACTAACCTATATGGAGACATTCCAATAGGAGTCGTGAACGTCATTCTGTATACCCACAAGGCATCAGTTAACCGAAGGGACCAACTTTTCCTAATGGTGTTCACAGTTTTCTCCAGAATGGCCTTGATTGCTTGGTTGAAAACTTCTACTTGGCCACTAGTCCGCAGGTGATAAAGGGTAGAAATCATATAATTGATGCAGTATTTTCTCATTAAGCTTCAGATGCATGATTACAGAAATATTTCCACCATCGCAAATGATTGCACGAGGAAAGCCAAAATAAGAAAATATATTCTCTTTCAAGAAATTTACCATAACTTTGTAGTTATTGGATCTACATGCTACGGCCTCTATCCATTTAGAATGAAATCAACTGCCACAAGGATATACTGATATCCATGAGATACAGGGAAGGGACCCATGAAGTCAATGTCCCAAACATCAAAGATTTTGACAATTTAGATTAGGTTTAACGGATTTCATTACGCCGTGCAATTTTTCCCAATCGTTGACAATGACACAGGATTGACAGTAGATATGAGCGTCGTGAAATAAAGTGGGCCAATAAAAATCACTGTGCAAAATTTTTACAGCAGTCTTCTTCCCACTGAAATGACCACCGCCAGCTTAGTCATGGCGGAATGAAAGGATGTTCCTTAACTAAGAGTCAAGAATGCAACGTGGAATGATCTGGTCAGGACAGAATTTAAACAAATATGGTCATCCCAAAAGAACTATTTGACTCTAGTTAAGAAACACAATCATTCTTGCTGAGTCCACGAATCAGGCATTTATTCGATGACAAGGCAATTCATGATATCAGCATACCACGGAATAATCGAATGGGAGATGGACATTAACTGCTCGTCAGGGAATGTCTCAAGGATAAGTAAAGAGTTGGACAACGTTCGACCACCAATCTAGACAAATGATCCGCGATAACATTCTCAGCACCCTTTTATCATGAATTTCTAAGTCAAATTTTTGTAGAAGTAAGATCTATTGGATTACACATGCTTTAGCATCTCTTTTGTGACAAGGTACTTCAAAGCCGCATAATCGGTAAAATTTAGGACCTTAGAACCTATCAAGTATTGACAAAATTTATCAAGGGCAAAAATGACTGCCAATAACTCTTTTTCAATGGTGGAGTAGTTCAGTTGGGCGTCGTTAAGAGTCTTGCTAGCATAGCAAATGACATGAGAAATTTCAACTCGTTGTCCAAAACAAGCACCAATCGCATAGTCAGAAGGGGCACACATCACCTCAAATAGAAGATTTCAGTCAGATGATCAGATGATGGGTGCAGAGATTAACTCAGTGTTAAGCCTTTCAAAGACTGCCAGAGGTGAACTCAAAATATCATTTTTCTAGAAGGTCACACAGAGCCTTGAAAATTTTAAAAAAGTCTTTGATAAAGCGACGGTAAAACTCAGCATGGCCTAAGAAGGATCACACCTCCCGAACAGTTTTCGGAGGTGACAGTTTAGAGATTAAGTCATCTTAACTTTATCAACCTCTACACCCTTTTCAGAAACAAAGTGACCTAAGACAATCTCAGATTTAACTATGGATTGACATTTGTCGCAATTAAGAAGTAGGTTCTTCTCCTTGCATCTTATCAACACCAGTGATAGACACATACCATCATCAAAATTAGACCCAAAGATAGAGAAGTCATTCATGAATACCTCTAAAAATTATTCAACCATGTCTGAAAAGATGCTCAATATGCACCGCTGAAAGGTAGCAGATGCATTGCATATCCTAAAAGGCATGCGACGGTAGGCAAATGTACCAAACGGATAGATAAATATCATTTTCACTAGGTCTTCATGAGCAATAGGGATTTGATTATATTCAGAATAACCATCCAGGAAGGAGTAATAAGCGTGTCCGGCAAGACATTCTAATATTTGGTCAATGAATGAAAGAGGAAAATGATCTTTCCTAGTCATGGAGTTGAGTTTCCTATAATCTATGCACACTCACCAACTTGTTTGAACTCGAGTTAGAACCAACTCATTTTTTTCATTAATAACAACTGTGACTCCGGACTTTTTGGGCACAGTTTGCACAGGATTGACCCATTGACTATTAGAGATAGGGTAAATGATACCTGCATCTAACAATTTCATAACCTCCGCTATCTCTTTCAGAACAGGGTTCAAACGCCGTAGTGGTTCTCTCGAGATTTTGGCATTCTCTGCGAGATGAATTTGGTGCATTATTACAAAGGGACTAATTCCCTTGATGCCTGCTATAGTCCAGCCTATAGCTTCCTTACATTCACTAAGAAATCTAATAACTTCCCTTCTTGATCCTTATCTAAATTAGAAGAAATAATCACAGGCAAGATTTCAGAATTACGTAAAAAGGCTTGAGTGAATGTGTCGGACAAAGCTTGAGCTCCAACTTTGGGGCTCAATGATTGATGGAACAGGAACAAATGTTGACACATGTAAGGTTTTACCTTGGGTTTCCATGGATTGGCGTACATGATAGGAACAATATCTAACAATGATTTGACCTCTTCTGTTGACTCATCAATATCAAAATTCTATCCAAAATGGGCCAAATATTTTTCCAAGGGACGGTTATAATAAGAGACTCAAAGGTGTGATTAACTGAAATATCATTCATGCTGACCTCCTCATGATCATCCATTATATGTGGTTGGGAACTAGTGTGAGATATATTTAGCCCGGCCGTCATATTCCTAAACGATAAGGTCATAACTCCATTCTTAGATCTTATGACAACAGCAGTGGTAGTAAAGAATGGTCTACCTAAAATCACTGAGGAGTGACTGCTTTGATTTGTCACTAGTTTAGTGTCTAAGACAACAAAGTTCGTAGGGAAATAAAATTTATTGACCTTTAAAATGACATCTTCAATAGTTTCCTCGGGGACCTTAACAGACATATCTGCTAAAAGCAAGATAAGATTAATGGGTTGTAACTCCCCCAAACCTAGTTATTTGTTCACAGAATAGGGTAAAAGATTTACACTCGATCCTAGGTCTAACAGATGCCGATCCATAACCTTGTCTCCTATGATAACTGAAATTGTTGGGCTCCCAGGGTCCTTATATTTTAGAGCACTGGTTTGCTGGATGAGAGAGGATGCCTGTGCAGCAAATGTTGCTTCACGAGAAACAAAAGTTTTCCTCTTGATAGTGGTGAGATCCTTTAGAAACTTGGCATAAGATGAAATCTGATTGAAAACATCCAAGAAAGGAATGTTAATTTGGACATTCTTGAAAACTACTAAAATTATCTCATAGTGATTTTTCTTCCTGTTAGCCTGAAGATGTTGAGGAAATGGGGCTTTGGGCACAAAGAATTTCTCTTGAGGATCAACAACAGCTCTATCATCTTTCTTTGAAGAAATGGGGCTTTTAACAACAACTTTCAAAATTCAATCAAGATCTTAGTTGGTGTTTAACTTCAAAAAAAGATTCAATGGCAAGTTTTGAAGCTAGCAGTATTGATTCAAGAGCTAAAGCATAAAAAAACATCAAGTACTCAATGAGGAGTCTAACTCTACATGAATCGTATTGGAATCAAGTCAAGATGAAGAAGAAGAATTTCAAGAGAAGACTTGAGTCAAGAGTTTGTAAATTTAGAATTTATGTTAAAGAATAGATTAATTTTGAGTGCTGAAGCTTATACACTTATACACACAACAAAAGTTTTGGTTTTTTCAAGAAATTATGTTTAAACAATATCGATTTATAAAAGATTATGTACTTTATGTTTTAATCTCATAACTTGTGTTTATATGATTTATATCTCGAAAGAATAAATTTAATAGTTTGAAATATGTGTTGGATTCTATCCATACATATTAGAGTTTTATTTGTTCAAAGAAACTTATATCGGTGAGTTTTGGGTTTCGGTTTAACAAGTTTATGATTTGGTATTCATGGGTTGAATTTCATCAAAAACAAGTTCATATGTTTTATATGTGTCTTAGGTTCAATCCACACAAATTATGCTTCAAAAGTATTTCGAAAACTTGTTTTTGTATTTGTGCAAGTTTTAGAAAAACTTGATTTTCAATACATAGTTTATTATTTAAGAAAATATAGTTTTTATTTCCAGGTTGGATTTCTATATCTCAAAAGGTTCACATGTTTATAATATATGTTGATTCTTAATCACACATATTTGCACTATATTGTATTTACATGAACTTATTTTTATAGATTTAATTGAAATTTTTAAGATTTATTTTGATTTAAAAAGATCTAAAATGCATTTTAAAAACAGAAGAAAAATCAATGTTTGGGTTGGCCCGGTCGACCTCTAGCCAGAGTTGAGAGCTTTGTCGGTCGACGACCCAGTCAACTGGATATGCACATCATCTGTTGTACATGTCGATCGACTGACCGGTCGACCGCAGATTGAAGCCTGCTCTTTTTTCTAGTTTAAGTCGACCGCCAGAGAGCAATACTCTCTAGTTGTTGGGCACGGTCTATCGCCCAATCGACCGACAACCCCAACAACTAGAAAACTAACTGTTGGTGGTCGACCAATCGGTCAACCGACAGACTTTCAGCCTGGGTTTTTACCCCAACGGGTCTATTTTTCAGGGCCTTATATATAGGAGTCTTGGCTTTGGTTTTTAAGAATATTTTTTAAGAGTTTTACAATCAGTTTTCGAGTGCCTTTTTTGCCTAATTTCTACATAACTTTTAAACAAGTTTTTGAGCTTCAAATCCATATCTCTAAGAGAAGTTTTTCAAGAGTTTCAAAGTTTTGAAAAATCAAAGAAAATAAGTTTTTGGAAATTCAAGTTTTGTTCTTCAAGTTTCTATATCTTTATTGAAGTTTTTTCAATTATTTTTTAGAGAGTTTCATTTCAAAATCTTTGTTTTCTCACAAGTTTGAGTTTTCATCTAAAAATCCATCCTATAGGATTCTTATTTATGAGAGTGCTTGTGATCAAGAAGTTTGAAAGTATACCTAGAGGGGGTGAATATGTGTAATGTTAATCTAATGGTAAGATATGCGGAATTTAAAATGAATGTTGCATCATAGTCAACTCCAAACAAGAAGTGAAGCCGGATTCCCTATGAAGAGCTCTAGAACTTATCCTCTATATTCCTCTAAATTAGGAGTTGAGCTACTTAATTTCCTTCTTGTTGAAATGAGTGAAACCATAAGTAAGAATGATGAATACGATGCAAGCAATGAATAACAAATACAAGAGAAGCAATAACATAAGTGCAAGCAATAGCAATAGAGTAAGAGCAAGAGAAAAGACAATCGCAAATACAAGAGATTTGGTTCGAGGTTACGTCTCCGCCTTCACCGCGTGAAGAATTTCACTATCCACTAAGGATATTTCCACAAAGGAGACTCCACAAATAAACTACAATAGTCTACACAAGACTGGATTACACAATTCTAACTCTCAATCCTCTACACAAGATGTAACACAAAGCCAATGAGATCTTGGTGACCACAAAGATCACAAACACTCTCTTTTACAACTTTATATAGTATAAAACAAGGAGTGAAGCTCAAGAAATTTGTGAGAAAGAAAATTCAGTTGAAATGAATGAATTTAAGAGCTAAAAATTAGCACAAATCAATTTGAAAATGAGAGAACTTGAAACTTGAAAGTTAGAAATTTTCTCTTTTGAATAAACTTTATTTTGCAAAAATATTTCCAAAACTCCAGTTTTTTTAATCCTCTCCCATTGAACAATATATATAGGCAACTGATAAATATTGTTAGAAGAGCCTATCAGGTCATTAGGAGGGAGATTAAGTCCAAGAGGCAAAAATACATGTTGAAGAATAAGTTAAAAATCTCAGATTTTGAAAACTAGTTGTTACTGTAGCTCTGCCAGAACATCGATCGACCGGTAGTTCAAGACTTTAAATTAATCGTTAGGCATCGGTCGACCGCCCGGTCGGCCGATCCAAATCGAAACTTGGGTGTTGACAGTCGGTCGACCACCCAATCGACCGGCCGGTCATCCGACAAACGTGTACAACATGCACATGCAGTCACCCCATAACAACCACGAGGTCCGGTTGACCGACCAAGCCTAAAACACATTTTTTAGAAATTTTTTGAAATCAAACTTATTTTTAAATATTTTGTATTGATTTAACAAATATTTTGGTAAAACATAGGTTATGAGATACATAATAGAAATAGGATATATAATTAAAAAAATATGAGACATGTATAAAACACCAAATTTTGTAAAATACCAAAACAGGAAAACTAGATATGAAAACTTATATTTCGAAATTTTGTATTTTTGTGTGTGACTTCTTGAGCAGCAATTCTATATTCTACTTTAACAAACTATTTTCTTACATAGGTTCAATATATCTTCAAGCAATTATCAAGTGGGCTTCTTCAAAACGTCAATTTTGATTGTCCTAACTTGAATCTCATTTTGAGTAAACTTGAGACTTTAAAACCTTTATTTTGAGAAAGAAACACTTTGAGTCCTCTTGAACCCTAAAAAGTACTGAAACACTTGAACTTATTAGTACCAAATAACTTTATGTGGTTTATAATCATCAAAATAAAAATCAGAGAGTGTACCCTTGGGCCAATAATCTCCCTTTTTTTTATGATGACAAAACACATAATTTATTAAAATTAAAACAATTATAAGAAGCTTGAAAAGTCTCCCCTAAAATTATGCTTATTTATCAAGATAAATGAATCATGATTAAATGATATACCAATTGAAAAATTAAGTCATGTGCATACTTAATAAAGTGGTCAATGTTGAATCAATATGCATAAACATTCTATCCTCCTTCCATGCTCCTTCCATCAAACATTGTGCAATGAATAATAGATCAAGACATTGCATAAAAACATGGAATAAGTGAATATATAAAATAAAAGCTTATTATACCGAAACATGCTAATTTTTTAAAAATAATTTTACATATAAAAAAAATCTACAAGCTTCATAAAAACATCAATAGATTAACATAGATATAACTTTTTGTAAAACTTCTCCTCTTTTTATAATATTCCTCCCTCTTTTTGTCATGCCTCAAAAAAGAGTAAAAACAAGAGACTAAATTTTAAACAAACACAAGTATTAATGTGAGAAATTAAGAGAACAAACATGCAAACTAATTTTGAGAGATACTATTGAAAAATTTCAAGAATCCATAATGCAAACATTCAACTCACCACAAATAAATGAAAATCTATTTTAATCAAATGATAGTAAAAATATCCGCTAATTGAAAATCGATAGAAACATTATCAATTTCAATATCTCCTTTCTCATAGTGATCTCTGAGAAAGTAATATCGAATCTCAATGTGCTTGGTCTTACTATGCTGATTTGCATTCTGGTCATATAATGGTGCTAGTGTTATCACAAAATATTTTGATATGATCATAATGCAAATCATAATCAAAGAGAGTATGTTTCATCCAAAGGACTTGAGCACAACAAACTTCGGCCGCAACATACTCCGCCTTGATGGTTGAGAGAGCTATGTAATTTTGTTTCTTGAAAGACCCTGAAACAAGAAAATTTCCTAAAAATTGACAAGTTTCACTAGTGCTCTTCCTATCCACTCTACAAATGGCATAGTCAGCATCCGAAAAACTCGTCATTGAGAATTGTCCAGTCTTCGGATACCACGAGCCTATTCTAAGAGTACCATAAGATATCTAACAATGCGCTTTACTACAATTAAGTGAGACTCTTTAGGACAAGATTGGAATCTAGCACAGACACATACTAAATATAATGTCCCGCCTACTAGCCGTCAAATAAAGCAAGCTACTAATCATACTACGATAGAGTTTAATGTCAAGTTTTTACCTTATTCATTCTTGTCAAGCTTAGTTGTGGTAGCCATGGGTGTCTTGCTAATCCTTGCATCTTCAAGCCCAAACTTTTTGATAAGTTCTCTTGTGTATTTGGCTTGGTTTATGAAGATTTCATCACTCTTTTGCATGTTTGAAGTCTAAGGAAGTAGCTGAGCTCTCCCATCATACTCATTTTCAAACTCTTTCTTCATGCATGATTCAAAATCCTTCCAAAATTTTTCATTAGTAGATCCAAAAATGATATCATCAACATATATTTACACAATTAGGATATTATTATCTACATGCTTTGTAAACAAGTAGTGTCAACTTTGCCTTCAACAAAATCATTTAAAATAAGAAAATTTGAAAGTCTTTCATACCAAGCTCTTTAAGCTTGTTTTAAACCATATAAAGCCTTATCAAGTTTAAAAACAAAATCTGCATGTGTAGGATCAATAAACTCGGGGGGTTTATTCAACATACACCTCCTCTTTAATAAAACTATTTAAAAATGCACTTTTAACATCTATTTGAAAAAGCTTGAATTCTTTGAAAGAAACAAAAGCAAGTGGCATCCGTATGGCTTCAAGCTGTGTGCTACAGCTGCAAAGTTTTTCTCAAAATCAATACCTTCGATTGGGTGTAACTTTAAGCCATTAAGTTAGCTTTATTCATAATAACATTTTCCTACTCATCCAACTTATTCCTAAAAATCCATTAGTGTCATTGGTTGACCTATCATGAGGCCTAAGAGCGAGGTGCCAAACTTGATTGTACTCAAATTGATTGAGCTTTTCTTGCATTACAAGCAACTAATATGAGTCGTCCTCAGCTTCGAGAATGTTCTTGGGCTCAATATGAGAAATGAATGCATAATGACCTCAAATATCATGGAGTTTGGAGCGAGTAGTTACTCCCTTAGATACATCTCCTATGATGAGCTACTTGGGATAGTTTGTAGCATATCTCCAATCCTTTTGGATGTAGTTGAGTTGGCTTCACTTCAACTTCTTAAACTTCACCATGTTCATCATCTTTTGGTTTATCTTCTTCTTGCATTGATGAGTCCTTCAATAATATTTTCTCTATGTCTTCACCTAAGAAATTAATTTCTACAACATTCTTCATAAGAGCATTAGATTCCTCAAAATTTACATGTATAGACTCTTCAATAGTCAAAGTTGACCTATAAAAAATTTTATAGGACTTACTATTATGTGAATATCCAACAAATATAGCTTCATAAGACTTGGCATCAAATTTACCTAAATTGTCCTTATTGTTCAATACAAAATATTTATAATCAAAAACTCAAAATATAAAACATTTAATTTTCTCAAATAATAGAATTCAAAAAGGGTTTTAGAAGTGTTATTGCAAAAATAAACTCTATTGGATATGTAACATGGAGTTCTTACGGGCTCGGCCCATAAATATTGAGAGAGTCCATATTCACTAATCATTGTCCAAGCCATTTCTTGAAGAGTTTGATTCTTTCTTTCAATAACTCCATTTTGTTGTAGAGTTTTAGGACAAGACAACTCATGTTTAATTCTATTTTCTTCATAATAGGTGATAGTTGATGAATTCACCACCTCTATCACTCTTTATGTGTAAAATCAAAAAATCCTTTTCTTTTTCAACTCTTTTTTTCAAAAAACATGAAAATATGAAAAGCTTGATCTTTAGTTCTAAAAAGAAAACACATTATATCTTGAGAAATCATCAACAAGAAAAAAAATTAAACGGTCACATATTCAATTGAGTGAATAAGGAGTGAAGCTCAAGAAATTTGAGAAAGAGAAAATTCAGTTGAAATGAATGAATATAATAGCTGAAAACTTACAAAAATTGATTTGAAAATAGAGCACTTGAAACTTGAAAGCTAGAAATTTTCTTTTTAAATAAACTTGATTTTTTCAAAAAAATTCCAAAACTCTTGCTCCTTTAATACTCACCCAATGAGATATATATATAGGCAAGTGATAAATATTATTAGAAGAGCCTATCAGGTCATTAAGAGGGAAAATATACCCATTGGAGAATAAGTTAAAAATCTCAAATTTTGAAAGCTAGTCGTTACTGTAACTCTGTCAGAACATCGATCGACCAGCCAGTGATCGATAGTTCAAAACTTTGAAGTAGCATCAGGCATCGGTCGACCGCCCGGTCGGCCGATCCAAACCAAGACTTGGGTGTGACAGTCGGTCGACCATCCGATCGACTGCTAGGTTTGCCGGTCGATTGATCAATCATTTGACAAATGTTCACAACATGCATAGGCAATCACCTAACAATAACCACGAGGTCTGATCGACCGACCAAGTCTAAATCACATTTTTCAAAAAAAAAATTGAAATCAAACTCATTTTTAAATATGTTGTATTGGTTTAACAAATATTTTGGTAATACATATGCTATGAGATACATGATAGAAATAGGATATATAATTTAAAAAATATATGAGACATGTATCAAACACCAAATTTTGTAAAATATCAAAACGGAAAAACTAGCTATGAAAACTTATGTTTTGAAAAAACTTGTATTTTTCTGTGTAACTTCTTGAGCATCAACTCAACATTCTACTTTAACAAACTATTTTCCTACATAGATTCAATATATCTTCAAGTGAGCTTCTTCAAAATATCAATCTTGATTGTCCTAACTTGAATCTCATTCTTGAGTAAACTTGAGACTTCAAAACTTTCCTTTTAAGGAAGAAACACTTTGAGTCCTCTTGAATACTGAAAAGTACTGAAACACTTGAACTTGGTTAGTATCAAATAACTTCATGTGATTTTTAATCATCAAAATAAAATCGGAGAGTGTACTCTTGGATCAACATTATCATCATGTATGCATTTTATATAAACAACATGAAATCATAGCAATTGAAATTGAAACATATTATGATATGAACAACAATTTAAATCATCAAAAATTGTCCAAATTCACACTAGTACACATATATGAAAGTAGTCAATCAACTCATCATATCTAAGCATGGGTTACATTTATGGAGTCTAGACTAACATTATGAACATGCAAACAATGTAAGCCTAAAAACAAGTGGAGATGTTACCGAGCAATCTCAATTTTCAAAGATAGTGTTCTTCCACTTTACTTCCTTGATAGTGATGCATCAAATTAGTATGTCCTTCAAGCTCGAAATGCATTTACCATCAAGACATTAAGTCTTGGAGGAGAACACACCTCTATCAATTAAATCAGTATGTTCTTCGGTACACATATCTTCTTGGGTACTTGAGAGTTAGTATTTTCTCGAGACCAAACATTATATTCTTCAAATTTAATCTTGAATAACAAAATTATGCAAGATGGCCATTGTGCTCACAATGTGTACAAGTGTACACCTTATCATACAGAGTAAGCATGTGTATTGTACTTTATGTACATGCTTGATGTGTACTTCTTGTGAGTGTTCCCTTTGAGTTTTTCCCTTTGAAAACATGGAGTCAATTTTCTTTATGTCAAAAACACATTTTTTTAAAATTAACATCTAAAATGTTCATTTATTTTTCAAGTCTCAAACTCATTTTGGCCAAAACAATTTAGGGATTTTGGCCTTGCAAATACATTTATAAGAATCAAAATCATTCATAATCTTTTCAAAACAAATAAATAAGTCTTCTTTTTCTTTAAATACAATATCTAGCTTGCTTTTCAATAAAATCATTCTCTTTTCTCAATTTCTTATTTTGAATTTTTGAAAGCTCATTTCTTTCTTGCAATTCTTCAAAAAATCTACCAAATTGAACAATTGTTAACTCATTATCATCAAGGAAAGTTTCAAGAGATACCTTTGTGGGGTCATTCCCATCGACCATGAAGTAAACATTAGTTTATCAACTTTTTCATTAGATTTGATTGTCGAATCATCCTAAGTAGCCACCATGGTCATCTTCTTGTGTGCTCTTCTAGATGTGGTCGCTTGGAGATAGGGACAATCAGCTATCAAATGTTATGTCTTCTTGCAATCAAAACACAGACCCATCTCTTCTCTCTTTCTTTCATTCTTCATTTGTGGCCTTGTCTTTTGAAAGTTGCTCATCCTTCCTTTCTTATAAAATATTTTGCCAACTTTTCTTATAAGTATGGCAAAGTTTTCTTCCTCAACTTCATCCATAGATTCTTCTTCCTCATTAAGAGATGGAGTTGCCTTGAAGGCAATGGACTTTTTCTTTGAAGATTCTCTTCCTTTACAAAACTTTCATCTCCATCTCATGAGTTTTGAGATTCCTAATGAATCCAGAGAAATCCATCTCCTTACGATCATTGAGCTCCGTGAAAGTCATTGTCTTGACCTACTAAACTTTGAGAATAGCACTAATCCAATAGTGATTTTAGTAAAGCGAGTAAGTATTTCATCAATAGAGTCACTGTCAAGCATATAAACGTTCACATATTGAAAATGAAGCAAATTTATTTTAGACCGCTTGACTTCAAAGGTGCCTTCATGAGTTATGATCAAGTCATTCCATAACCAAATACTGATTTACAATTTATAACACAAAGAAGATCATCATCATTCAATGCTTATGTTGTTGGAAAGAGAGTTTACTGATGGGAAAGTTGACAAGGATCGTCGAGGGTCGTCGAGTGATCGCCAAGGAGGTCAACAACAAAAGGACGAAGGAAGGAGATAGCAGCAAATAGCACAATTAGCAGCAGAACAGGTTTAGCGGTCGACCGGCTCGGTCGACCGCCCGCACAAGCAAGTAATCGGTCGACCTGCCCAATCAACCGATGTGCACAACGTGCACAGGAAAGAGCTCGGTCGACCGCCCGGTCGACCGACTGAAAGTAACCAACTCTCTGTTGGGCACCCGGTCGACCGACCGGTCGACCGGTGGAAGGGGTCGGTCGACCGCCCGGTCAACCGACAGTCGGGTGCGGGTAATTTTCTGCTGATTCAGAAATCTGTGTATTTAAGGGCTGTTGTTGGTTTCTAGGGTTAGTACCTGAAAAAGAAAAGATTGTTGGAACTTGCTGGAGCTCTCTTTCACTCAAAGAGGCTGCTAGCAATTGTAATCATCTTCCAAGTAAACTAATCTCTCTTTCGATTGCCCCGAGGATGTAGGCATTGAGGCCAAACCTCGTTAAATTGTTGGTTTGTGTGCTTTCTCTGGATTTTGGTATTTATGCTGTTTGGAAGATTGTTCTTCGTGCTTGGGAGATTCAGGGGATCCTCATCAGGTTGTTGTCGTAGTCGCAACAAGTGGTATCAGAGCTTCCAGGTTTCGCTTGGGATTTCTGGAAATTCAGAGGGCTCAAGATCTGATTCGGTGGAAATTGTGTGTCGATCTCAGATCAGAGGTATTCGTGTTCGTGGGATCGTGTGTCGATCTCAGGAGGACACAAGGAGGGCTCGTGGAATCTGTGGTGGAGTAGATCCAGAGAGAAACTCGATCTAGGGTTTCAAAGGAAAGGTAAAAATTCAATTTTTTATCTGAGTAGTGATCTATTTCCAGTTGGTTGTTCTTCTGCATAGATAGAGGATCAAGTAATCTCAATGGCAGAAGAAATAGTTTCGGTTAAGACCATGAATCCTCACCCGAGGATTGATGTTGTCAAGTTCAACGGTACAAATAACTTCGGGATGTGGAGATGCGAGGTTATGGATGCACTGAATGCATTGAACCTCGAGGACACTCTCCTATTGGAAAAGAAGAAGAGCACGACCACTGATGAAGAGTGGGCAAAGATGAACAGGTCGGCGTGTGGGTTAATACTTTCATGTTTGTCGCAAGACATAAAATATCTTGCACAACATGAGACGTCGGCGAAGCATCTGTGGGAAATCCTTTAGAAGAAATACTTGACGAAGAGTGTTGAGTCAAGGTTGCAGCTTAAGAGTAAGCTGTACAGATTTTAGATTAAGAAGGGGAGCACAGTGAATGAGCACATCAACTGATACACGAAGCTTCTTACAGACTTGGTGAATGTGGATGTCATTGTAGAAGAGGAGTATAAGGCGATCATCTTCCTGAATTCACTCCCGGAAGAGGAGTATGAGACATTCACACTGACCTTTATCAATGGTAGGCAGACGTTGGACTACCATGAGGTGTCGTCTGCACTGACAAGTTATGAGATGATGAAGAAGGAGAGACATCCTTCTCAGTCAAGCTCATCGACGGAGGCACTGGAAGTAAGAGGCAGGGATTCATCGAGGAAGGGCAAGGAAGAAAGAGGAAGATCAAAGTCCAGGCCGGGTTTCAGGGATCTCAAAAGGAAACAGTGTGCCTTCTGTAGGGAGATAGGGCACTGGAAGGTAGACTGTACGAAGTTCAAGGGGAAGAAGAAGGAGTCAAAGGCTGAAGCAAATCTATCAAAGGTGACGAATACTCAGAGGAGTAGTTCACAGGCAGATGGATCAGATTCGGACTCGTCAGGTTTCTCGTTTTCAGTCAATTCTCCCATCATTGGTAACTCATGGAAAGATGAGTGGATTCTGGATACAGGTACAACATACCATGCGTGCCCTAATCGGGGCTGGTTTTCCAACTTTGAGAAGCTGGAGGAGTGTTCGGTCGTTATGGGCGATGATCACTCATGTAGCATGGAAGGTGTAGGTACAATCCAAATCAGGATGTTTGATGGGATGGTAAGGGAGCTGAAGGGAGTGAGGTATGTACCTCAGTTGAAGAGAAATCTAATCTCCGTGGGAACTTTGGAAGCATCGGGCATGGTGATATCTGTTCGAGATGGCGGTCTCAGGATGATCAAGGGCTCGATGGTGATAATGAAGGGTGTCCGCCGAGGCAATCTCTACTGCTTGAAGGGTAGTACGATTACAGATCAGGTGGAGACTTCAAGTTCCTCAGATGATGGTGGCCCGGAGGTCTGGCAGGGAAAGGTCGGACAGGAAGAAGAAAAGTCTTTGCGAGCTCCTGCAAAGATGGAATTGCTGGAAGGTGCTGCTACCTGCAAGTTGGAAGGTGGACACAGCGTTTTGGACAAGAAGAAGGTGAGATTCAGCACCAGTACTCACTGCAATGAAGGTCTTCTTGATTGTGTTCACATGAGCGTATGGGGACCTGCTATGACGGCATCGCTTGGAGGTCACAGGTACTTTGTCTCTTTTGTTGATGGTTCATCTAGGCAGGTTTGGATATATCCCATGAGACAAAGGGGTGAAGCCCTAGATGTGTTGATGAAGTGGAGAGAAAAAATGGAGAGGCAGATAGGTAGGAAGATAAAGGAGCTTCATATTAGTAATGTTGGAAAGGACATGTACCAGTTCCTACGATTTGGCCAGAACACAGGTATTGCTACTCACTTCACAACAGGTACAGATGGGTTGGCTAAAGATGTAGTCCGTTCCTTGCTGGAGGAGGTTCGGCGGTTGTTGTCTAATGCAGGATTAGACAGGTTGTTTTGGGCTGAGGCGACTGAGTATGCTAGCCATCTCATGAACAGATCGACTGCGATAGGAGGTAAAGCTCCATTGAAAATTTGGTCTGGGAAAGCTGCTCAAGATCATGGTGCGCTGCAGGAGTTTGGAAGTCCGGCCTACTTCAGTGCCAAGAATGGCAAGGTGAATCCGCGAGCAAAGAGGTTTGTCTATTTGGGCATCAAGAGAAACAGCTACAGGTTGTGGGACCCCGAAGACAAGAAGATCGTGATGAGCAGGAATGTCACTTTTGGAGAGACTTCAGCGTTGAAGTCCACTGTCTCTCAGCAGGTGGAGAGGACGAAGACCAAGGTTGGATTGCAGCGGGTGGAGGTTGATGCTACTCCATCATCTCTAGTTGGTTCGGCATTGGAGGAGACTTCATCGAAGGTGACACTGGGTGGAGATCATGAAATCAAGGTTGATGCTGAACAGGTTAAAGACATTGCTCAGGATGTCGAGTTGTTTGCAGCCATTGGAACCAAGGTGAAACCACGCTTGTGGGGAAAGAAGCACGAATCTCAAGCTTGTGATCACGACAAGCTGAAGCTGAAGGCCATTGTTCTCCATGATGGTCGGAAAGAGGTTCATATGACTCAGTCTGATAGGTTCACTGCTGCAAATACAAGTACCAATGTTCGAGCTTGATGAAGCTCATCTAAATGAACTACGGTTGGCTTGATCCTTTTGGGCAAAGGTACGTAGGCAGCCCGTAAAGGCGCAGCCATTTGGTGATGCAACTCTTATGAAGCTATTTGGGTTCTCGAGAAACTGTGTGGATCTTCACGTAGAGGTGAAGAGTTGTGGCCGATGGAACTCCACGTAGAGGTGGAGAGGTTTCACGTAGAGGTGAAGTGTTGTGGCCAGTTGGACTTCATATGGTGGTGAGGTGTTGTGATCTCGAGGAACAGGTTTATCTTCCGGTGAGAAGATGTTGAGCTTGCATAAGGAGGGGTGTGCATCCAGTTGAAGCCGATGATGTTTGGTGTGCTCTACTCAGACTTGGTTGTACCGTCAGTGGAAGACATGGAAACTAGATAGAGCTGGTCAGTTGAAGAGTCAGTGTTGGCTCGTGAGGAAGTCTTCGTGAGGTCGTGAAGTTGTGGAGTAGAAGCCACATTTGATGATCGATATGTATGGAAATTCTCCTAAGTTGAAGTGCAGGGAAGGCATGTGCAATGTTTTCCATGGATAGCTGAGCTAAAGATTCCAAGCCGAGATCGTGTGTCGATTTCACCGAGATCATGTGTCAATTTCGTCTGGTGCGCACAAGCCGAGATCGTGTGTCAATTTTGCCGAGATCGTGTGTCGATTTCGCCAGGTGATAGACTGGGTTCGTTGGAGATCGGCTCAGATTTTAGGAAAAATCTTCGCCGAGGTGGAGAATTGTTGGAAAGAGAGAGTTTATTGATGGGGAAGTTGACAAGGATCGTCGAGGGCCGTCGAGTGATCGCCAAGGAGGTCGACGACAAAAGGACGAAGGAAGGAGACAGCAGCAAACAGCACAATTAGCAGCAGAACAGGTTTAGCGGTCGACCGGCTCGGTCGACCGCCCGCACAAGCAGGTAATCGGTCGACCGGCCCGGTCGACCGGCCCGGTCGACCGATGTGCACAACGTGCACAAGGAAAGAGCTCAGTTGACCGCCCGGTCGACCGACTGAAAGTACCCAACTCTCTGTTGTCACCGGTCGACCGACCGGTCGACCGGTAGAAAGGGTCGGTCGACCGCCCGGTCGACCGACAGTCGGGTGCGGATAATTTTCTGCTGATTCGAAAATCTGTGTATTTAAGGACTGTTATTGGTTTCTAGGGTTAGTACCTGGAAAAGAAAAGATTGCTAGAACTCTCTTGCACTCAAAGAGGTTGCTAACAATTGTAATCATCTTCCAAATAAATTAATCTCTCTTTCGATTGCCCCGAGGACGTAGGCATTGAAGCCGAACCTCGTTAAATTGTTGTTTTGTGTGCTTTCTCTGGATTTTGGTATTTGTTCTGTTGGAAGATTGTTCTTCGTGCTTGGGAGATTCAGGGGATCCTCATCAGGTTGTTGTCGTAGTCGCAACATATGTTAGTGCATGTCGTGCCTTAGCATTGGTCTCATATTCTTGGCGGTGGCTTCGGACCATTTATCCTCATCACCGTGAGGTTCTATAAACTCCTAAATGATGGCCTTTTAACCCTAAATTCTAAAAAGTTAAGAAATAAGGTCATCTACACTTTCCAAATAGGAAAGTTCAAACCATCAAATTTGGATGGGAACTTGATGCTAGAGAAGTCGTGTGATGCCATGAATGCAAGCAAGTATATAGAATATGTAGTATAGAATTTAGCCAAATAAAAGATCACACTATGATGGTTAAACGAAAAATCTAGAGTACTAGGCTCTGATGCCAATTGAAATCGCCTAGAAGGGTGAATAGGTGATAGTTAAAAATAATGGTGAATAATATGAAATTAAAAACAACTAATGCTATCTAGCAAAACTATGAACAAATAACAAACCCACATAATCAAAAAAGTATAGCACAAAATATAAAAGGAGTGACTTGAGTTGAGAAATAGAGAGAAGGCAATTGCAAATACGAGAATATGTTTCGGGATTTGAACTATTGCTCTACATTCTCGCCTTCACTATAATGAAGGATCTTCACTATTCTTTGATCCCGCAAGATCACTGACTCTACACGTCCCGCGAGAATAATCGTGCCTGCAAGTCCTCTCACTCGGTGTCGTAACACCTACAACCACAAACCCGTGAGCTCGTTTGAGGCGCGACCTCCATAACTCTTTGAATACAAGAAGTGATCTCTCCTAGATCACAAATGGCTCACAATACAATCCTATAACCAAGCTAGAAGAATTCAAGCTTTGAGATTGTGAGTGTAAGAAAAGCTTTGAAGTATATGGATTGAATGCTCAAAGCGAGAAAACTTGTATTTAGAATTATGGCTCAAAAATGATCTCTTTTGAAAATCTTTTTAAATCTCTTGAAAATCTTAAACAAAATAATTAGTAAAAGTTTTTAGGGATTTTCTACAGTATTCTTATTTATAGAGGGTCGAAATTAAAGAGAGAAACCCAAAATCGCCGTTATTAATTAACTCAGAAAAGACAAATTTAAAATATAGCCATTTGGGGTTAATTAGGCTTTAATAAGCTTGTCAGTTGGATAACAGTCAACCAGGTGGTCGACCGAATCCAACGGAGAACTCTGATGTCTCAGTCGGTCGATTGGTTGGTCGGTCGATGTTGACAAATAGAGAGAACTATCCTTACACATGGTCGACCGGACGGTGATCGATTTTCATAAGCTAAACTTCTGCATGTCCCCACAAAATCGATCGACCGCTTGGTCGACCGACAGAGCAATCAGCTCTGCATGTCGGTCGACCTGACGGTCGATCGGCAAAGGGTCAAAATTCCAACATGAAAATGTTTTGAAAACTTTTTTGATTTTTGACTAAAATACTTTGAAATCTCTATACAAAACTAAGTTTATGTATATATTTGAAGCTCAAACATGTGTGATCCTAGATCAACACAAACAGTATAGTTTTGAGCTTGTTTTTGTAAATATCGAAATATTTTTCCAAAATATTCTTTTCCAAAATCCTTGAAACCAGTTCAATTTTGTAAATGATCTAAAGCTATCAAAATTCTTTTCAAGCATTTAGAAACAAAATACAATAAATCTCTTGTGTGTTTGTGTGAATCTCATGAGCAATTCAGACCTCTAACTTGATTTTGACAAGACTAAATCTTACATTATTTTTAAAAGAAAAATAATTCTTTTAGAGTACTTCAACTTGCAACTCTCTTGATCTCTTGAGATTGATTCCATCTTTGAGTACTATGTGTGTTTTTGATGCTTGAACTCTTGAATCACTTTGTTGTTAGCATCAAAAATTTATGAGTCTTTTGGAGAAGCTAAACATAACTATAATAATTTTTATAAAATTGTAATTTAAATGAATAAAAATCATTAGTACTAATAACTTCATGAGATAGTCATCATAACTAAGGTGAAGGCCCTTTAGGCCAACAGACTACTGTTAAAGAACTTAATGATCGAGAGGAGATGGATTTCTCTAATTTTATTAAGAATCTCAAAACCCATGAGATGGGGATGAAGTCATGAAGGAAAAGAACCTCCAAAGAAGAAGTCTATTACATTTAAGGCAACTCCATGTATCACGGAGGAAGATGAGTCTATGAATGAAGGTGAAGAAAAAGAATTTGTCATTATAGTTAAAAATGTTAACAAACTATTTTACAAGAAGGGAAGGATGGGCAACTTTCGAAGGACAAGAACACAAGGTAAGAATGATAGATAGAAATAAGAGATGGGTCGATGCTATCATTGCACGAAGATGGGATACTTGATTGCGGATTGTCCCTCTGTACAAGCTACCACCTCTAAAAGAGCACACAACAAGAAAGTCGTGGTGACCATATGGGATGATTCAAAAAGCGATTTTGATGTGGAAGTAGATAACGCAATGTATGCTTCATAGCACATGGGGATGACCCCACTAAGGTATATCTTGAAACCTCTCTTGATGATGATGAGTTAACTATGATGAGCTTGCTACATTTTTCGAGGAATTATAAGAACGCTATGAGATTTTGAAAGTTCAAAATAAAAAGTTGAGAAAAGAAAATGTAATTTTGAAAAACAAATTGGATGTTGTTTTTAAGAAAAAGAAGACTTATCAATTGTTTTGAAAAAGCCAAAAATAATTTTGATTCTCACAAACTTATTTGCAAGGGCAAAAGCCCTAAAATTGTTTTTGACAAAAATGTGTTTGAAAGTTTGAAAAATAGAATGAATGTTTTAGATGTGAATTTGAAGAAATGTGCTTTTGATATGAAAAAGAAAGACGCTATGTTTCCAACGAAAAAATATAAGGGAAACATACACCACAAGCAAACACCAAACATATACACAAAACACAATACACATGCACATATGTACGACAAGATGTACACTTGTATACATTGTGGCCGTAAAGGTCATCTCGCACAATATTGCTATGCTAGATTGAATTTGAAAAATAAGAATATTTGGGTAAGAGAGAATACTAACCCCCATGACCTAAAAAGGTATGGGTACTAAAGAACAAACTGAATTTAATTGATATAGGTGTGTCTTGAAAATCACCTAGAGGGGGGGTGAATAGGTGATAATGCTAATCAATGCACAATTTAAAAATTATGAAGCAACAATCTCACAAAGCAAGTGAATATAGCAATGAATGTAGAGAGCAAGTAATAAGAGCAATGAAAATAGAGCAAGAAATAAGAGCAAGTAAACCAAACGCAAACACCGAGATTTGTTATCGAGGTTCGAGCACCCAGCTCTACTTCCCCGCCTTCCCCAGAAGGATTCCAACCACTTCCACTATCACAAAGATGTCACAAATACACCGGAGTACCCAACTCCACAATCTCAAGTACAAGCAATCTCTGAGTAGTCAAAAGACCACAAACTCTCTCTTGCAAAATTCTCTTCCCTTACAAAGATCCTTAGAGAAATAATGAGTAGGAATGAAGCTCTTATGTGTAAGGAGAAAAGAAAAAGAAATCAGAGAATTCTTGAAAGCACTTCAGAAAATGAGAGAGAATTTTAGCACAAAAACCAAGAAACCAAATCTTTTGAATGCCTTAAACTTTTGGAAATTTTTGAGAATTTTTCTAGTGTAAACCTCTCCCTAAACACCCCTATTTATAGAAGAGGGCTAGGGTTAGGAGATAAAACATATTTAAGGCTAATTAGAAAGTATTAGAACCAAAACATGTCACTTAAACATAATTAAGTGAGAAAAAGACAAAAATAAATCAGCTCAGAAAACTAGCCGTTACTGTTCAAACGGCTAGTACGGTCGACCGCTAGTTCAAAGAAAATAGCCGTTGCAGGCTACGGTCGACAGGCCCGTCGACCGAAACAAACAGAGAGCTCTGCTCTCAGACCGGTCGACCGGGACGGTCGACCGTCCAAAGACTGCCAAACGTGCACAGATTTGTGCACGTCGGTCGACCGACCCGGTCGACCGACTTCTAGCCAAGTCGACTAGTCAGAAGACTAATCGACTGGATGAAGTCTGGAAAGGACAGAAAAATAGTTTTAAAAATATTATGAAAAATCTTTTAACACTCATAAAAATCACCAAAAATAGTTTTATCATTTTGCATTGATATATAAACATGTGGTAAAAAGTTTAGCTCAAATATCAATCAATATGAACTATTTTGACTCTTATCATTTTTACCAAAAATCAAAAACTGTATTTTCTAAAACTTGGATTTTGACTAGAAAATACGTTTTGTCCAAAACTTCTTCCAAATACAAAAACATGATATTTAAACATTTTGAAGCATAATCCTATATTCATGAAACATATGTATATCAAAGTTTTTGTCATAAATTCCAATACCAAATAAGTTTTGATAAAACACAAAACTTAAAACACATGATTATGTATATCAAAATAAGTTTGTAGGTTGAAGATTGTATACAAACTATTTATGTTAGGAAACAAGATGTGCGCAAAAACGTGTGTGAAAGAGCTTCAAACCTATTCACTATTCTTTAACAAAATTTTAAACTAAAAACAAATCTAACAAATTATCTTGAGCAATCTTGAAGTCTTGAGCCATGTGATGCCTTGCTAGAGCCTTCTCTTCTATGTTCCTTCCTTGATGTGCAAAAAGCCTTCTTTGCTTCATGAACCTAGAAATTCTTGCAATAGCTAAGCAATGGCCTCCAAATATGGTACTAACCTGAAACTTATCTAAACAAACTAATTAGTACCAAATAGCACTTATTTGTTTTGTTATCATCAAAACTCTAAACAATTGGAGAGTGTAACCTTTTGGGCCAACAATCTCCCCCTTTTTGATGATGACAAAACAAATAGGCTATAAACAAAAGTATATGGGAGGAGAAAGCTCCCCCTCAAATTATGCTATATTAAACAAAGAAAAATCATGTAATTTGTAATTTGCAAGTAAACATCATGAAGCCAAAAACCAAAAATACTTGCAAAACACTTAAACTCAAATTACAAGAATTCATGAAAACACATCAAAAACTCAAAACATATATAAACTCATATGGAACCAAAACCATATGAGCTCATATTTCTATACATAAACTCATTCTCCCCCTTTTTGTCATACATCAAAAAGGGTTTAAGAAAAAATTTTATTCAATAACACAAACATTAAGTTCACCACAAATGAATGAAAATCTAGCAAAATCAAGTGGTTTAGTGAAAATATCGGCAAGTTGCAAATCCGTAGAAACATAATCAATATCTATATCTCCTTTATCAAAATGATCTCTAAGAAAGTGATATCTAATCTCAATGTGCTTGGTCTTACTATGTTGATTTGCATTCTTTGTCATATGTATAGTACTAGTATTATCACAAAATATTTTTATATGGTTATAATGCAAATCATAATCAAGGAGAGTATGTTTAATCCAAAGGACTTGTGCACAACAAGCCCCCGCGGCAACATACTCTGCCTCGGCGGTTGAGAGAGCTACGGAATTTTGTTTCCTAGAGGACCATGAAACAAGACAATTACCAAGAAATTGACATGTCCCACTAGTACTCTTTCTATCTACTCTACAACCCGCATAGTCGGCGTCCGAATAACTCGTCATTGAGAAATCTTCGGTTTTCGGATACCATAGACCCATTCCAATTGTTCCCTTAATATAACGAATAATGCGTTTTACCGCAATAAGATGGGACTCTTTGGGACACGATTGAAATCTAGCACAAAGACACACACTAAACATGATATCCGGCCAACTTGCCGTCAAATACAAAAGACTACCTATCATGCTTCTATACAATTTAATATCAACATTTTTACCTTGGTCATCCTTATCAAGCTTGGTGGTAGTTGCCATGGGAGTGTTGCAAACCTTTGAGTCTTCAAGTCCAAACTTCTTTACGAGTTCCTTTGCGTATTTGGCTTGACATATGAAGTTCCCATCTTGCAATTGCTTGATTTGGAGTCCAAGAAAGAAATTAAGCTCACCCATTGAAGACATTTCAAATTCACATTGCATAACCTTTTCAAATTCCTTGCATAAAAACTCATTAGTAGAACCAAAAATTATATCATCAACATAAATTTGCACAATTAAAATATCATTATCAACATGCTTAGTGAATAGTGTTGTATCTACTTTGCCTTTAATAAAATCATTTGAAATGAGAAAACTAGAAAGCCTTTCATACCAAGCTCTTGGAGCTTGTTTCAATCCATACAAAGCTTTATCAAGTTTAAAAATAAAATCGGGATAAACATGATCAACAAAACCGGGAGGTTGAGCAACATAAACTTCTTCATTTATAAAACCATTCAAAAATGCACTTTTCACATCCATTTGAAAAAGTTTAAAATTTTTGAAAGATGCAAAAGCTAGTGTCATCCGTATGGCTTCAAGCCGTGCTACGGGTGCAAAGGTCTCCTCAAAGTCAATTCCCTCAACTTGAGTGTAACCTTGGGCCACTAACCTAGCCTTATTCCTAATCACATTTTCGGACTCATCCATCTTGTTTCTAAAGATCCACTTAGTACCAATTATTGGTCTATCGTGGGGCCTAGGAACAAGGTGCCAAACTTGGTTGCGCTCAAATTGATTGAGTTCCTCTTGCATGGCTAGCAACCAATATGAGTCCGCCTCGGCTTCGAGGATGCTTTTGGGTTCAAAATGAGAAATGAAAGCAAAATTACCACATAGGTCATGGAGTTTGGAGCGAGTTGTTACCCCTTTAGATGCATCACCTAAGATGAGCTCCTTGGGATGATTTGTGGCATATCTCCAAGCTTTAGGAAGCGGTTGAGAGCTTTCCTCTTTATCCTCTTGAACGTCACCAATTGGTTCTTGCTTATCATCTTGAGCGGGTGAGTCCTTCAAGGATAGTCTCTCCATGTCTTCACCTAATGGTTCAATCTCTACAACATTCTCAACAAACACATTAGATTCTTCAAATTTAACATGCATGGATTCTTCGATGGTAAGTGAAGATCTATTGAATACTCTATAAGCTTTACTAGTTGTAGAATATCCAACAAAGATTGCTTCATAAGCCTTAGCATCAAATTTACCCAAGTTATCTTTAGTGTTCAAAACAAAACACTTGCATCCAAAAACTTTGAAATATGAAACATTAGGTTTTCTAGAATGATACATTTCAAAAGATGTTTTGGAAGAATTTTTACATAAGTAAATACGATTTGATATATAGCATGCGGTGTTTACGGCCTCGGCCCATAGATAATGAGGGAGGTCATACTCACTTATCATTGTCCTAGCCATCTCTTGAAATGTTCTATTTTTCCTTTCTACAACTCCATTTTGTTGTGGAGTTCTAGGACAAGACATTTCATGCTTAATTCCCTTTTCATCACAATAAGTCATGAAGAGTTGGTTAACAAACTCACCACCTCTATCACTCCTTATTTTCAAAATCAGAAAACCTTTTTCTTTTTCAACCCTTTTTTGAAAAATTTTGAAATGAGAGAAAGTTTGATCTTTGTGTTCTAAGAAGAAAACCCAAGTGAAACGGGAAAAATCATCAACTAAAACAAATGCAAATCTACTACCATTTAAGCTCTTAGTTTTAGTAGGTCCAAAAAGATCCATATGAATTAATTCTAAAGGCCTAGTTGACATGATACCCTTGATTGGTTTGAAGGAAGACTTGGTTTGTTTCCCAAGTTGGCACGCATCACAAATGCGGTCTTTCTCAAACTTCAAGCAAGGTATACCCTTCACCAATTCCTTTGAATTAATCCTAAAAAGATGGTCAAAAGATGCATGTCCTAATCTTCTATGCTAAAGCCAAGAATTTTCATCAAAAGCATTTAAGCATTTAGTAGAACATTCCACATTAAGCATGTCAATAATATAAACATTATTATCACGAAAACCGGTAACAATACAATCATTGGATTTAATATCAAAAATCTTGCAAGAAGTATCATCAAAAACAACTTTAAGTCCACGATCACAAAATTGACTAATACTAAGCAAATTATGTTTCAAACCATCAACAAGTACAACATTTTCTATAATGGGAGATGCACCAATTTGAATGTTACCTATACCGATGATAGTGCCTTTGGAGTCATCCCTGAAGGTGACGGAGCCACCTTCCTCGTACCTTGATAGGGTTGTAAAGTTGTTGATATCCCACGTCATATGTCTTGAACAACCACTATCAAGGTACCACCGCTCCCTACGTCTTGGAGCCTTGGCGTGTACCTACATCAAATAATTAGGACTTGATTTTGGTACCCACATTTTCTTGGGTCCTAGAGGGTTAGTTTCATTACCCAAACAAGATTATTTGATCTATTAACTTGGTCATAGCAAAATTTAGCTAAATGTCCATTCTTACCACAATATGTGCATCTATATACTCTACCATATTTAAAAGCATAGTGAGTGTGTGATTTGTGAGCATGAGAGTTGTGAACATGAAAAGATTTAGCATGAGAAGTGTTATGTGTAGTGTGAGCATGTGAATTTTTAGCATGAGAGGTGTGCTTTTTGGAAAACTTTTCTTCAAGTTTCTTAGTGTTAAAAGCACAATCTTTCAAAACTTTTTCAAAATCAACCATTTTAGTTTTTAGAGAGGAAATTTCTTTTTCATCAACAATAGGAGATTTTCCTTTACAAGAAACCTTGTAGGCATTAAACTCATTTTGAATAGAAATAAGATTAGAAGAAATATCATCCTTTTCTTTAGAAACCATAGCAAGTTGATTTTTGAGAAAAGCAACTTCTTTTTGCAATTTATAACATTCAATCTTCTTATTATCATAAGTTTCGGAAAGTTCAACAAAGGCATGAGTAAGAACTTCCTTACTTAATTCATCATCTTCATCATCAAGAGGTTGAGGGGTTACCTTTGGTGTGTTTGCCAGGAAACATATATTCGCTACATCCGCCTCTTCCTCGGACTCGCTTTCCGAATCCCAAGTTGCCTTGTACGCTTTCTTTCTTCCGATTTCTTTGGCTTGAAGGAGGAGGTCATCTTCTTCTTGAACTCTGGGCAATCCGCCATGATGTGTCCGGGCTTTCAGCAATTGTAGCATATGATTTTTCTCTCCTCTTTGCCTTCAAATTCCTTCGGAAGTTGAGCTTGTTCCTCCGGTACATTCTCTTCACATTGCGAACAAGTAGTGATAGCTCCTCATCTTCTTCTTCATCTTCTTCATCGTCTTCAAGAGTGGATGAAGACTTGAAGGCCAAGGATTTCTTCTTTAGTGGAGCGGCCTCTTCTCTTGCTTTCTTTTCCATCTCATGGGTCTTTAAGTTCCCAATGAGACCAATGAGGTCCATCTCATCCTTGTCGTTTAATTTCTTCAAGGTGGTGGCCTTTATCTCCCATGATGTAGGAAGAGCCCGAATCACTTTCCGCACCTTTTGATCATTGGAAATATCATCACCTAAAGAAGAAAGACCATTGGTGATTTTAGTAAATCGAGTAATCATACAATCTATAGATTCATCATCAATCATTTTAAAAGACTCATATTGGGACCTCAAGAGATCTATCTTAGCTCTCTTGACTTGTGAAGTCCCTTCGTGTGTGACCAATAAGTGTTGCCAAATCTCATAGGCGGATTGGCAATGAATTACCCGTGTAAGGTCATCCTCATTCAAGGCGGTTAAGAGGAAATTTTGGGCCTTGGAGTTATCCTCATATTCTCTAAAGTTGAAGTCGGTCCATGTGCTCTCATCACTATCGGGTGCAACATAGGGTTTGGTCAAAGATTTAGCCACTAAGCTACCTAAGGATTGCAAAAAGATAGTCATCCTAACCTTCCAAATAGGGAAGTTGAGTCCATCAAATTTAGGAGGGGTTTTGATGTTATCAGCCATGTTTACTAGTGATGACAAATGGAATGCAAATGTTGATTAGCAAATTTTAAGGATCTCTCTATGGATGTTAAGCCAAAACCTAGAGTTCAAGCTCTGATACCAATTGAAAATCACCTAGAGGGGGGTGAATAGGTGATAATGCTAATCAATGCACAATTTAAAAATTATGAAGCAACAATCTCACAAAGCAAGTGAATATAGCAATGAATGTAGAGAGAAAGTAATAAGTGAAAATCACCTAGAGGGGGGGTGAATAGGTGATGATGCTAATCAATGAGCGATTTAAAAATTATGATGCAAATGTAATGCAACAATCTCCCAAAATAAGACTAAGAGCCGAATTCCTATTAAGGGCTCTGAACTCCTTCCTCCGGCTTCCTCGTAAAATGAGTTAGAGGTGCGCAATGCAACCTTGTTGTATGGGATAATGATTGACAATATGAATGAAAATGAATATGGCAATGACAATCTCAAGCAATAAGTAATGACAAAGAAAAGTAAACCAATCGCAAACACAAAGATATGTTATCGAGGTTCGAGCACCCAGCTCTACTCCCCGCCTTCCCCAGAAGGATTCTAGCTACTACCACTATCACAAAGATCACAAATACAATGGAGTACCCAACTCCACAATCTCAAGTACAAGGAATTTCTGAGTAGTCAAAAGACCACAAACTCTCTCTTTCAATTGTCTCTTCCCTTACAAAAGGTCCTTAGAGAACAATGAGTAGGAATGAAGCTCTTGTGTGTAAGGAGAAAAGAAAATGAAATCAGAGAATTCTTGAAAACACTTCAGAAAATGAGAGAGAATTTCAGCACAAAAATCAAGAAACCAAGCTCTTTTGAATGCCTTAAACTTTTAAATTTTTCTTGTAATAATTAGGTGAACCAATCTCTCCCCAAACACCCCTATTTATAGGAGAGGGCTAGGGTTAGAAGATAAAATATTTTTAAGGCTAATCAGAATGTATTAAACCCAAAACAAGTCATTTAAACTCACTTAAGTGAGAAAAAGACAAAAATAAACAGCTCAGAAAAAAATGCCCGTTACTGTTCAAACGGCTCTGTCGGTCGACCGCAAGTTCAAAAATGTGACCGTTGCAGGCCAGCGGTCGACCGCCCGGTCAACCCAATCTAACCGAGAGCAAAGTTGCTTACAGTCGGTCGACCGGTCGGTCGACCGATACAACATGCACACAGATATGTGCACAGCCAAAGCCACGGTCGACTGGGACGGTCGACCGGCCAACCTGTCATAGGTCCGGTCGACCGTTCGGTCGACTGGCTCAGGTCAAAAATCAGGATTTTGAAGAGAAAATAAAAGGGGATTTTGATTTTGATAAAAATAGTTTTGAACATAGATTTGTATAAAACACAAATATATATCTGTAGGCCAAATCTTGTAAACAAAATGTTTTTGTATAAATTATAAGAAAACATTTTGGAATAAACATGTGCGCAAAAACGTGTGTGATAGAGCTTCAAACCTATCCACTATTCTTTAACAAACTATAAAACTAAAAATACAATGATTAAATACTCTTTGAGCAATCTTCAAGTCTTTGAGCCATCCAATGCCTTGCTTGTGCCTTCTCTTCTATGATTCTTCCTTGATTGTGCAATTTGCCTTCCTTGCTATGTGAAACTTAGAAGTTCTTGCAAAAGCTAAGCCAATGGTCTCCAAACATGGTACAAAACCTGAAACTTATCTTGAACAAATTCATTAGTACCAAATAGCTCTTATTTGGTTTGTCATCATCAAAACACAAAACAAGAGAGTGTAACCTCTTGGGCCAACAATCTCCCCCTTTTTGATGATGACAAAACAAATAGGCTATAGACAAAAATATGGGGGAGGAGAAGACTCCCCTCAAATTATGCTATATTTATGCTATATGAAAAACACAAGAATTTATTAAAAACATACTCTTGATGCCAATTGAAACCAAATTGAAACAATACTAATAAAACACAAATACAAAGAGTTCTCATAAAACACAAGACTCATAACAAAAACTCATAAACTCATAAAACCAAAACGTATAAATTCATATGGAACCAAGACCAAATGAACTTATTTTTGTCCCATGTAAACTTATTCTCCCCCTTTTTGTCATACATCAAAAAGGGTTATGAAAAACATGTTTAATCAATAACACAAACATTAAGTTCTCCACAAATAAATGAAAATCTAGCAAAATCAAGTGGTTTAGTGAAAATATCGGCTAGTTGTAAATCCGTGGAAACATAATCAATATCTATATCTCCTTTCTCAAAATGATCTCTAAGAAAGTGATATCTAATCTCAATGTGCTTGGTCTTACTATGTTGATTTGCATTCTTAGTCATGTGTATAGTACTAGTATTATCACAAAATATTTTTATATGATCAAAATGCAAATCAAAATCAAGGAGAGTATGTTTCATCCAAAGGACTTGTGCACAACAAGCCCCTGCGGCAACATACTCCGCCTCGGCGGTTGAGAGTGCTACGGAATTTTGTTTCCTAGAGGACCATGAAACAAGACAATTACCAAGAAATTGACATGTCCCACTAGTACTCTTTCTATCTACTCTACAACCCGCATAGTCGGCATCCGAATAACTCGTCATTGAGAAATCTCCGGTTTTCGGATACCATAGACCCATCCCAATAGTGCTCTTAATATAACGAATAATGCGTTTTACCGCAATAAGATGGGACTCTTTAGGACACGATTGAAATCTAGCACAAAGACACACACTAAACATGATATCCGACCTACTTGCCGTTAAATATAAAAGACTTCCTATCATGCTTCTATATAATTTAATATCAATATTTTTACCTTGGTCATCTTTATCAAGCTTGGTTGTAGTTGCCATGGGAGTGTTGCAAGTCTTTGAGCCTTCAAGTCCAAACTTCTTTACAAGTTCCTTTGCGTACTTGGCTTGACTTATGAACGTCCCGTTTTGCAATTGCTTGATTTGGAGTCCAAGGAAGAAATTGAGCTCACCCATTGAAGACATTTCAAACTCAAGTTGCATTACCTTTTCAAAATCCTTGCACAAAAGCTCATTAGTAGAACCAAAAATTATATCATCAACATAAATTTGCACAATTAATATATCATTATCAACATGCTTAGTGAATAGAGTAGTGTCTACTTTGCCTTTAATAAAATCATTTGAAATGAGAAAACTAGAAAGCCTTTCATACCAAGCTCTTGGAGCTTGTTTCAATCCATACAAAGCTTTATCAAGTTTAAAAACAAAATCGGGATGAACATGATCAATAAAACCGGGAGGTTGAGAAACATAAACTTCTTCATTAATAAAACCATTCAAAAATGCACTTTTCACATCCATTTGAAAAAGTTTAAAATTTTTGAAAGATGCAAAAGCTAGTGTCATCCGTATGGCTTCAAGCCGTGCTACGGGTGCAAAGGTCTCCTCAAAGTCAATTCCTTCAACTTGAGTGTAACCTTGGGCCACTAACCTAGCTTTATTCCTAATGACATTTCCGGACTCATCCATCTTGTTTCTAAAGATCCACTTAGTACCAATTATTGGTCTATCGTGGGGTTTAGGAACAAGGTGCCAAACTTGGTTGCGCTCAAATTGATTGAGTTCCTCTTGCATGGCAAGCAACCAATATGGGTCCGTCTTGGCTTCGAGAATGCCTTTGGGTTCAAAATGAGAAATGAAAGCAAAGTTACCACATAGGTCATGGAGTTTGGAGCGCGTTGTGACTCCTTTAGATGCATCACCCAAGATGAGCTCCTTAGGATGATTTGTAGCGTATCTCCAAGCTTTAGGAAGCAGTTGAGAGCTTTCCTCTTTATCCTCTTGAACTTCACCAATTGAATCTAGCTTTTCTTCTTGAGCGGGTGAGTCCTTCAAGGATAGTCTCTCCATGTCTTCACCTAATGGTTCAATCTCTACAACATTCTCAACAAACACATTAGATTCTTCAAACTTAACATGCATGGATTCTTCAATGGTACGTGAAGATCTAATGAATACTCTATAAGCTTTACTAGTTGTAGAATATCCAACAAAAATTGCTTCATAAGCCTTAGCATCAAATTTACCCAAATTCTCTTTAGTATTCAAAACAAAACATTTGCATCCAAAAACTTTGAAATAAGCAACATTAGGTTTTCTAGAATGATACATTTCAAAAGATGTTTTGGAAGAATTTTTACACAAATAAATACGGTTAGATATATAGCATGCGGTGTTTACGGCCTCGGCCCATAAATATTGAGGGAGGTCGTATTCACTTATCATTGTCCTAGCCATCTCTTGAAGTGTTCTATTTTCCTTTCTACAACTCCATTTTGTTGTGGAGTTCTAGGACAAGACATTTCATGCTTAATTCCCTTTTCATCACAATAAGTCATGAAGAGTTGGTTCACAAACTCACCACCTCTATCACTCCTTATTTTCAAAATCGGAAAACCTTTTTCTTTTTCAACCCTTTTTCGAAAAATCTTAAAATGAGAAAAGGTTTGGTCTTTGTGTTCCAAAAAGAAAACCCAAGTGAAACGGGAAAAATCATCAACCAAAACATATGCATATCTACTACCATTCAAACTCTTAGTTTTAGTAGGTCCAAAAAGATCCATATGAATTAATTCTAAAGGCCTAGTTGACATGATATCCTTGATTGGTTTGAAGGAAGACTTGGTTTGTTTTCCAAGTTGGCACGCACCACAAATGCGGTCTTTCTCAAACTTCAAGCAAGGAATACCCTTCACCAATTCCTTTGAATTAATCCTAGAAAGATGTTCAAAAGAAGCATGTCCTAATCTTCTATGTCAAAGCCAAGAATTTTCATCAAAAGCATTCAAGCATTTAGTAGAACACTCAATATTAAGCATGTCAATGATATAAACATTATCATCACGAAAACCGGTGAGAATACAATCATTTGTTTTAATATCAAAAATCTTGCAAGAACAATCATCAAAAACAACTTTAAGTCCACGATCACAAAATTGACTAATGCTAAGCAAATTATGTTTCAAACCTTCAACTAAAACAACATTCTCAATAATAGGAGATGCACCAATTTGAATGTTACCTATATCGATGATAGTTCCCTTGGAGTCATCCCCGAAGGTGACGGAGCCACCTTCCATGTACCTTGATAGGGTTGTAAAGTTGTTGATATCCCACGTCATGTGTCTTGAACAACCACTATCAAGGTACCACCGCTCCCTACGTCTTGGAGCCTTGGTGTGTACCTACATCAAACAATTTAGGACTTGATTTTGGTACCCACATTTTCTTGGGTCCTTGAGGGTTAGAGCCATGAACCCAAACAAGATTATTGGATCTATTTAATTGATCATAACAAAACTTAGCTAAATGTCCATTTTTACCACAATATGTGCATCTATATACTCTACCATATTTAAAAGCATAATGGGTGTGTGATTTGTGAGCATGAGCTTTGTGAGCATGTGATGTGTGCTTTTTAGAAAATCTTTCCTCAAGTTTCTTAGTGTTAAAAGCACAATCTTTCAAAACTTTTTCAAAATCAACCATTTTAGTTTTTAAAGAAGAAATTTCTTTTTCATCAACAATAGGAAATTTAGCCTTACAAGAAACCTTGTAAGCACTAAATTCATTTTGAATAGAAATGAGGTTGGAAGAAATATCATCTTTTCTTTGGAAACCATAGCAAGTTGATTTTTAAGAAAAGCAACTTCTTTTTGCAATTTAAAGCATTCAATTTTCTTGTTATCATAAGTTTCAGAAAGTTCAACAAAAGCATGTACAAGAACTTCCTTACTTAACTCATCATCTTCATCATCAAGGGGTTGAGGGGTTACCTTAGGTGTGTTTGCCATGAAACACATATTTGCTACATCCGCCTCTTCCTCGGACTCGCTTTCCGAATCCCAAGTTGCCTTATATGCTTTCTTTTCTTCCGATTTCTTTGGCTTGAAGGAGGAGGTCATCTTCTTCTTGAACTCCGGGCAATCCGCCATGATGTGTCCAGGCTTTCGGCAATTGTAGCATATAATTTTCCTCTCCTCTTTGCCTTCAAATTTTCTCCGGAAGTTGAGCTTGTTCCTCCGGTACATCCTTTTGACATTTCGCACAAGGAGGGAGAGCTCCTCATCTTCTTCTTCATCTTCTTCATCGTCTTCAAGAGTGGATGAAGACTTGAAAGCTATGGACTTCTTCTTTGTTGGAGCGGCCTCTTCTCTTGCTTTCTTCTCCATCTCATGGGTCTTTAGGTTCCCAATGAGACTAATGATGTCCATCTCATCTTTGTCGTTTAATTCCTTCAAGGTGGTGGCCTTTATCTCCCAAGATGGAGGAAGAGCCCGAATCACTTTGCGCACATTTTGATCGTTGGAGATGACGTCACCTAAGGAAGAAAGATCATTGGTGATTTTAGTGAATCTAGTAATCATACAATCAATAGATTCATCATCAAGCATTTTAAATGATTCATATTGAGACCTCAAGAGATCTATCTTAGCTCTCTTGACTTGTGAAGTCCCTTCATGTGTGACCAATAAGTGTTGCCAAATCTCATAGGCGGATTGGCAATGAATTATCCGTGTAAGGTCATCCTCATTCAAGGCGGTTAAAAGGGAGTTTTGGGCCTTGGAGTTAGCCTCATATTCTCTAAAGTTGAAGTCGGTCCATGTGCTCTCATCACTATCGGGTGCTACATAGGGTTTGGTCAAGGACTTAGCCACTAAACTACCTAATGATTGCAAAAAGATAGTCATCCTAACCTTCCAAATAGGGAAGTTGAGTCCATCAAATTTAGGTGGGGATTTAATGTTATCGGCCATGTTTACTAGTGATGAATGAATGAAATGAGAAATGTTGATTAGCAAATTTTAAGGATCTCTCTATGGAAGTTAAGCCAAAACCTAGAGTCCAAGCTCTGATACTAATTGAAAATCACCTAGAGGGGGGGTGAATAGGTGATGATGCTAATCAATGAGCAATTTAAAAATTATGATGCAAATGTAATGCAACAATCTCCCAAAACAAGACTAAGAGCCGAATTCCCTATTAAGGGCTCTGAACTCCTTCCTCCGGCTTCCTCGTAAAATGAGTTAGAGGTGCGCAATGCAACCTTGTTGTATGGGATAATGATTGACAATATGAATGAAAATGAATATGGCAATGACAATCTCAAGCAATAAGTAATGACAAAGAAAAGTAAACCAATCGCAAACACAAAGATATGTTATCGAGGTTCGAGCACCCAGCTCTACTCCCCGCCTTCCCCAGAAGGATTCTAGCTACTACCACTATCACAAAGATCACAAATACAATGGAGTACCCAACTCCACAATCTCAAGTATAAGGAATTTCTGAGTAGTCAAAAGACCACAAACTCTCTCTTTCAATTGTCTCTTCCCTTACAAAAGGTCCTTAGAGAACAATGAGTAGGAATGAAGCTCTTGTGTGTAAGGAGAAAAGAAAATGAAATCAGAGAATTCTTGAAAACACTTCAGAAAATGAGAGAGAATTTCAGCACAAAAATCAAGAAACCAAGCTCTTTGAATGCCTTAAACTTTTGAATTTTTCTTGTAATAATTAGGTGAACCAATCTCTCCCCAAACACCCCTATTTATAGGAGAGGGCTAGGGTTAGAAGATAAAACATTTTTAAGGCTAATCAGAATGTATTAAACCCAAAACAAGTCATTTAAACTCACTTAAGTGAGAAAAAGACAAAAATAAACAGCTCAGAAAAAAATGCCCGTTACTGTTCAAACGGCTCTGTCGGTCGACCGGTCGGTCGACCGCAAGTTCAAAAATGTGACCGTTGCAGGCCAGCGGTCGACCGCCCGGTCGACCCAATCTAACCGAGAGCAAAGTTGCTTACAGTCGGTCGACCGGTCGGTCGACCGATACAACGTGCACACAGATATGTGCACAGCCAGAGCCACGGTCGACTGGGACGGTCGACCGGCCAACCTGTCATAGGTCCGGTCGACCGTTCGGTCGACTGGCTCAGGTCAAAAATCAGGATTTTGAAGAGAAAATAAAAGGGGATTTTGATTTTGATAAAAATAGTTTTGAACATAGATTTGTATAAAACACAAATATATATCTGTAGGCCAAATCTTGTAAACAAAATGTTTTTGTATAAATTATAAGAAAACATTTTGGAATAAACATGTGCGCAAAAACGTGTGTGATAGAGCTTCAAACCTATCCACTATTCTTTAACAAACTATAAAACTAAAAATACAATGATTAAATACTCTTTGAGCAATCTTCAAGTCTTTGAGCCATCCAATGCCTTCCTTGTGCCTTCTCTTCTATGATTCTTCCTTGATTGTGCAATTTGCCTTCCTTGCTATGTGAAACTTAGAAGTTCTTGCAAAAGCTAAGCCAATGGTCTCCAAATATGGTACAAAACCTGAAACTTATCTTGAACAAATTCATTAGTACCAAATAGCTCTTATTTGGTTTGTCATCATCAAAACACAAAACAAGAGAGTGTAACCTCTTGGGCCAACAATAAAGCAATGAAAATAGAGCAAGAAATAAGAGCAAGTAAACCAAACGCAAACACCGAGATTTGTTATCGAGGTTCGAGCACCCAGCTCTACTTCCCCGCCTTCCCCAGAAGGATTCCAACCACTTCCACTATCACAAAGATGTCACAAATACACCGGAGTACCCAACTCCACAATCTCAAGTGCAAGCAATCTCTGAGTAGTCAAAAGACCACAAACTCTCTCTTGCAAAATTCTCTTCCCTTACAAAGGTCCTTAGAGAAATAATGAGTAGGAATGAAGCTCTTGTGTGTAAGGAGAAAAGAAAAAGAAATCAGAGAATTCTTGAAAGCACTTCAGAAAATGAGAGAGAATTTTAGCACAAAAATCAAGAAACCAAATCTTTTGAATGCCTTAAACTTTTGAAAATTTTTGAGAATTTTTCTAGTGTAAACCTCTCCCTAAACACCCTTATTTATAGAAGAGGGCTAGGGTTAGGAGATAAAACATATTTAAGGCTAATCAGAAAGTATTAGAACCAAAACATGTCACTTAAACATAATTAAGTGAGAAAAAGACAAAAATAAATCAGCTCAGAAAACTAGTCGTTACTGTTCAAACGGCTAGTACGGTCGACCGGTCCGGTCGACCGCTAGTTCAAAGAAAATAGCCGTTGCAGGCTACGGTCGACAGGCCCGGTCGACCGAAACAAACAGAGAGCTCTGCTCTCAGACGGGTCGACCGGGACGGTCGACCGTCCAAAGACTGCCAAACGTGCACAGATTTGTGCACGTCGGTCGACCGACCCGGTCGACCGACTTCTAGCCAAGTAGACTAGTCAGAAGACTAGTCGACTGGATGAAGTCTGGAAAGGACAGAAAAATAGTTTTAAAAATATTATGAAAAATCTTTTAACACTCATAAAAATCACCAAAAATAGTTTTATCATTTTGTATTGATATATAAACATGTGGTAAAAAGTTTAGCTCAAATATCAATCAATATGAACTATTTTTGACTCTTATCATTTTTACCAAAAACCAAAAACTGTATTTTCTAAAACTTGAATTTTGACTAGAAAATACTTTTTGTCCAAAACTTCTTCCAAATACAAAAACATGATATTTAAACATTTTGAAGCATAATCCTATATTCATGAAACATATGTATATCAAAGTTTTTGTCATAAATTCCAATACCAAAATAAGTTTTGATAAAACACAAAACTTAAAACACATGATTATGTATATCAAAATAAGTTTGTAGGTTGAAGATTGTATACAAACTATTTATGTTAGGAAACAAGATGTGCGCAAAAACGTGTGTGAAAGAGCTTCAAACCTATTCACTATTCTTTAACAAAATTCTAAACTAAAAATAAATCTAACAAATTATCTTGAGCAATCTTGAAGTCTTGAGCCATGTGATGCCTTGCTAGAGCCTTCTCTTCTATGTTCCTTTCTTGATGTGCAAAAAGCCTTCTTTGCTTCATGAACCTAGAAATTCTTGCAATAGCTAAGCAATGGCCTCCAAATATGGTACTAACCTGAAACTTATCTAAACAAACTAATTAGTACCAAATAGCACTTATTTGTTTTGTTATCATCAAAACTCTAAACAATTGGAGAGTGTAACCTTTTGGGCCAACATGTCTTCCTCCAAGACTTAGGGAGAGCTGGTTCTTTGATGGTAAGTGCATTTGGAGCTTGATGGACAAGCCTATTTGATGCATCTCTATCAAGAAAGCAAGGTGAGAAAACACCACCTTTGAAAATGGAGATTGCTATCTAAACGCATATCGGTAACATTTTCACTTATTTATATGTTTATATTGTTTGCATGTTCATTTTGATTAGTCTAGACTCTATTCATGTATTTCATGCTTTGAAATGATGAGTTGATTGACTTTTTTCATGTACTTGTACTAGTTTAAATATAGAAAGACAATTTTGATGATTTAATTATTGTATATGTCATGATAATATGCTTTAATTTCATTTTGTTTATACTAAATGCATACCATGATGATAACCTAAACACTATATGTGTTTCCCATACTTAAAGTCCACGAGTTGTGTTAGTTATCACATATGCATGTGTTTTAATATAAACATATATATTTTTTAAAATTTATTTTAATGATGTACCTCATATATTAAGCATAAAAATAAGAAAGTAATTATGCACCTCAACTCTTAATTTATAGGAATCATGAGGAGAAGTTCAGATCCCGTCAAGGGTATATGGCTTTATTTCTTAATTTTTAATTGCTTAATTTATGATTTATTTTGTATAATTTTTATGTGAGTTTTACAATTTTGGTGTATGTTTTATAACATTTTGAACAAAATTATTTATGCAAGTATTTCTCATGAATTTTTGCTGGATAAAATTTTTCTTCAAAATAATTTTACCAAGTGATTATGATTTTATAAATTTATTCACTTTTTAAAGAAAACCAAGTTTTGTTTTAAACAATTTTTTGATTTGAGGCAGTCCCAGTCAACCACACGGTCAACGACTACTAAGAGAGGCATGAACTCTCATCCATGTCAACCGCCCGATCAACCGACTGAGGATGCAATATTCTCAGGTTTTCTTAGCTAACCGCACGGTCAACCGACTAAGAATTCAGTATGCTCAGGTTTTATCGGCCGACCGCCCTGTAGACCACAGTGACTGCAAAACTACAAAACACTAGGGTCAGTCAACCGACCAAGAGTCGATTTTGACACATTTAAAATACTATTTTAAAACTCTAGATCCCAATTTTCTCTTCCTCACTCTTTTTCTGCTGACTTCATCTCCAAAACCCAACTTCTATTCCACCCAATTTCTCCAAAAAAATTTCATAATTCTTCGTGTTTTCTCCAATAGCTCATGGGTTCATCGTACAGAAGTGATTTGTGGAGGAGATTTGCAACTTCATTGGGTATTTCTCTAATCTTTTTCTCTTTTAATTTTTATTATTCTAGTTCCAATTTTTCCATCTATTTTTTATCTATCACCATGTCTACCAAGAGACCTAGGCATGATAAACCAAAAAAATCCAAGAAATCTAAATCTAGATCTAAATCATCCACCCTTGGTCCCGTTGTATCTGAGAATGTTAAGTATAAGCATTCTATTCTATGCAAGAAACAAATAATTTTCGAGAGATCTGTGGTGCTCAACGACTTTGAGCATCTCAACCTAGCCCAGATTCTTAGGGCTAATTACCTAGAATTTTTCATTTCCACAAAAGAACAAGTATATCCCGATCTTGTTGATATCTTTTATTCAAACTTGTCTTTTACAGAAAATGTGATTCACTCTCGTGTCAAGAATGTTGATATCAATATCTCTTTAGAAGTATTTGCTAGGATTCTCTTTCTATCGTGCGAAGGCGCCGATATCTTTAGTTTTAACCTAGATGATTTTGAGTATCCCGATGGTGAGTCTCCTCTCACTGCTTCCCAATTGCTTCATGATGATGATAACCCTGCCTTGATGAAGAACAAGGAGGTGAAATACCACACCCTCACCGCCCAAGTTTTAGGCAAGATTATTTTCTTCAATTTTCTTCCAAAATCGGGCGAATATAGTCATGTTAGGGGTTGTGCTCCTCTTTTGATCTATTGCCTTTTGCGAGGTATTAGAGTCAACATCCCTAAGCTCATTATTGATTTCATGCTTTCAGAGCATCTTATGATCCCAAGTAAGAATTTCCCATATGGGATACTATTACTCATCTGCTTAAATATTTCAAAATTGATGTTTCTGGCGAGAATGCCTTTGCTCTTTCAGTTGATATTGATTGTACCCTTTTCAAAAGGATGCAAGCTATCACTCGTGTCATGCCCAATACCCAGTTCAGCCTCTGCCACAATATGCCTCTAGTTTCTCCTTTTAATCTGCAAATTCATACACTTCTCTTTTGAACCAGATGAACTTCATGTCTCTGAGTCCCTCTACCTTATGTGATATATTATATGATGGTTATGTGATATATTATATGATGGTTATGTGATATAGAAATTTTCATTTGTAATGGTTTATTGCATGTTACCTATATTGGAGGATGGTGGTATAGATGGTTGGAGGTTTCATTTTTACATACCATATTTAAATTTCTATATTTTTATATGCATGAATGATATGCATTGTGCTTAATGAAAACATCTCTTATATGTGTTTTATCTTGCATTGAGCTACAATGGGAGATTTCTTATATGCATGTCTTCTGGGGGAGCTTCATTGGAAGCTTCTTATTATTTTTTTAAATAACTCAATGAGTTTTATCATCATCAAAAAGGGGGAGAAAGTTGGCCTAAAAGTCCATCACTTTAGTTTTGATGATGATTATCTCATGTAGTTATTTATACTAATAATTTTAACTATCTAAGTTTCAGATTTATAAGGATTATTATGTATTAATGTTTAGCTTCTTCAAAATACTAAAAAAATCTAGTTTTCAAGCTAACATCAAGGTCATTCAAGAGCTTAAGCACCAAGAATACATTTAGCACTCAATGATGGAGTCAAACTGAAAAGATCAAGATGGGATGCAAAATGAAGCACTCAAAAAGAAAATATTTTTTATATTATGTAAGATTTTATTTTATTAAAATTAATTTTAGAGATTTGAATTGCTCTTGATATTCACACACACACACACACACACACACATAGAAGAGTTATTGTGCTTCTATTCTAAAATCTTGAAAAGATTTTTGATAGTTTATTTACAAAATGGTATTTTGAATTTATGGATTTGGAAAAGTATTTTTGAAAAGTATAACAAAATTTACAAAAAGAAGTTCAAATTTTTATACTTTATGTTGATCTGTGATCACATGTGTTTAAGTTACAAAGATTATACATGAACTTATTTTTGTAAAGAGTTTTTAAAGAATTTGTATGAAAATTCAAATAGGATTTCAAAAATTAAATTATTTAATAATTTCGCCCTTTACCGGTCAACCGCCCGATCGACCGACAAGCAGCGCTGAGTGTTGTGTTGGTCGATGGAGTCGTCGACCGATATGCACTGACATGCACAAGTGTAGCTTGTGCACGTCGGTCGACTGTCCGGTCGACCGCATGCAGAGGTCTACTCTTTGTTTGTGCATCGGTCGAATGACTGGTCGACCGTTGAGAACTTTACTCTCTGTTTGGGTTTATCGTTCGACTGCCCGGTCAACTTTTATCCTCAATGGTCAAAAATATGATCATATGCAGTCGACCGGCCGCTCGACCGATAGGCTTGATTAAGCCTGGATTTACCCCTAAACGGCTATATTTTAATTCTGTCTTTTCTGGGTTAATTAATAATGGCTATTTTGGATTTCTAACGGCTATTTTGGCCCTCTCTAAATAGGGATACTATAGAGAAATCCTAAGAATAATTGCTAAGACTTTAGATCAATATTTTTAAGTGATTTACAAAAGATTTTCAATAGAATTCAAATTTGAGCCAAAATTCCAAATCCTTATTTCAAGCTTTGAGCTTTCAATCACTAGTACAGAAATGGGATTACACGTCTGTCTTTTCACATCTATTGAAGCCGGGACCAATGTTAAAAGAAGATGCTGTGGAAAATTTGAAAATAAAATGATTAAATAGTTAAGGTGGATATTTTGTAAACTACTTCACGTCGGTTCTTTTATAAACTGACGTATATTAACATTATTTAACGTCAAACCGATGTAGAAAATTTCAAAGAAAAATTATGTTTTTTTAAATAAGACTTTAGACATCGGTTCTTTAAAGAACCAATATGCAAAATCAAAAATTAGACGTCAGTTATTTATAGAACCGACGCTTGATTTTTGATTGACTGATGTGCAATATCATTTCGAAAATCATGACAGTCATAAAATCAATTTTTTACCCTATCCTCCATTGAATCCTCACTCCTCTCTTCTCTCTCGATTTTCTCTCTCCCTCCTCCGTCAGCTTCCCTCTCTCCTCCCTGTGAGCTCTCTCTTTCCCCTCTCTCCTCTCCCTCTGCTCCAGCTCCGCTCCACCATCCCCTCCTCTCTCTCTCTCTCAAGTCGTAAAACCATAAGACTTCCCCAAATAGAAAATTGTCCTCTCTGATTGAGTGATCTTCATAGCGCTTATTCCCGATCTCGAGCAGTGAGCGGTCTGTGGCGGCGGGCGCAGGCGTAGGCCAGGACAACGGCAGCGACGACGGAGATCGAGTCAAATTTGGCTACAAAATAGAATACAAAAGGTTAGTTCTAATTCGACTTTCGATTTCTTTATGGATAAATCTAGAAATTCTAATGAGTATTGAAGGATTTGAGCTATTTAGGGTTTGGATATTTTTTTAGAATTAGAAATATATATAATATATATATTTGTAGACTATTGTAGTAAAACACTTATTTTTCATCAAGATATTTCTAAATCAACGAAAAATGAAAATAAAAGTGTTTTTCGAAATGAAAATAAAAGATATTTCTAGATTTAAACGCATATTTAGGAACTCAGAACATGCGAAGAGTTTGATGTGACAATCAGACGAGAGAATTTCTATAATATGCTTCGTCATCCGTGTGATTCTTCGCAATGGAATATGATTGATTCTAAATTTCTCGATTTTGGCTGTGACGCAAAAAATCTCCGATTAGGTCTTTCACTTAATAAAATGAACCCGCACAGTAATATGAGCAGCATACACAGTACTTGGCTAGTTGTTTTGACTATTTACAATCTTCCTCCCTGGTTGTACATGAAGCGCAAGTTTATGACGTTGTCATTGCTAATATCGGATCCTAAACAGCCGGGAGATGTTTATTTGGCACCTCTTATTGAAGACTTAAAGAAAATGTGGAAAGATATTGTAGTATTCGATGCATATCATCGAGAAAATTTCAAGCTCTGAGCTATATTACCTTGGACAATTAATAATTTTTTAGCATAGGAAAACTTATCAGGGTACACTATGAAAGGACACAAGGCATCTTGTATGCGAAGAAGACACATTTCTCTCCAATTAAAGCGCAGCAGAAAGACAGTATATCTTAGTTCTAGGAGATTCTTGCCTATGTTCTATCATTATCGAAGGCTACGAAAAGCTTTTAATGGCTCTATAGAAAAAGGAAGAGCTCCAAAGGCATTAACCGATGAAGAGGTACATCAACGAGGTATATCAATGGGTGAATCATCTTAGAGCAAGTTATAGTAAAGGAAAGAAAATTACAGTTGAAAAGAATATATAGAAGAGGAGGTCAATATTTTTTGATCTCCCATATTGAAAATTTTTATTTGTGAGACATTGTCTTGATGTAATGCATGTTGAGAAGAATGTATATGATAATATTATTGGCACATTACTCAATATAACTAGTAATACTAAGGATGGAGTCAAAGCTAGAAAGGATTTGGTTGAAATGGGTATACGCAAGCAGTTGGCACTATAGCAGAAGGGACAAAATATATTTTTACTGCCAACATGCTATACTTTGTCTAGAAAGGAGAAGATAAACTTATATCAGTGTCTTTCTAGGATTAAGGTGCCAAGTGGTTACTCATCAAATGTTCAAAGTCTCGTTTCAATGAAAGATCTAAAACTAGTTGGCTTAAAATCTTATGATTGTCGTGCATTGAAGCAACAATTGCTGCCTATTGCTATACATTCTGTATTGCCACAACATGTCTGTCATGCTATTATCAGACATTATTTTTTCTTCAATGCAATATGTAGTAAGGTAATTAATCCAACAAAACTGAAAGAGTTGCAGAAGATATTGTGGTTACACTGTGTTAGCTTGAGATGTATTTTTCACCTTCATTTTTTAATGTCATGATGCATCTAACAGTTCATTTGATCAGAGAAATTAGACTATGTGGTCCAGTCTTCTTAATGTGGATGTATCCATTAGAGCGATACATGAAAATCGTAAAAGGGTATGTGAGGAATCGAAATCGACCCAAAAGTTGCATTATTGAATGTTACACATATGAAAAGTTAATTGAATTTTGCAATGAATACTTATCAAATATTGAAGCTATAGGACTCACATGAGGGGATGCACTAAGGTAAATGATGGCTTTAGTAAAATTTGACAAATTATCATAACTGTCAATAAAGGTTTATTGTGTCAAGCATATAGATATATCTTAAATAGCACTGATGAAGTACAACCTTATATAAATGATCATATAGACTATATAAGGCGCACCAATCCAACTAAATTAAGAAGAAAAAAAAAGGTAATAGATGAACAAATAAAATGTTCATCAAGTGGTTCCGAAATCGAGTTGCTGATCAGTTAACAACTAAATCAAATTCTTTTTCTGAAAATTTGAGATGGTTGGCGCATGGGCCTCGCACGAACATCTTGTCTTATCGTAGATATCCTACAAATGGTTATTATTTTTACATAAAAGCACATGATAATAATTGTATTGTACAAAACAATAAGGTGGCCTTAGTGGCTCAGTGCATATTTCTAGCTCCAAAGACAACAAATCAGTGTTTGCAAACATATCATACTATGGGGTGATTGAGAACATATGAGAGTTAGATTACACTTGTTTCGTGTTCCCGTGTTTCATTATAAGTGGGTGAAAAAATAATAATGGCATGAAGGTCGACGAGTTAGAATTTATTCTAGTGGATCTTAACAAAGAGAATCACAAAGAAGACACATTCATATTGACATCACAGGCAAAATAAGTATTTTACATCATAAATCTTGCTGATAAAATGTGATCTATTATTTTCTCAATGAAGCTAAAAAATAAACTTGATTGTAATGATATGAACAATACTGAGGATAATATTGATGATATTCCCTCTTTCTCAGTCGGATTATCAAAAGAGGATAATAGTGAGGGTAATGATTGGAATGATAACATCGAGGATGAGTTGTACATATGAGAAGATCATTTTGAAGGAATATTTGTGGAGAAAAGTTATAAAAAAAAGAAAAGTTAAAGATATTAATGTATATTCATTTATCTATTCAATAGTTTGCATAATTTATCTATTTATTTATGAAAATTATTGTTTCTTACAAATTATGTTTATGATGAGATTCTAACAAATTATGTTTATGTTTCTTAATAGGGATCCAAAGTATAGCAGTGGAAGGGGTAGTGGCAGTGAAAGTATGACAAAGAAGAGGACTCGAGGCCTTACTAAGATGGGTGATCTTATCTTAGCGAGGAATCAAGAAAAGAAAATTTTGGTGTTCAATGAGAAGAATCAACCAATTGAAAATACGAGAAAAAAATTAATGAGTTACCTTGAAAGTGTGGCTCGTCAATATGTCCCTATTGACATCCTCGATTGGCACGAGATTCCTGAAGAGCTCAAGAATAAGATCTGGAAAGATATTTCTGTAAGTAAATTCAGAATAATTTAATTGTCTATATAAACACACACACACGCCCATCACCATCACACTCACACATCAAGCATGGCACACACACATGCACACATGAAGCATGGTACCAACACACACGCCCACTACATATTAATATTTTTATGATATATTGCAGACTATATTCGAATTGGATGACGGGTACCGTCATTCTTTACTAATTTCTGCCGGAAAAATGTGGAGGCAATTTAAAAATAAGTTGATAAGGGAGTACATAAATGAAGGTAAAATAGAAACCCCCTTTGGAATATGATTGCATTAATGATGAAGTGTAGGATCGGTTCATATTTCAGCGTAGCACTACAGAATTTCAAGTTAATACAATATAACAAAAAAGTGTTTAATAATTAAATGTCTTGTTTGAAATTTTAATACTTACTTAATAATTATTTTTTAATAGGCTTTAAGTAAGAAGAATAGAGATATTCAGGATTTGAATATCTATCCCCACACGCTATCTTATAAAGGATATGCCCAACTTGAACAAGAACGGGTAAGAAAAATTTCTGTGTTGATTTTTAATGTTTAAATATTCCTTTATTAATTATTACTTATATATTTTCTATATGTTTTGCATAATAGATATCCAAGAGATCAGTTGAAGATGATTCATCTGTATCCTCAATTTCTCGACATGAGTTGTGGGCTAAAACTAGGGTCAGAAAAGACAATTCATACATAAATGTTGAAAGTCATGCTGTTGCAAGTGAAATTATAAGTGTTTAATTTACAACAAAATTGTCGTAACAGTTTTCTCTTATTTGAAACTAATACAAGTGTTTCTTTTCAAATTTTTTGTAGGATCATCTTTTTAGGTCAGTATCTCAGGGAGATATTCTTTCATCTGGGATGAATGAAATTCTATCCATGGCATTGGGTAAGCCCGAGCACCCCGGTCGTATTCGAGGCACCAGATATAAGGTTACTATGTCCAACTACTTTCATACTTCTCGCCGACACTGCCAAGGTATTACAAACGAAGGTGTTGCTAGATTAGTGGAAGTCAAACTTCAAGAAGAAAAGAAATTTCAAGAAGAAGAATAGAAGAGGCGAGAAGATGAATGAAGGAAGCGAGAAGATGAATATAAGAGGCGAGAAGATGATTCTAGAGCTTCCTTCATGTCTGAAATTGAAAAAATGCGGCAGGAATTCTAAATGAATACTAATCCATCGAGCTATCTTCTACCCCATTATACGCCGCAGAGCAGCAATGGAAGTTGTATATTTTTAAAGGATTTATCTGAGATTCCAGAGGTAATCTTATTTAATATTTATACAAGCACATACATGTACACACACATATAAACAAACACACACAGATACACCTACACACTTATATGCTTATTTGTCATGCTTATTATGGTTGTCTCAGGGTGGGTTTATTCTAGTTGTTTTAGCCATTGAACATGAAAATGGTGTTGTAGCACACGGACGAGCTTTCAACACCGGTGATGATCAAATCATTCACACTAGACCAATTGGATCTGATAATATAACAGTGAGTATCGTGGATCCATTAGATATGAATGCTCTTCTACCAATTCCACGTGATCAGATAGCAACCGTCCGTGATGCTATTGGTAGTTTCATGTCGTGGCCTAAGAAACTTATCATTTTGGATATACGAGTATGTTTATCATAATTAAAGTATGGCTCTAAATTTTAAATTAAATGTGCATAATTTTATTTGGCCATTGTATCGACAGGCAACGTTTAAAGGGAAGGAGATGGTACAAGCTGTGACTCCATGAAACTTGAAGACATTTGCAGAGTCAGTCAATCAGCCAGTGACTACTCCACCAGATAGCAAACTGGTGAAAGTGGTATGGGAGAGAGATCCATCATCACAGTACTCCTGGATATACAGCTATTTTCAACCAAAATGGCCATATACCTCGAGCGCAACGACCTCGAGAGGTTCATAGGCCTCTAGGAGATAAGCGCGGCATGTATCTATTTGTAACATGAAGTGAGTAATTAATGTATGTTTTTTCAATTAATAAAATAATAATTATTTTATATTTAACCCATCTTAATAATTTCTTATAATTTTAGGTCCTTATATGATTGGTGTGTGGACACGAACCTGAGTCGCTTGTATGATTTTATTTCTCCATACCATATAGCACTTGTGGCTAGTCACGTAGATGAAATAGAGTTGAAGGCTCGCTATGTCATGGACACATTGTAAAGAGGTGGACAGGCCAAATAGCTGTATTTCGCACCATATAATACGGGGTAAGCATTGATATTCTAGTAATAAAATTTAATTATCACACATATTTAATTTAATTTCTCATATATGAATTTATCTTGTAGTGGCCATTGGACTCTATGCACGATTGACATGAGCTCTTCTCATATATACTGGTTGGACTCATTAGGAGGCAAAGTGAGGAAAGATATCAAGAAAGTAATTGATTTTGAGTATTTAATCTTGTTTATATCTACTAATTCATCAAATACTTCTAAAATATTTATTAATTATCTTGTTTATTTTCTGTAATTTTTGAATAGCGCGTTCACCATGTTGAATCCAAGACGATGGGGTAGACTTACTTCATGGAAAAGGATTCAGGTAATTATTTCAGAAATCGACGAAAATTTTTTAAGTTTTAACTTTTACTTAACTCATATATTTCAATTCTTGTAGTGTCCCCGTCAATCAGATTCATTATGTGTGAATATTATATTATGATGTTTATGCATCAAATCATTACTTTGCAAATTAATCCTATTCCAAGAAAGGTATAATCTTTTGAACTTCTGAAAATTTATGTTTTTTTGTTAGTGTTTAAAATGAACATAAATAAAAATTAAATATGTTTACAGTTCGATTAAAATAAAATGGCATATACAGATGTGAAATTGTTGGAAGTTCAGGAAGAGTGTGTGACTTATTTACTGAAGCGTAATGATGGTAATTAAGTAACTTTTTTTGGGAAATCTTGTACAAAATAGCGTGTATATCATATATTGTTTTAAATTTTTCTTATTCTCATTATATATGTGCGTGTGGTTTGACGACTGAATTAATTATGTGTTTGATAATGATATATATATATATAGGGAGCTGATCCTCTAAGAACGGTTCTCACGGATTTCTGTGAGAACTTTCACGTAGGTCGTCGGATCTGATAGATCAAATCAAATAAAACTAGATCTCTATCAGATCCGACGGCCCACGTGAAAGTTCTCACATGAATTCGTGAGAACCGTTCTTAGGGGATCAACTCACTATATATATATATATATATATATATATATATATATATATATATATATATATATATATATATATATATATATATGCATGTGTGGGATTTTATTATTGAGTACTCTGTCTGGTTGGTTGGCTGCAATTTGTTTTTGATATGATTTTGTTTGATATGTACAGGCTGATATATATCTGGTTGGTTGGTGTTGCAATCTGTGTGTTATCTACGTTGCAATCTGTGTGTTATCTGTTTCTGTTTCATATGTACAGAAATTTTTGTTTTATTATTTAAAAAATAAATTAAATATAAGATGTCGGTTTAAAACTGACGTATTTTAACCTTTACACGTCGGTTATTTAAAAAACCAACGTCTATTATATTTTAACCGCAATTATGTAAATAACTGAGTGTAAAATTAAATAAATAGTTGCTTTTACAATAATTTTTTACGTCAGTTTTTTCAGAACAGACGTTTTTCTCTCAAAATTTGATGTCAGATATTTAAATAACCGATGTGGAAAGTTAAGTTTTGTATGTCGGTTTTTAAAAAACCGACGTGAAAAATGTAAATTTCAACGTCCCTTAAAAACCACTGTGAAAAGTTAAAGACTACAGACGTCGGCTGAATAGACGTCAGATGCTATTTTTTTTTTAACGTTGGTTCTTAACCGACGTAAAATCTCTTTTCTGTTGTAGTGAATCCAATATCTTCAAGCTTTTCTCACACTCACAATCTTAGAACTCCACTTCCTAAAACTTGGCTATAGGAATTGTTTGTGAGCCTTTGTGAGCTCGGATTGTAGGTGTTGCGGCATCGAGTGAGGACTTGCAGGTCCGGGAGTTCTAGCGAGAACTTGTACGAGTTGGTGATCTTGCGGGATCGATAGTAGTTAAAATCCTTCATTACAGTAAAGGTGGAAACATATAGCAAGTGACTCGAACCTCGAAACATATCGTGGTATTTGCGATTACCTTCTCTCTCTCTCTCTCTCTCTCTCTCTCTCTCTCTCTCTCTTGACTCTACTCACTTCTTTATATCTTGCATGCGATTATTGTGTTCATCCTTACATGCTTGATACCTCTTGTGCTATATTGATCTACTTGCGTGAGATTGTTGTTTTGCTCATATTTGTGTTGATTTGCTAGTTAGTATTAGTTTTTATTTTCGCATTGTCTAACATTGTTTTTAGTCACCACCTATTTATCCCCTTTAGGTAATTTCAGCCGCTCCTTTAATTCTCAGAGCACATATCACACATACACCATATCACCACTTATCACAACACGTCAACAGTTTTTCTCTATCGGTCCTCCCCATTAGCAACTACTGATTCTCATACCCGATAGTCTTATGCCGGCACCGCATTTGTGCTCCTGACCTGAAAAGTGTTTTCTTTCTCTGTGTGCTTTGACAGATTCGATCGGGGCGTTCAGTTGCTTGTGGCGGAATTTTATTCACCACAGTGATAAAATATAACATTTAAGATATACAAATAAAAGAAATGATTTAATTAATTGAAATTAATTATATTATCAAATAATATAACAATATTCAACCATGTACCTGAAATTCTTTTAAACTAATACCTTTTTTTCAGAACAACTTTAGTCTATTACTTCCCTCAAAAAAAAAAAAAAAAAAAAAAAAAAAATCTAATCTTGATTCCTAAGCTCTAACAAAATTTTTGGATTAGAAATCCAAAGCGGTGAAAAGAACAGTCCTAACAACAGGCTCTCAACTGTCTCTAAAACAATAAACAAACAATGTTTACTTTTTAAGTAAATACATTTTTTTTCCTCTTGTGTTACTATTAGATGCTGTTGTTAACCACCAAGCCCACCAAAACTCCTACATGGTTTGTGGGACCCACATCAAGATTTGTCTAAAAATCTCCACGCTGGGTGTGAGATGCCTCCCACATGCTAATGCAACAGGGAGAAGACTCTGATCTGGAAAAAAGAGAAAAGAGAAGACACACTGCAGCGCGGAGCAACAAAGCAAGAAACAAAGAGATTGCCGTTTTTTTTTTAATGGGGTTTTTCATTGCTTCGCTCGGACCCGGCCTGCTTTGTCCCACCATCACGTGGTCGGCCGGTCGGCGTGGGTCGGCCCGGCCCACGATGCTGACCGGACCCCCTCTTGTTTGCTGTAAAGAATCCCCTTCCAACAACAACAGCTCTCATGACTTCATTATTTATTTCTATTTTCTCATTTTTTTCTTTTTCTTTTTCTTTTTTTTTTTTTTTGAGACGTGTCAGCTTGTATCATGAGGGAGGATGAATATTAGAAAAAAGGGATTTAATCTTTTTTCAATTTGTTTTTTAATGTGTGTCTCACCTTAAAATCTCTAGTTAGAACACTGAATCAGCGGTGAAAGTTGAAAAAAATTATATTTTATTCCAATCTTTTACTGAAAAACAGATTATTATGTTACTAATCTGAGTACTTACAGATCGATGGATCATAACAAAATTCTGCAAACTATTATTATAGTTTTCGTGAGTCGTGATCTTGATTAGTTTGTGTTTTGCTATTTTTGGTTCTAAAATATCGTTGCTAAATAAAAATTTCGAAATGCTAACCTGTCATAAAAGAAGAAAGTGTCATCTTGTCTTGGCTAAACTTTATTTGATAGCTTTTTCCTATTGAACTCTGTCTCCTGTGAATTGTGATCTAGAAAGGCACCAGCCAAGTCCCATTGGAAAACTACACTATAAATGGAAAGCCTGGACCTCCCACAAAAGCATCTTAGCATATTAGTGGTATATTTCTTATCCTAGAAATTTAGTTAGAGCATTTCCCTACTGTGCCAAAAAATCGATTTGACTCGGGCTTTTCGTGACTGAGCTTATAACCGGATAATATGACGCCCGCACTAATTGAAATGTTCTCATAAAAATTTGTATGAACCCCACAACATTATTCGAATAAAAATAAATACAATTCCCAGCAACTAAAGGAAGAAACCTTTAAATATTAGATGGATATATATAATATAATGAAAGCGACAGTGACGCAGACAAACTAAATGACCTTAATTGGTGACACAAATCAGGGACATACATAAGTGGTGGTGAAACGGACAAGACACTCGGATTGAGATAGATATTGAAATTTAAATAAAGTTGGAGCCTCAATTATGAAGATATTGTAGCATCTAATTGCAAATTTCTTTGATGACATTGCATCTTTTTAGCTGGGCATGGACAATTATGCCAATAATTTTATTGTTGTGTTTAAACATGCTAAATGCTATGCCTGGTACTGGCTATGGATCGGATTCTAGTTGGATCCTAAAAAATTCACATGGAATCTAAATTCATTAAGAAACCTAAAGGAGTGTTTGTTGATTCGGGATTCTTAGGTGAGCCCCGAACAATTTTCGGAATTTTAGAAAGTTTGGTGTTGTAGGTCTCTGACTAAAGTTTGGATCTGAACCCTACGATTATTTGCATTTGGCCGAGATTAAATTTTAAAATCTAGTGTCTTTGGTTACAGAGACACAGAGTGGGATATGAGCCGTGAAATCATACTCTTCAGTGCAAGTATGTACTTTTGAATCAATCCAAAGTCTCACAGAAAATGTATCTCTATATCTCAATCTCTCTCTCCTCCCATTATTTCTACCATAATTATTATAATTTGTAATAATAATTGTTAATAATTAAAAATAATTAGTAACTATTATTTTATAAATAAAAATTACCTAACTATCACTATTAATCATAATTATTAAGCTAATTTGAAATAACCCTTAAACTTTCATGATTTTCCCGCCAACTTCTCTGAACTTAAAAATCTCAAATAACTACCTTTGTGTATTGTTAAAATTCTTAATAAACCATTTTTCATTAAACAACAATAGAAAATCCCAAGTGAATGCCCCCCCCCCTTCCAAGTGGAGCCCACATGACTATTCGCTACCTAAACAACTGTTAAATACAGATGGTTTACTGAAAATTTTAAAGATACTTCAAGATAGTTATTTGACATTTCCTAAGTTAAGGAACCTTTTTAAGAAAACAATAAAAGTGTAAGAGGGTATTAAGAAAAATAACCTTATTATTATATAACATATTGATAGTGATTAATAATATATTCATAATAACTATTACTTGTCATTGACCTATTTTGATTTTTTCGAGTACGCTTCTCCAATTAGTTTTAGATATCATGTGATTATCATTTTTCCTCACTAAAATGTCCCTCTAATGTTAATTAACATCTTAATTTTTTGAACTAATATCCATAATGAGTCCATACTCGTTTCTTCATCTTCTTGTGCAAACTTTTCTCCTCCAACATGCTAATTAAGCCTTTTTTTTTGGTAAATAAATGCTTTCCCACTCAACGAGTGAAAAGCAGCCCTCTCTATCTGCCCGACTCAGATCACGCAATGCATAGAAAGAGTAGACTCGGTAAACCAAACTACAACTCCTGATGCACCTTTATTGGTTAGAAAATCAACTCCAGCATTTCCCTCATGGAACACATGACTCGCTCAAAAACTTTGAAGCTCTTTAGTCCATAACTGAATATCATTAAGAATAGTCGCTGCAATGTCAGTAGGAGATCCCTTCCCTTCAACTATCGTATCATAACCATAAAATCTCCTTCAAACCATACACTCTGAGCATACATTCAAAGAACGCCACTCGAATCACTTCATGTGCTGCAACCAACTCAATTATGACACAATGAGCTCATCAAGCATCCAACCCTTAGCTAAAAGAACAATTCCTCGTTAATTTTGATAAAGAATACCACCACCATCAACTGACTCACTCTTCACAGAACCATCCAAGTTGACCTTAACTTTACCATGTCATGGGTGGACCAACGAAAACAAGATATGTTTGTAGAAATTTGTCAAAACGATGAAAGATCACCCAGTTGACTTCAGGAAGAAAACGATCACACTTTGCATCAATACACCAAACCTTCTTAGCTTGAGAAATAGTGTGCAAAAGAACTATTGGTGAATTAGCATTTTACGAGGAAACCTACATGATTTCGTTGCTTCGAGATTAACCACATAACATACAACACTATTTGCTTCTAGCGAGCCTCGCCACCACGTTGTCCTTTAAGAGATCTAACCAAATATCATGAATAGAGTGCAACTCGTTATCCACCTCAAGCAATGAACTATTGGTGAATTAGCATTTTACGAGGAAACACTACATGATTTCGTTGCTTCGAGATTAACCACATAACATACACACATTTTGCTTCTAGCGAGCCTCGCCACCACGTTGTCCTTTAAGAGATCTAACCAAATATCATGAATAGAGTGCAACTCGTTATCCACCTCAAGCAATGCCATGACTCGCCTCCAACAATCACTCGCAAACGTGTTGGGATTTGGGTCGAACAAATAGTCCCACATCGGCTAGACATGGGGATGATCTTGGGTATATAAGGATTTGAGCAACTCCACCTAAAAGGCTAGTCTTTTGGGATGGTGCCCCAAGTCCTTCAAGTTGTATCAGAGCCATACCCACTTAGTCGTGTGTGTGGGTGATGTTCGACGATGTAGATCCCCCAATGGCGCAAAGGCGCAATAGGCCTGATCACCCCAATGGCTGCAAAAGAACTATTGGTGAATTAGCATTTTACGAGGAAACACTACATGATTTCGTTGCTTCGAGATTAACCACATAACATACAACACTATTTGCTTCTAGCGAGCCTCGCCACCACGTTGTCCTTTAAGAGATCTAACCAAATATCATGAATAGAGTGCAACTCGTTATCCACCTCAAGCAATGCCATGACTCGCCTCCAACAATCACTCGCAAACGTGTTGGGATTTGGGTCGAACAAATAGTCCCACATCGGCTAGACGTGGGGATGGTCTTGGGTATATAAGAATTTGAGCAACTCCACCTAAAAGGCTAGTCTTTTGGGATGGTGCCCCCAAGTCCTTCAAGTTGTATCAGAGCCATACCAACTTAGTCGTGTGTGTGGGTGATGTTCGACGATGTAGATCCCCAATGCGCAAAAGGCGCAATAGGCCTGATCACCCCAATGGCGCAAGAAGGGCGCGCAATAGGCCCCTGTGAAGCTAATATTGGGCTCTCGAGAAATTTGACAGTGGTGCTCCTTTGCAATGGGCGTGCCGCCTCCCACGCGGTGTAGAGAAGTGACCGGCTGCAGTTGGTACTTCACATAAGGCGTGCGGACCCCACGCAGTGAAGAGTTGAATCTCGATGGAGCATTTGAGCTTCCAGTATGAAGATAGTTGAGCTTGGAGGGGAGACTCTTTGTTCGAGGGGGATTGTTGGGATTTGGGTCAAACAAATAGTCCCACATCGGCTAGACGTGGGGATGGTCTTGGATATATAAAGATTTGGACAACTCCACCTAAAAGGCTAGTCTTTTGGGATGGTGCCCCGAGTCCTTCAAAACGGACAATTGATTAAAATATGTAAGGCAGTCTCACCAGCATGACCGCATACAAAGCAAATATCAAACACATTACATCATCTTCTCACTAATTAAGATTTATTTAAACTATAATCAATTTCTTTAGAGTACGATAATGAAAGTGAATCTATTTGAACATCTTATATATACAAATCACACTAATGAAACAATAGACAACAACACTAAAGTTTGGAAAATAGAAAGATTCATGATTTAGAGGTAAGAATTAGGTCTTGGGTATATGAGTAGAGATTAGGGTTCGAGTAATGGAAAGATGATGGTTTATGAGTTAGAGTTAGAAAAGAGAATGAGTAAATGGGAAGATGATGTATTCACGAGTCAATTGCAGGGATTAGGGTTTCAGTAAGTGGATAGGAATTAAGATTTGGTTAATGAGAAGATAATGGGTTTCATAGTTAGAGCTAGGGATTAGGGTTCGAGTAGATTGGAAAAAGATTAGTGAGGTTTACTTCTATCAAAACTTGAAAATTTTCCTGAATTCCAAAATACCATAAACCTTTGAAAATTACTATAAACTACCATGTAGTTTTTTGAAAACTTTTGATGATAGTTTTTTGAAATTTTTTTGAGGTTTTTATAAATTTTCGTGGTAGTTTCTTGTATTTTTGAAAGTTTTTAGTAGTTTATTTAAAAGTGGATGAACATGCATTAGAAATGGGTATTAGAGTTTGGGTAAATGAAAAGATGATGGGTCCATGAGTTAGAGATAGGGTATTAGGATTGCGTAAAATAAGAAGATGATGGGTTCATGGGTTAAACGAATAGATTCATTGGTTAGGTGGATGCGGTATAGAAGAAGAAGAGAGAGAGTATAAACTCTTTTTTTTGGATTTATTAATTAAACTCTATAGTATTGATTATAACCCAATAACCTACAACAGCAGCAGCTGGCAAAATTGTCTTTTCATAATTTTCAGTAACGATGTTAGTCCATTAAGGCTTGAGGGAGGTTTTTATGAGAGTCAAAATAAATAGAGAGTTTATATGAGAAACTCTCAAAACATAAGGGGTTAAGTGAAATTTACCCTTTATTAATTATGTTAATTTAGCATTCAGTGCATTAAAAAATAATAAACAATTCTAATAACTTCAAAAAAAGTTGGCAAGACGTGTATTTGTGACAAGAAAGTCACAAGATCAAAATTTCCCACATTACTAGAAGATTTATCTCCTCTACATTCAGAGAGGGTGGACTCTCACATACTTTTAAGTTACCAATTTCACATTATTAAGAATCCTACAAATTTGTCTTAGTCTAAGTCTCATTAGGAAAAACTGTCTGAATCTAGCCCAAAAATCCCAAACCAGTAACATCCTCTTTAAGTCATTGACTCCTATTTTCACCTTTTGCAATATAACGTGCAATATAGACTTGTTTAGATACTCAGAATCTTTCATATAATAATAGAAAAATAAAACATTTTAGTTTTAGAAATATGTATAATTGATCACTCTATTGAGCTTGACCCTTCGATCAAGCAAACAACATACATGATATAACTTTCTACCAAAAAGAAAACAGATATGTTAACTTATAATGTTAGGTCTTATTAGTACAAACAATCCTTATAATACATCTATATTAAGTATAATATCCCTTGTTAAGAGAGTGCATAGATCTACATCATCACTGCAATAGTGGCTATGTGTCTTAACTTTTGACTCTTGATTAGTATTTGCATTTCTACCTCTAGGAAGTGATTTATTACTATTAAGAAATTCTAATCGTATACTAGCAACATCATTCAAGTGATCTTCTTGCAATAACAATGTGAATCTTAATTTCCCTTCTTACAAATTATATGTAAATTTTAATAGTCTTTAAAATAAGATTGAATTCTTATGCAACGAAGTTTAACTATTTTTCACATATAATAGTCTTGCTAAAATCTTATTTGATATAGCCATTTTAGACTCATGGATTCAGTCTTCTTTTTAGCTAAAATAATCTAGAGGTAGGTAACTTGTCGATCACATATCAACTAAAATGTGTACTGATTTATATGTATGTTTCAATTGTCATAGTATCTTTTTCTTCATTTAATACTGAACTTATCATATATTATTTTTTAAAAACTTATATTTCTATAAATGGGGGCTACACTCAATGTTTTTTTGGGTTTCTGGATGAGGCTAGACAATTTAGATTAAACTTAATTCTTTCTTCCTTGTTTGGAAAGTATAATAAGAGGCTACCTTTCTTATATTGTGAAACAATTTAAAGGTTTTTTTTTTCCATATTGACACCTATAATCTTTGTTGATTCTGTATTCACCTGCAAATCTTCATATTTCCATTTTGATGCCCCAAATCTAGGGGTGGCAGACGGGTCGCGACCCGCCAGACCCGACCCGACCTGACCCGGAGTTAGCGGATCTGGGTTTGGGCTAATTAAGTTTGGGTCGTAATTGGGTCGACCCATCTGACCCGATTATTAAATGGGTCGGGTCGACCCAACCCCGCCAGACCCGCTTGACCCGCCAGACTCAATTATTCTCTCTCCTCCTCGGCCTCCTCTCCTCCGATCTCCTCCACCACCTCCTCCCCTTCACCTAAATTAAATTGTCAAAAATATGCAACTCCCCTTCACCTAAATTAAATTGTCAAAAATATGCATGAGCCCAATTTCGAACCTGTGACCTCTAGTGTATGAGTTTAGTGTGATGACCAACCATATCACCAAACAATTTAGTAATATAGTGTAAGAAATTATATTTAAGGCTTAATAATCGGGTCAAATGGGTCGGGTCGAGTCTACCCGATTAAGTCTGGGTTGGGTCTGGGTCTGAATTTTTGACCCGTATAATAATTGGGTCGGGTCGACCCGACCCGACCCAATTGCCACCCCTACCCAAATCTTATAAGTTAGGACAAAAAAAAACGTTGTTAATCACTCCATCGATGTGTTAAAGACTCTTGGAATATTCTTTTGTTAGCTTAAGATTTTCTGTAATTCTATCAACATTAACAAAAATAACAAAAATACCCTTTCATATATTTCCCTTTTCATTCCCTCAGACCAAACCCATTTCTCTCTCATTAGGCTCAATAATTTCACTTTAACTAACTAATTCTCAGTCCAATTACTCTTAGTGTCTCTCTCTTCCCTCTCTCACCCTGATGGCTCTCTCCCAACCCAGTTTCACTCTAACTACCCTATTCTTCCACATCCCCATCAACATGAATCTCTCCTTCTAGGTGGGCAGATGAAATATGCATGTCATTTTGATGAAATCCAGCTCTTTTGATGGTAGCTAGGGTTTTTTTTGGTGAGAAAGAAGGGAAAGAGAGAAAGAAAGTGCATGAGTGAGAGAAAATAATTTTTTTGTGTGGTAAAAGAGAAAAGGAATTGATGGGGCCGCACCTACCCCCGTTCATTTTTTTTAGGGTAATTTTGTATTTTAACCATTCTACCATTAGAAAACAAACGCCAACTAATGGGGATGAGGTGGGGGGGAGGGTGTGGATGGGATGTAAAAATAGAAATATGAAGATTGGGAGGTGAATATGAAATTAGTAACGAATTCAAGTGTGGATTTAGAAAATTGTATAAAAATATTACTTAGTACCAACTTATGCTTTTTCAAACTAAAGACTCTTTTGACCTAAATTTTCGATTAGCTGGTAAACTTTTTTCTTTTTAAGAACTATTAGAGTAGAAATAGAATTTTTTTTCCTTTATTTTTAGTTCCCCTATTTTTGTAGGATATTGTGTATTCTCCTAGTTATTGTAGAGAGAGAGGAGATAGAGGAGATGGAAGAAGGTAGCACAGAGATCGGAAGGTAAAGGAGCAAGACGACGCATTGAAGCAGGCCAGACTAGCTCTCGGTCGACCGCACGGTCGACCGGTGAAGAAGACCGGTCGACCGCCCAGTCCACCGGTGTGCACGACATGCACAGGGTTAGCCCAATCGACCACCCGATCGACCGTGGTAAGGAGCGATCGACTGCCCGATCGACTGACTAAAAGCAGGCTGCTCTCGGTTTGGGTCCGATCGACCGTGGACATGGGTCGGTCGACCGGCCGGTCGACCGACAGACGTGTTTTGGCTTTCCTTTTGGGATTCGGATTCCTTTTCTGTTTGGGATCGAATCCAGCTGGGGTTTCCTAAAACCCAGGGATTCTGTGGCTATAAATAAGGGCTAGAGCCCTCATGTATTGTATCCCTGAAAATCCCACTGAAAATCTTCATTAGAAATTCCTTAAAGGAATAAGTTGTAATTGATTGTTGAATCAATAAGATCTCTCACTCTCTCCCTTGCCCCGAGGACGTAGGCACGTTGCCGAACCTCATTAAATACTATGTTGATTACTTTTCTCTGTTGTTTCTCTGTTCTTGTCATGTTGGGTACGTCTCCGGCTGCATCTCTCTCCCGCCTGGTTGGTGGATCCTCAGAGAGGTTATTGTTGTAATACCCCGTTCCCGGAATACGTACTTAGTTGCGTATTCAGATTTTCGGTCGTATTTTTTTCGATTTGTTTTCTGTATTTATTCTGTATTATGAATTCCTTATATGGTTGTTTTATCTTGGATTTGGATTCGTGGACTCGGAGTCAGTCCCAGTCCGAACCAGGAACTCGATTATGGTATATTATTCGATTTGGTCTTTCCGGTGATTAGATTTGACCGATTTTAGTTTTAAATATCATTTTCCATTATTATATATTTTCTATGATTTTCTAGATTTTTCTGGAATTAAAATGAAAGTCTTCAAAACCGGAGTCGGCTAGTGCTGCTGACCGATTCCTGGATTTTTAATTCTCAAACAGTTTGGAATTTCATGATGATTCTTTAGACTTTATTTCTTAGAATCACATTTCTTACCTACATGCTTTTTCTGAGGATTTTATGATTTTATGAAAATTCCATCGGAGTCGGTAGATAACTGGTTCCGGGATTTTTAGTTTTAAAACTATAAAGTATTTCTTCAAACGGATTTCACTATTGGTCTTTATATATTATTATTGATTTTTGGTAATTATTTCGGGTCGTTCCGAGATACTTGAATTTCGGACGATTCCGGTATTTTCCCGAAAGACTTCCGCATCCACAACTGAATCCCGGGAATCCGCCACTTCCATTATTTTCATCTTCTTTCCCAAGAAAATATCTTCTCATTATAATTTCTTTTCCATTTTTCCTTTTCCTTTATTTCTTTCCTTCCTCCACTAACCAAAGCCTTTTCCAATTTTCCAATAATCCCAATTTTTCCACATAATCCCACTCACTTTCACCTAATCCTTTTTAAATCCCACTCATTCTCTCTCTCCCCCATGGCCGGCCAAGTGGCCAAGTGAGGGACACCTCACCCTCCCCCTTTTTACACAAAACCCCCTCACTTCCATTGGATTTGCATCTCCTTCATAAAATCCAAAACATATAAATGCTTTTCCTTTACATTTCTATTTCATTTTTCCTTTCTTCTCTCCACCATCTCTTCTCCACCAAAACCCTAACCTCCTTCAACTCCTCTTCATCTCCATCACACACAACAACCACCACACTCCCAAGAGATCACCAAGGTCATCTTCCTCCTCCTTCATCACCATGGGAAGCCACCACAAGGTCACCAACACCAACAACAAAGCCTCCAACCTCCACCTTCTTCTTCATCATCAACTTCCATCACCACCTCCATCACTCCAACACCTTGTACTTCTTTTAGGTAAGTGTTCTTCTTCACCAAGCCTTGGTAAATTCTTAGTATACTTAGGTTTGCTTATCATGTTCAATTATGTCTTCAATTCTTGTTATTTAGCCATCAAACCCAACCCTAGAAAATCTGTCCTGTGTGCTGTTTCCAGTCGACTAGTCGACTAGACCTGTAGATTAGTCGACTAGAAAACCCTAGCTGAAACGTAACCTTTCTGGAGCACAGTTTTAGTCGACTTAGGTTATTTATTAGTCGACTAGAAACCTTGATTAGTCGACTACTCCCTTGACCCTAGTCGACTAACCCTTCCTGAACCAGAAACCCAAACTCTCTGTATCACAGTATTAGTCGACTTAGCCTAACTATCAGTCGACTTGTCATGTCTGTTAGTCGACTACCCCTATGACCCTAGTCGACTAACTTTTCCTGAATCTGAATATCAACTCTCTGGAACCCAGTATTAGTCGACTATACCAGACTGTTAGTCGACTAACCCCTTTATTAGTCGACTACTCATCCTACCCTAGTCGACTAATTCTGTCTGTTTGTTACAGTTATTTACCTTCTCAAACTTGGATCTTATACTTGGTTATATGTTGTATATTATACTTCTTGACTTGTATCTTGACTAACATCATCTCCACTTTTCTCTTTCTCTCTCCTCTTTACTCTACATATATATGTCATAGTTTATGGCGTGCCCCGGATTTCGTGGATTTCGGATCTTTCGGCGCTTTGAGGTTTAGGCGAGTGTTCTCACTCGCTACCCTCTTACTTCTTATTTCATTGATTATGCACATGTTCTAGCTTTAGCTTTCATGTATTTTATTTCATGTGCTATGTCTTTTATTGCTTATACCATGCGTGGCCGACCCTTCGTGGTCGTTGGACTTTGGATTACTGTTATGTTTACACTTGCCCTACTACTACTTCAGACTTGTTAGTTGCATGTTTCCTTTTAACACATGTATATCACCTGACATCTAGAGTGTTATCACCTGACCACCTGACATACTACTATTTGGCTAGACCCTCTTGGTATGACCTGACTTACCCAGACTATTATCAATCTCTTATATGTTTGGTTGCTTATTCATTATCACCATCCTATCATGCTATCACCTTACACCCAGCATGATAACTTGACTTGTGATTATCGCCTTTACGGGAACCTTACCTTATTATCCTGTATCATGATCAGTGACTTGTATTCCTGCTTTACATGCAGTGACCTGACTATATAGTACTTATGTACTCCTAATTTCCTGATCATGCCTAATTCCTGATTATTCCCGTAAAGTGATAATTAAACTATTGAATCTTAAAAGGACCAACTTGCATTGGGTCGGGGGAAACATGCGGATATCGATATGTGTTCGTGTTTACAGTGGCATTAGGTTGTGCACTTTATATCCGGTCTGACCTGTGGTACTCCAGGGGACGAGGGGAGAGCTGGCTCCCTTATTCCTGATTGATAAGGGCATACATAAGTCCCTCCTGTTTAGCCTTGCGGCTGGCTTCCGTTTCCATGCAACGGAACAATCCTGGACCGTGGTCCCGGGCATGCACGGGACCCACTGTAAACATAGTTCGTTGATACAACCGCTGTTTCCAATAACAACCTCGACTTGCTTATATATGGATGTATGTGAGTTGGCCGTACACCGAGCCACATACCTAGATATATGGGTAAGACGAGTAATAATAAAGTGTCATAATAACCGACTCTTTAAGTTGTAAGTAGAGGTATGTGGAATGGGACGCATACCAAAGCCTGCAGCTTAAATAGCTATGAATCCGTGATGTGCCTTACCGTATTTGCTTTTCCCGGACTTTATATCGGATTTCATGTTTTATGAGTATTATGATATGACTACCTTGTAGCTCGTCCTTAGTTTTATTCTGATTTCCTGTTTTATGATTCTCATGCCATGTCTATTCTTACCTGCTCTATCCTATCTGCCTCCTGAGTATTTCCTACTTGATATATGCATTATTATGCTCACCCTGCTTCACCACTTGGTTTTGCTTCTACACTCGCCTGGGGAGTATCATTTGACTCCCCTGGATTCTCACGTCCAGGTCCTGGAGCCCGGAGCGTGTGTATTTCCCCCTTTGCTGATCAGAGTAGCGTAGCGGTAGCGTGGATTTCCAGCCGACCGTCCTGAGCCACATCCTTCCAGGCCCCCTGTGAGTCTCTCGAGTTTTCCTTTTTAAACTCGTGAGTACCTTTATGCTGTTTTACTCTTGTACATCTGCTTGTATTTCCGCATTTGCGCATATTAGTGATATGATATTCATGTAATATTGTAATCACTCTGGTGATAATTCTGTAATTGTATATATGTGTTGGAATGTATAATGCACCATTTGCTTCCGTACTCTGATTCTTGTTTGTACTGATGCTTAGCGTATATACGGGAAGGTACTTCGGACTTACGTATATACGTTGCAGTGACGTCCCCGTATCCGCCGGGATCGGGGCGTTACAGGTTGGTATCAGAGCTTAGGCTCTAACCTCCTCAGTACGTCCAGAAGGCAAATCAATGGTAAAGAGATTTGCAACTGGAATACATGAGTCTTGGTTATACATTCCAACTGCAAGTGCAGAGTTATCTATTTCTTGACTATCTTCCTTTGATTTCAAATCCTTCCTTGAATATCTTTCCTTTGATTCCTAATTCCTCCTATCCTTTCCCTGTTTTGGTTTTATGAAGCCTTATACTATCTTAAGATATGACTAGACTAGAGAGGTAGTGGCTGGTTCAGAATGAAGCTATTATGTGATCTCTTCGGTGAATTCTATGAAGCTTGGTATTCTCCAGATCGATCTTGATCTGGCTATCTTTCAGAAGTCAGCAGTCAGAATTCTCTACGGATATTCTACATTCTCTACTATATCGTTCAGAGTGATTGATGCCTGGTATTCGGGATTCTTAATTATCGGTCTTCTTTATTATTATGCTCAGGACTATCAGGGTTTTCTTTATCTTCGGTATTCTGGCTCATTTATTGCACAGCCACGACATCAGCAGTATTATTCAGCATTATTCGAAGATTTATACAGCCGGAAGTGCGGGGGATGATTATTGTACAGTCGACTTGAGAGCCCTACCTCTAGTGCTTCATATCTTAATTGGTATAGATTTCCACCCTTGTCCCTTTTGTGTTCAATTCACCCCTTAACGAAATTGCGAGGACGCAATTTTTGTAAGGTGGGTGGATTGTAATACCCCGTTCCCGGAATACGTACTTAGTTGCGTATTCAGATTTTCGGTCGTATTTTTTTCGATTTGTTTCCTGTATTTATTCTGTATTATGAATTCCTTATATGGTTGTTTTATCTTGGATTTGGATTCGTGGACTCGGAGTCAGTCCCAGTCCGAACCAGGAACTCGATTATGGTATATTATTCGATTTGGTCTTTCCGGTGATTAGATTTGACCGATTTTAGTTTTAAATATCATTTTCTATTATTATATATTTTCTATGATTTTCTAGATTTTTCTGGAATTAAAATGAAAGTCTTCAAAACCGGAGTCGGCTAGTGCCGCTGACCGATTCCTGGATTTTTAATTCTCAAACAGTTTGGAATTTCATGATGATTCTTTAGACTTTATTTCTTAGAATCACATTTCTTACCTACATGCTTTTTCTGAGGATTTTATGATTTTATGAAAATTCCATCGGAGTCGGTAGATAACTGGTTCCGGGATTTTTAGTTTTAAAACTATAAAGTATTTCTTCAAACGGATTTCACTATTGGTCTTTATATATTATTATTGATTTTTGGTAATTATTTCGGGTCGTTCCGAGATACTTGAATTTCGGACGATTCCGGTATTTTCCCGAAAGACTTCCGCATCCACAACTGAATCCCGGGAATCCGCCACTTCCATTATTTTCATCTTCTTTCCCAAGAAAATATCTTCTCATTATAATTTCTTTTCCATTTTTCCTTTTCCTTTATTTCTTTCCTTCCTCCACTAACCAAAGCCTTTTCCAATTTTCCAATAATCCCAATTTTTCCACATAATCCCACTCACTTTCACCTAATCCTTTTTAAATCCCACTCATTCTCTCTCTCCCCCATGGCCGGCCAAGTGGCCAAGTGAGGGACACCTCACCCTCCCCCTTTTTACACAAAACCCCCTCACTTCCATTGGATTTGCATCTCCTTCATAAAATCCAAAACATATAAATGCTTTTCCTTTACATTTCTATTTCATTTTTCCTTTCTTCTCTCCACCATCTCTTCTCCACCAAAACCCTAACCTCCTTCAACTCCTCTTCATCTCCATCACCACAACAACAACCACCAACTCCCAAGAGATCACCAAGGTCATCTTCCTCCTCCTTCATCACCATGGGAAGCCACCACAAGGTCACCAACACCAACAACAAAGCCTCCAACCTCCACCTTCTTCTTCATCATCAACTTCCATCACCACCTCCATCACTCCAACACCTTGTACTTCTTTTAGGTAAGTGTTCTTCTTCACCAAGCCTTGGTAAATTCTTAGTATACTTAGGTTTGCTTATCATGTTCAATTATGTCTTCAATTCTTGTTATTTAGCCATCAAACCCAACCCTAGAAAATCTGTCCTGTGTGCTGTTTCCAGTCGACTAGTCGACTAGACCTGTAGATTAGTCGACTAGAAAACCCTAGCTGAAACGTAACCTTTCTGGAGCACAGTTTTAGTCGACTTAGGTTATTTATTAGTCGACTAGAAACCTTGATTAGTCGACTACTCCCTTGACCCTAGTCGACTAACCCTTCCTGAACCAGAAACCCAAACTCTCTGTATCACAGTATTAGTCGACTTAGCCTAACTATCAGTCGACTTGTCATGTCTGTTAGTCGACTACCCCTATGACCCTAGTCGACTAACTTTTCCTGAATCTGAATATCAACTCTCTGGAACCCAGTATTAGTCGACTATACCAGACTGTTAGTCGACTAACCCCTTTATTAGTCGACTACTCATCCTACCCTAGTCGACTAATTCTGTCTGTTTGTTACAGTTATTTACCTTCTCAAACTTGGATCTTATACTTGGTTTATATGTTGTATATTATACTTCTTGACTTGTATCTTGACTAACATCATCTCCACTTTTCTCTTTCTCTCTCCTCTTTACTCTACATATATATGTCATAGTTTATGGCGTGCCCCGGATTTCGTGGATTTCGGATCTTTCGGCGCTTTGAGGTTTAGGCGAGTGTTCTCACTCGCTACCCTCTTACTTCTTATTTCATTGATTATGCACATGTTCTAGCTTTAGCTTTCATGTATTTTATTTCATGTGCTATGTCTTTTATTGCTTATACCATGCGTGGCCGACCCTTCGTGGTCGTTGGACTTTGGATTACTGTTATGTTTACACTTGCCCTACTACTACTTCAGACTTGTTAGTTGCATGTTTCCTTTTAACACATGTATATCACCTGACATCTAGAGTGTTATCACCTGACCACCTGACATACTACTATTTGGCTAGACCCTCTTGGTATGACCTGACTTACCCAGACTATTATCAATCTCTTATATGTTTGGTTGCTTATTCATTATCACCATCCTATCATGCTATCACCTTACACCCAGCATGATAACTTGACTTGTGATTATCGCCTTTACGGGAACCTTACCTTATTATCCTGTATCATGATCAGTGACTTGTATTCCTGCTTTACATGCAGTGACCTGACTATATAGTACTTATGTACTCCTAATTTCCTGATCATGCCTAATTCCTGATTATTCCCGTAAAGTGATAATTAAACTATTGAATCTTAAAAAGGACCAATTTGCATTGGGTCGGGGGAAACATGCGGATATCGATATGTGTTCGTGTTTACAGTGGCATTAGGTTGTGCACTTTATATCCGGTCTGACCTGTGGTACTCCAGGGGACCGAGGGGAGAGCTGGCTCCCTTATTCCTGATTGATAAGGGCATACATAAGTCCCTCCTGTTTAGCCTTGCGGCTGGCTTCCGTTTCCATGCAACGGAACAATCCTGGACCGTGGTCCCGGGCATGCACGGGACCCACTGTAAACATAGTTCGTTGATACAACCGCTGTTTCCAATAACAACCTCGACTTGCTTATATATGGATGTATGTGAGTTGGCCGTACACCGAGCCACATACCTAGATATATGGGTAAGACGAGTAATAATAAAGTGTCATAATAACCGGCTCTTTAAGTTGTAAGTAGAGGTATGTGGAATGGGACGCATACCAAAGCCTGCAGCTTAAATAGCTATGAATCCGTGATGTGCCTTACCGTATTTGCTTTTCCCGGACTTTATATCGGATTTCATGTTTTATGAGTATTATGATATGACTACCTTGTAGCTCGTCCTTGGTTTTATTCTGATTTCCTGTTTTATGATTCTCATGCCATGTCTATTCTTACCTGCTCTATCCTATCTGCCTCCTGAGTATTTCCTACTTGATATATGCATTATTATGCTCACCCTGCTTCACCACTTGGTTTTGCTTCTACACTCGCCTGGGGAGTATCATTTGACTCCCCTGGATTCTCACGTCCAGGTCCTGGAGCCCGGAGCGTGTGTATTTCCCCCTTTGCTGATCAGAGTAGCGTAGCGGTAGCGTGGATTTCCAGCCGACCGTCCTGAGCCACATCCTTCCAGGCCCCCTGTGAGTCTCTCGAGTTTTCCTTTTTAAACTCGTGAGTACCTTTATGCTGTTTTACTCTTGTACATCTGCTTGTATTTCCGCATTTGCGCATATTAGTGATATGATATTCATGTAATATTGTAATCACTCTGGTGATAATTCTGTAATTGTATATATGTGTTGGAATGTATAATGCACCATTTGCTTCCGTACTCTGATTCTTGTTTGTACTGATGCTTAGCGTATATACGGGAAGGTACTTCGGACTTACGTATATACGTTGCAGTGACGTCCCCGTATCCGCCGGGATCGGGGCGTTACAATTGTCCTGCGCACAACAATTGGTATCAGAGCATCCCAGGTTAGTCGTGGGATCGCGTGTTGATCAAAGGGCACCAGTTGCTGTTTGGCGGAGATCGTGTGTCGATCTCGAAGCAGCGTTTGGACTGTTTGTGGGATCGTGTGTCGATCTGAAAACAGCGTGTGGATCGCTTGAGGAATCAATTTGGAGGAGTAGATTGCTTCGGAAACTCTTCGAGGGCTTCACGTGGAGGTAAAGATCCTATCTTTATCTAGTTTGTTTTATCTAACTCCGTTTGTTTGCATTGCTTTGAGGAATCAGTTAAGAAGATGGCTGAGAAGGTACATCTATGAATTCACATCTGTTGAGGATTGATGTGGTAAAGTTCAACAGCACAAACAACTTCGGTATGTGGAGGTGTGAGGTGATGGATACGCTGACGGCATCAAACCTCGAAAACACTCTACGATTAGAGAAGAAGCGTGCATCAACAACTGAAGAAGATTGGGACAAGATGAACCGTACGGCGTGTGGCTTGATCAGGTCTTGTCTGACACAAGACATCAAGTATCATGTGTTACATAAGACATCTGCGAGACAGCTGTGAGAGATCCTAGAGAAGAAGTATCTGACAAAAAGCATAGAATCGCGGTTGTAGTTGAAAAGTAAGCTTTATAATTTTCAAATGCAAAGAGGATGCTCCATCAATGAACACTTGAATCGCCATATGAGGCTTCTTAAAGATCTAGTTAATGTGGATGTGGAGACCAATGAAGAGGATAAGGCGGTAATACTATTGAATTCTCTTCCTAGGGTAGAGTATGAGACTTTTACTCTTACATTGATCAATGGAAGAAAATTCCTTAACTACAGTGAGGTGTCTACTGCTCTTGTGAGTTATGAAGCAAGGAGACAGGTCTGACAGTCTTCTTCGGGGAACACAACAGCAGAGGCATTGGCGGTAAGAGGCAGGAGTTCTAATGAGAAGGGAAGAGATGATCAGAGAAGATCGAAGTCCAGATCAGGCTTCAGAGATCTGAAGAGGAATCAGTGCACCTTGTGCAAGGAGCTAGGGCACTAGAAAGTTGATTGCCCGAAGGCCAAATATAAGAAGATGGAGTCAAAGACCAAGGCGAATCTCGCACAGGCGGATGGATCGAATTCAGACTCATCGGTATTTTCTCTCTCTGTTACTACTCCTACTGTTGATTACTCAGATAATACTGAGTGGATCTTAGATACCAGAGCTACCTATCATGTGTTCCCGAACAGGGCGTGGTTTTCTAGCTTTGAGAAACTAGATGGATGTTACACGGTCATGGGTGATGATCATCCGTGTAATATAGAAGGGATAGGTACAGTCCGTGTCAAGATGGTTGATGGGATAATACAAGAACTGAAGGAGGTGAGGTATATACCTCAACTCAAAAGGAATCTTATCTCTGTTGGCGCTTTGGAAGCATTGGGTCTTGTGATATCTATACGAGATGGTATTCTCAAGATAATAAAAGGCTCAATGGTGGTGATGAAGGGCGTCCGTTGGAACAATCTCTACTACTTGAAGGATAGTACGGTTATAAGTCAGGTGGAGACTTATAGTTCTTCAGATGATGGTTGCACAAAGGTCTGGCAGGTGAAGGTCGGACAAGGAGGTGAAAGGTCTTTGCAAGCTCCTGCAAAGAAGGGATCATTGGAAGGTACTGCTACCTGCAACTTGGAGGGTGAACACAGCGTTCTGGACAAGAAGAAGGTAAAATTCAGTACCAGTACTCACCGCTCAGAAGGTCTTCTTGATTATGTTCACGTAAGCGTTTGGGGACCTGCTAAGACTGCATCGCTTGGAGGTCACAGGTACTTTATCTCTTTTATTGATAGTTTATCTAGGCATTGTTGGATATATCCCATGGGACAAAGGTGTGAAGCCCTAGATATGTTGGTGAAGTGGAAAGAAAGAATGGAGAAGCAGACAGGTAGGAAGATCAAGGAGCTACAGTTTAGTAATATTGAAAGAGATATGAACAAATTCCTATGATTTAGCTAGAACACTGGTATTGGTACTCATTTCACAGAAGGTATACATGGGTTGGCTAAAGAGGTAAACTGTTCCTTGCTGGAAAAAGTTCGGTGCTTGTTGTCTAATGCAAGATTAGACAAATCATTTTAGGCTGAGGCGATTGTGTATTCTAGCCATCTCATAAATGGATCGACTGCGATAGAAGGTAAAACTCCATTGGAAATTTGGTCTGGGGGATCTGCTCAAGATTATGATTTGCTGCGAAAATTTGAAAGTCCGACCTACTTCAGTGCCAAAGATGGCATGGTGAATCCGCGAGCAAAGAAGTTTGTGTTTTTTGGTGTCAAGAGAAAAATGAAAGGTTACAGGTTATGGGACCCCGAAAATAAGAAGATCGTGTTGAGTCGGCATGTCACGTTTGATGAGACTTCAGTGTTGAAGTCTACCGGCTGTCAGTAGGTGGAGAGGATGGAGACCAATGAAGTATCGCAGCGGGTGGAGGTTGATGCTACTCTACCATCTCCAGTTGGTTCGGTATCAGTGAAGACTTCACCAGATGTGACACCGAATGGAGATCATGTAGCCAGGGTTGATACTGAATAGGTTGAAGACATTACTGAGAATATCGAATTGTTTGCAGCCATTTGAACCAAGGTGAAATCACGCACGTGGGAAAAGAAGCATGAATCTCAAGCTTGTGATCACGACAAGCTCAAGTTGAAGGCCGTTGTTCTCCATAACGGTAGTGAGGAGGTTCAAATGACTCAGCCAGATAGGTTCGCTGCTGAAGATTCAGATACAAGTGCTTGAGCTTGATGAAGCTCATTTCAATGAACTACGGCTGGCTTGATCCCTTGGGCAAGGTACGCAGGCAGCTGTAAAGGTGCGGCCATATTTGTTAATGCAACCTGTATGAAGCTGTTTTGGGTTCTCGAGAAGCTGATTGAGACTTCACGTAGAGGTGAAGAGTTAGAATTCACGTAAAGGTGAAGAGTTGGACTTCACATAAAGTTGAAGCATTGTGATCTCGATGAACAATTGATCTTCTGGTGAGAATAAGGTTAAGTTTGCATAAGGGCGTGTGCATCCAGTTTGTTAAAGCCGATGATGGTGTTCGGTGTGCTCTACTCAGACTTGGTTGGACCATCAGCTGAAGACATGTAGACTGAAAAGAGCCAGTCAATTGGAGAGTTCGTGTGAGTCATAATGAGTTCTTTGTGAGGTCATGTAGTTGCTGAGTGAGAAACACGTTCGTTGGTCAGCTCGTATGGTAGTTCTCCTATGGTGAAGTGATGGAACACATGTACGGTGCATTCTAGTTGGTTGGCTGAGCTAAAGGTTCTAAGCCGAAATCGTATGTCGATTTCGCTGAGATAGTGTGTTGATTTTGTCCGGAGCGCTCAAGTCGAGATCGTGTTTCGATTTCGCCGAGATCGTGTGTCGATTTCGCCAGGTGATAGACTGGAGTTCGTTAGAGATCGGCTCAGATTTGGAAAATCTTCACCGAGATGGAGAATTGTAAGGAGAGAGGAGATAGAGGAGATGGAAGAAGGTAGCACAGAGATCGGAAGACAAAGAAGCAAGACGACGCATTGAAGCAGGCCAGACTAGCTCCCGGTCGCACGATCGATCGGTGGAGAAGACCGGTCGACCGGACGATCGATCGCCCGGTCGACCAGTGTTCACGACATGCACAGGGTTAGCCCAATCGACTGCCCGGTCGACCGTGGGAAGGAACGGTCGACCGACTGAAAGCAGGCTACTCTCGGTTTGGGTCGGTCGACCGCCCGGTCGACCGTGGACATGGGTCGGTCGACCGGCCGGTCGACCAATAGACGCGTTTTGGATTTCCTTTTGGGATTCGGATTCCTTTTCTATTTGGGATCAAATCCAGTAGAGGTTTCCTAAAACCCAGGGACTCTGTGGCTATAAATAAGGGCTAGAGCCCTCATGTATCGTATCCCTAAAAATCCCACTGAAATCTCCATTAGAAATTCCTTGAAGAAGGAATAAGTTGTAATTGATTGTTGAAATCCCTTGCCCCGAGGACGTAGGCACGTTGCCAAACCTCGTTAAATACTGTGTTAATTGCTTTTCTCTATTGTTTCTCTGTTCTTGTCATGTTGGGTACGTCTCTGGCTGCATCTGTCTCCTGTCTGGTTGGTGAATTCCTCAGAGAGGTTGTTGTCCTACGCACAATAGTTATTAGGATATGTACTTCGTTTCTCTATAAATATACAACCACACCCTAGTTAAGGGTGTACCGCCTTCTCTCTATCCTAACATGATATCATAGCATTAGGCTCAACATCAAATAAATTTTTTTAGTAGTTCTTTTTCTTATTTTTCTTTCTTTCTTCTATTCTTCTTCTCAACCTGAACCTGACAGCTCCAACGCGACCACCTACAACACCCATGCAATGAGCAAAAAATTTCTATCCATTAATGATAAAAAAATTATAAATATAATCAGGAAAATAACAGTTCACTCATGCACTCACAATGTCTTGATAAGGTGCTTCAGCAGCTTCAGAACGAGGCTTTACCTGAGGATCTTTGGGAGCTTCGCTGGCCGAGAGGTCTTGAGAAGCACCAGTCGCCGTGATAGGAGCATCAAAGAGTGAGGGGGCATCAGAGGCCAAGGATGCAAATGTACCTTGATCTCCGAGAGAGATTCTAATCTCAAGAGGGTATATCGGCGCTTTACGTTGCGCTACATCCTTATACCACTCCCTATACTTCATGAATTTGAAGACCTAGACCTCCTCTGCACTCTCGCCACGACATCACCAGCCTCTTTCTCAGCCTCTACTTGTCAGTGAGCGCCTACTTCAATTGGCGAAGCAGACCTTCATTTTCATCATGAAAGGCATTCTTCTCATAGTGGCATTCGTCTTTGACATCCTTGATGATTATAGTTCATTTTTGCATCATCTTCCACCTCTATACTATGCATAATATCAATAAAAATCTGTTTTTTACTCTTTTTCTCTCTATTTTTGCAGGTCCATATTTTAATGGAGAGAGGCCCACAAATCCATGCAATTATCAAGAATTAAAGGGGATTAATTCAAAGCCCAAAAGAGAGCCAAAGAGTTGAGCCCAGGATCTGGAATCACCTACGCATCCAGTCAGCATTCTAGAAGATTCACGTGGCCAACAACCTGCAACAAACCAGCAACAGAAATCGCTGGCATAACGGCCTAGATTCTGCCGCGGAAACGCGGCTCTGGCCGCGTTTCCGCGGCAGGAATCTGGCCGTTGGGGCTGAGATTTGACCCAGCTGTCTGGATTCTGGAGCCTTCTTCTCTGAGGCTTATAAATAGACCATCAGGGCCAGTGCGAGAAAAAAAAGAGAGAATAGAGGAAAGAGCTTGTAATTTGTAGGTTTTTCTCTAGGTTTATTGCTCTTAGTCTTCTTCTTCCTCCTAGAAATTCTGCAAGAGAGAGATAGTGAGAGAGTGAAAGCTTGTAATCAAGGGGTGACAACTTGAAGCAAAGCAAGGATTAATCCAATCTACTTTCTCTTCTTTTGCAATTTCTAGTACTTTTCATTACTTGCTTTATTTCATTCAAGCTTTACTTTCATAGCATGATATCTTGTTGTTTTCTTTTTATTGTAATGGATAGCTAACTTCTTCTAACATGACTAGCTAACAACTAATCTTGCTAACTTCTAACTCTTGGGTGAATGCTAATTCTTAATCTTGCAAATGTTGAGTCTTTTTCATCCCCGATGGGTTACTTTCATTCTTGGCAAACTCTTGTTGTAATTCTCCATATGATGCATGTGTGCCTCATTTAGAGCCTTGTCTTAGAACAAATGCCTTGATGGAACATGGAGATGGAACACCAAACATATGCTATTTGTTGTACAACTTTCTTACTTCAATGCTAACTTGTTGTATGGCCTTGAATGTCTAATGAATTTTGTATCTTCTTCCTTAGCATCCCTTGAGTGACACTCCCCGATTCCACCATGAAATTCTATCTTGAGAGCCGATGAAATCAATGAGGCTACAAGACAAGTCCAAGATGATCACCCATCCATCAAAGGGAAAAGTAACTTGACCAACAAGTAAGACAAACACTTGCCGATGAATCAACATGAGGCATGCTTCACCCTAACGGAGATTAGTAAGTTAGCAAGTTAATAAGGTTAGCTAGTCATGGCTTTTTCCATTCTAAAAGTCTTTTGCAATTTTTCTCTACTCTAGTTTTCTTCCTAAAAGCAATTCTTGTTTTCAAATTCTTTTCATTCTCTTTTCATCGTTTTTACTTTCATGTACAAAACCACAACCAATTCTTTCACCTATTTTTCCATGTCTTTTCATTCTTTTAACAAAGAAGAACTTTCGTTTGTCTTTCTTCAACATCAAACCGTAAAGCTTCCATCGTGAGCTCTCCTTGTGGATTCGACCCTTATGCTACTACGGTGATTTGGAAAGGAGTACATTACACATTGTGAATACACTTCAGAGTGATTAAGCACCTAAGGTTGACTCTAAACCTTCTCTCTTTTGTTGAATATCTGTGCGAATTCTACTCCTCCGCTATCTCCCTTTTCCTTATCAAATTTTTGGCGCCGTTGCCGGGGAGAGCAACAGTTTTGATTCAATTGAAGAACTAAACGAACTTTCTTCTCTGTTGCAGGTTACAGGTGAAGAAATAGGAAAACTAGCATTGCAGTGACATATAAGTGGCCCTGGGCCTCTGCTCTAGAAAGCAGAGACCAGTTGCCCTCTGATTTGCCACGATTCCACGGCCAAAGCCGCAGATCCGCGGCAAAGAAGAGTGAACTACTCACAATTTTCTGCAGGGTTGCTTGCTCTGCAAAATAACAGCTGCTGCAATACTTAATTCTTGTATGCTTCACCATATTCCTGCTAATAATCAACAGTAAAATATTGGTTGCAATGTTAAAAATTGATTAGATGTTTGCATTTCTAGGCACGTGTCTTTTCAATTCATTTATTTTACTGTTGAAGAGTGCTGGAGTAAGGTACGTGCGCATTGCATTTTGATTAGGACTCACTTCTTGGTTGATTTATATCGCTTTGAGTGAACCTTATTTGTTTATATCATACACTTGCACAAAATCGATTTTAAGGGCATTACCCAATAAATAAGATAAGGTGGGAATTTCATCACCCTTTCCTTAGCCCAAAAATCACCATCCCAGCACTCACAATCTCAAGCCTTTTAATAAAATCTGATAGACGTTGGCCCTAGGGACATCCGGACTCAGTAGGAGATCGGCTGAAGTTGGAAGTTGATTTTGATTCATACTCCGGTGAAATCAGTGTTTAAGGCTGGGGATTAAGAGGTTAAGCCTCTAAGATACCGTGGTTTGGCGTAATTAAGACCCGTTGCTTACGCACGGATACCTCCCACCGTATTTTGCCCCTACCTGGCTGATTAGTTGTGGTCTGATTCAAGCAACAACCTTCTTTGGTTCATCGAACAGTTAGGAGTCGTCTAGGTCCAGGAATCCTAGATAGCTTGGGATTGATTTTTCTTTTATTATTTGTTATTTTTTCTTTTCGCTGGTGTGATCGGTGAACGTTGTTTGTGACTGTATATGCAAGAGTGGTACCGGGATCCAGATTCTGCAAGACTTGTTAGAATTTCTACACTTGCACCAACACCACCACTTCACATAATGGAAAACAATGTTTCACTCCAAGACAGATTCTATCCGATTCGCACCTCCCTTCCATCATGCATTCTTCTCCCTGTTACCAATGGAAATCATTTTGAGCTGAAACCACAATTCATCAATAAACTTCCACGATTTCATGGTTTAGAGTCTGAGGACGCGTACTTCTTCATTCGAGAGTTCGAAGAAGTATGTGTAATGATGAGAATTTCCCAATTGACTGAGGATGCTGTTAGGTTAAGGTTCATACCTTTTGCGCTGAAGGACTTAGCTAAGAAATGGCTTTACAATCTTCCCGCCAGTTCGATATCTTCATAGGATGATTTTGTAAAAGTATTTCTTAAAAAATTTTATCCCATTCATAAGACAGCCCTCATGAGAAAGAACATCATGCAATTCAAGCAGGAATCACACGAACCCTTCTGGAAATATTTTGAGCGTTTCAAAGACCTTTTAGCCTTATGTCCTCATCACGGCATAGAGAAATGGCGTCAGTGCCAAATTATCTATGACGGACTTGATTATCAAACGAAAACACTCCTTGAATCCATGTGCCAAGGGGAATTTTTGAAGAAAGATGAGAATCAAGGGTGGGATCTCTTTGAAGCCCTAGCTGAGAAAACCATTCAGTGGGAGTCATGCTCAGATAAACCCACTCCCACTACTTCCAGAACCGGTATGCATTTCATAGAATCCTCTATAGCTGCTGAAGCCAAGATCACACAATTAATGAAGAGGATAGAACTGCTTGAATCACGGGAACATTCTGCTGTTAATCAGGTCAACCCATCACCGATGGTCAAACCGGGTTGCACCTTTTGTCATGACCTCAACCATGTATTCGAGGAGTGTCCAGTATATCAGTCTCAATCATATCAGGAGAATATGAATGCTGCTTTTACCAGACCCCTTCACAATCCACACTCCAACACGTACAATCCGGGATGGCGAAACCATCCAAATTTTTCGTGGAGTCAGTCTGGTCCTGAGCAACCTAGGCCATCATTTCAAAATCAATATCATGCTCAGCCCCTCAACACAGTTTAAATCGAAATTCACCGAACTTTCATCCATATCAAAGTCCACCACAGTCACAACCTTATCAAAGTCCACCACACTACCAATCACAATTCCAGTATCCATACCACCAACATCCACCCCAGAATGATTCAAATGACAAACTATCAAAGTTGAAAAAGATGATAGAAACCCTAGCAAAGACCCATCAACAGGATATGAACAAAGTACAGGTCCAGATTGGGCAACTGACTAATTCTTTAAGTGGGAGACAACAAGGAAAGTTTCCAAGCCAGCCAGTGCCCAATCCCAAAAATCACTTCCCTTTACATGAAGTGGAAGACACGGGCCCCAGTCATTGCAACGCTATTCATATTCTGAGATCTGGAAAGAAAGTAGATAATAGGGTTTCTAATCATTCATCCCATTCAGTACCAAAGTCAACCCCTCCAGTTCCAGTACAACCAACTTCTGACAATCCATCTTCTAGTACTGAGCCATCAAAAGCCAAGGGAAAAGAAAAAATCGATGAGCAACCTTATAAGCCTAGGGTACCATTTCCAAATAGGCTTACAAATCACAAGTTGAATGCTCATATGGAGAAGATACGAGAAATGTTTAACAAGGTCCAAATCAATGTCCCTCTTCTTGATGCCATACAACAAGTGCCATAAAATGCAAAATTTTTAAAGGAAATGTGCACCAAGAAGAAGAAAACACAAGTCCCTAAGAAAGTCTTCCTAGCATCCAACATCAGCGAGTTGCTCACTGGGCCAATTCCGGAGAAATACAAAGACCCAGGGAGCCCAACAATCTCTTGTGTCATAGGACAGACTACCATTAATAGGGCACTACTTGATTTGGGGGCCAGTATCAATCTCCTATCTTTTTCTGTATATCAACAATTAGGGTTAGGTGATCTCCGCCCGACCCAAATGACGATACAACTGGCTGATCGCTCTGTCAAGAGACCCAAGGGGAAATTCACGATATTCTTGTCAGAGTTGGGGAGTTCATTTACCCTATGGATTTTGTAGTTCTTGAGACACAACCTGTGTCTAATACCAATCATAGGGCTCAAACTCCTGTCATCTTGGGACGACCATTCCTAGCCACAACAAATGCCATCATAAATTGCAGGAATGGGTCAATGAGGATAACTTTTGGGGATATGACGAGAGAATTGAATGTCTTCAGCATGCAACCTCGTAGGATTAAAGATCAAACATTTGAGGTTAACTTTGTCAGAAACAATTGTGAGGAAAAAAGTAAAGATGAGTCACAAGTTTGTGATTCTCTTGAAGTGAAAAATCCTGTTATCCGAGTACCCTTTCAAAAGGGGAAAGTTGATTTGGATATCTTCACTTTCAGTGAGCCAACTGTGAATGTATCCCATGAGGATATGATTCAAGAACCTCCAATTGATATAACTTTTGAAGACCTCTTCGCTGATGAAATCATGTGTCTGGATGAGCCAACCCGGGGTCGGTTAACTACTTGTACAACTCTGAAGGATAATGTTGACCTCAGTTTTGAGGAGTTGTATGGAGATGAGCTGGAATTTCTTAACACTGAGAGTAAAGAAATTCAGAATGAAAAAAGTGGTGATGAAAAAATTTTCAGTGAACCTTGTGGTGAAATGAGGATGAATAACAATAAGCCATTGAGACTGGAAATGCCTAAGGCTCAGAAAATAATTGCACTCGTTTCCCAACTGAGCCCGCGCAAACAAACACACTGGAACGATGGGAAACGGGCTAGAGGGAAACGACCAAAGAAAAGCCTAGGCGATGGACACACTTGTACATATTCCTTGTAAATAGTTTTTGTACACTTTTTGTAAATAAATATATATAAAAAAAAGAAGAAAATGAGGGACTTTTGTGAAAATTCCTTTAAAAGAGTTCTACAACTTTCAAAATTCAAATCCCTCAAGTCCATAGGTTTCTTCATAACTCTTTTTCCTAGGGTCAAACTCTTTTTCAAAACTTCAAATCCCTAGGTTGTAAATATCTTTTTACCTAGGGATAAAAGTGGAACTCTCATTTTTTTTCCCTCCTATAAATAGTCTCTCTACCCTACCCCTCCTCCCTCAAACAAAAATAGCATCTCAGATCTGAAAACTCCTCTCAAAGCGCCGCCCTCTGCAAATTTTCTGCTCCCCAACTTCCTCGAGAAAGCCGCGCCTCCGGGACCCAGGCCGCGCATCCGCGGCAACCTTGGCTTTTCTGGAGCAGCGCCAAAGTCTTCACCGATCGATTTTGTTCCCTGGTGGCCGATCTGCTGTCACATCTTCTCGAACCCATCTCCTGTGCCCTCTGCAAGATCGAGATTTGTTTTCCCCCACGAATTCCGGGGGCGGTTTGAATCTTGATCTCTCCTTTCTATTGCTTTAATCTTAGTTTATTAGCATGGCACCTATGATATTTGCTGAGAAAGACTTTGGGAAAATCTTGTGTGACCCCAATGGATATGGCCATATGTTTTTAGATAGAATTAGGGCTTGGGATTGGTATACGTTAGTGTACGACAACTCTGAGAATGATGCCTTTTATTGTCCCGAATTGGTGACAATGTTCTACAATCACATTGACCAGGCATCTGTGGATTCACAAACATACCAATTTACTGTGCACATGCCCTTGGGCGACTTGTTCATCACTCTTCCTCTTCTTGAGGAACACACACATGTCCCCATTCATCAACAACACAGCGATCCCCTCCCACTGATCGATTATATGACACTCATGAGGGCTCGCTGCACTGAGCAGGACCGTGGGCTTAAGGCCAGCACTACCTTTAGGAACGTACACTGCGTTGGATGTTGGATCCAACGTAACATTTTAGGGCTGGACCACACAACTTCCTTCAACCGCCCGGTGTTGCAAATAATTCACGATTTAATGACCAGGCAACACACGGTCTGCTTAAATAAGGTCATCTTCCACGCAATCATAGCCAACTCTTCACGCACCCGAGGTGCCAAACACTCTCACCCTATTCTGATTACGCGTCTGTGTAGGACTTTCCTACCGGACGCCGTATTCGATTCATTTGACCGAGTGTTTGTTGCACCTGAGTGACCCACCAGTTCCTATAATAGCTGTTTGCACGCGGTTTGGACTCCTAGTGTCCAGCCCGAAGATGTGCCGGTGGAGTCCTCCTCTGAGGAGAGTCTTCAGGAGAAGATGAACCTGAGTTTTGGCGTCAGGATCCCCCAAAGATTCATGAGCCTTCATGTCCACCATCTGGAAGGGCATGAAGAAAATTTTTAGGGGACAGATCAGGCTTAGAAAGAAGGTGGAGGAACAATCCTCGAGGTTGGACCGCATTGAGGCGGGGCTCAGACGATCTCAGTCGGCTGGACCCAGCACCACCGCTGGTCCAAAGAGACGGAGGGAGTGATTTCATACCTTTTACCTATTTCATGCATCTTTTTATCTTACATACATTGAGGACAATGCATGAGATAGGTATGGGGGGGTAGATTCTAACCTAGGATTTTTATTTTCTTTTTAGGCTTTTTATTTCTAGGATTTTCATTTTCTTTTTAGGTTTTTTATTTTTAGATTTTACCTTTCTTTGTAGATTTTTTTTATTTTCTTTTAGATTTTACTTTTTCTTTTAGGAAAAAAATATATAAAAAATAAAAATAAAAATAAAAAAAGGGAAATTCTTGATCCATGTTTAAAGAATCAAAGCTTGACTTTAGGGATTAAGGAAGCTCTTAACTATGATTTCTAATTATAAGTTGAAAAGAGGAGTTTTGTTGGATTTTTAGGTTAAGTAAAAAAGGATAAGAAAGATTACTAGATTTTAATTCTTTCTTTAGGATATATACATTAAACATATTGAAGGATTAATCAAAGACTTTGTGACTTTATTTACATATATATAATTATAAAAAATAATAATAATTAAAAAAAAGAAGAAAAAGAAAAAAATATATTTATATATATAAATAACTAATACTTAGCCACTAATTAAGCTGGTTAACCGTGCCTCAAGAAGCATGGCAAGTCACGCCTAAAGGTGGTTAAGTCCTTAGTATTCATGGCCTAGTTTACTTGAGTCATCGAACCCGAGGGATGTTTTCTCATCTGGTGCCCTAAGACCGACTGGTTGGGAGTCATCGGTAAGAGGCTCGTTACAAGGGTAAATTAGAAAGCCTAAGGAATCTAAGGAAATGTAAATAAATAAAAACTGTATATAAAAAAAGAAAAAAAGAAAATATATATATATATATATATATATATATATATATATATATATATATATATATATATATATATATTGTTATATATATTAGTAAATAAATAAACTTAGTCTAAGAAAGATCCTTCATATTTATAGATGTATATATATACTAGGATTGATGCAAAATCTAGTTTTTGATCTTTTCCTTAAAAACTTAACCTAAATTGAAAACAAAACTCTAAATAGACGCTTATAAAGGAATGACAAGTTTAGGGTAACCTGAAACCTATAACTCAAGTAAGAATCTTTAAAATATGGATCAAAATTTTCACTAACACTTTTATTTTTCTTTATGGATTTTGTGGGTGCAATCCGCTGAAAACCCTCAGGAGACAACACTCCTCCTCTAGGGTAACCTAGAGGTTTAACGGCTTGTTGCACGTGCTCAGTGCAATCGTGTCACCTACGAAAGTGGTGTAATAATCTAGTTAGGATTTTTCTTTCTTTCTTTTTTGCTCGGGGACGAGCAAAAGCTAGGTATGGGGGTGTGATTATAGTTCATTTTTGTATCATCTTCCACCTCTATACTATGCATAATATCAATAAAAATCTGTTTTTTACTCTTTTTCTCTCTATTTTTGCAGGTCCATATTTTAATGGAGAGAGGCCCACAAATCCATGCAATTATCAAGAATTAAAGGGGATTAATTCAAAGCCCAAAAGAGAGCCCAAGAGTTGAGCCCAGGATCTGGAATCACCTACGCATCCAGTCAGCATTCTAGAAGATCCACGTGGCCAACAACCTGCAACAAACTAGCAACAGAAATCGCTGGCGTAACGGCCTAGATTCTGCCGCGGAAACGCGGCTCTGGCCGCTTTTCCGCGGCAGGAATCTGGCCGTTGGGGCTGAGATTTGACCCAGCTGTCTGGATTCTGGAGCCTTCTTCTCCGAGGCCTATAAATAGACCATCAGGGCCAGTGCGAGAAAAAAAAAAGGGAGAACAGAGGAAAGAGCTTGTAATTTGTAGGTTTTTCTCTAGGTTTTATTACTCTTAGTCTTCTTCTTCCTCCTAGAAATTCTGCAAGAGAGAGATAGTGAGAGAGTGAAAGCTTGTAATCAAGGGGTGACAACTTGAAGCAAAGCAAGGATTAATCCAATCTACTTTCTCTTCTTTTGCAATTTCTAGTGTTTTTCATTACTTGCTTTATTTCATTCAAGCTTTACTTTCATAGCATGATATCTTGTTGTTTTCTTTTTATTGTAATGGATAGCTAACTTCTTCTAACATGACTAGCTAACAACTAATCTTGCTAACTTCTAACTCTTGGGTGAATGCTAATTCTTAATCTTGCAAATGTTGAGTCTTTTTCATCCCCGATGGGTTACTTTCATTCTTGGCAAACTCTTGTTGTAATTCTCCATATGATTCATGTGTGCCTCATTTAGAGCCTTGTCTTAGAACAAGTGCCTTGATGGAACATGGAGATGGAACACCAAACATATGCTATTTGTTGTACAACTTTCTTACTTCAATGCTAACTTGTTGTATGGCCTTGAATGTCTAATGAATTTTGTATCTTCTTCCTTAGCATCCCTTGAGTGATACTCCCCGATTCCACCATGAAATTCTTTCTTGAGAGTCGATGAAATCAATGAGGATACAAGACAAGTCCAAGATGATCACCCATCCATCAAAGGGAAAAGTAACTTGACTAACAAGCAAGACAAACACTTGCCGATGAATCAACATGAGGCATGCTTCACCCTAACGGAGATTAGTAAGTTAGCAAGTTAGTAAGGTTAGCTAGTCATGGTTTTTTCTATTCTAAAAGTCTTTGCAAGTTTTCTCTACTCTAGTTTTCTTCCTAAAAGCAATTCTTGTTTTCAAATTCTTTTCATTCTCTTTTCATCGTTTTTACTTTCATGTACAAAACCACAACCAATTCTTTCACCTATTTTTCCATGTCTTTTTCATTCTTTTAACAAAGAATAACTTTCGTTTGTCTTTCTTCAACATCAAACCGTAAAGCTTCCATCGTGAGCTCTCCTTGTGGATTCGACCCGTATAGCTTATGCTACTACGGTGATTTGGAAAGGAGTACATTACACATTGTGAATACACTTCGGAGTGATTAAGCACCTAAGGTTGACTCTAAACCTTCTCTCTTTTGTTGAATATCTGTGCGAATCTTACCCCGCCGCTACAACTCTTCCTTTTTCCTTCTCACTTGACAAGCTGGTGTATTACACTTTAACTCTTTTAGGGCAGATTACAGCTCGGAGTCCTTCTTCTCCAGCTCTAAGGACTTCTTCTGCAGTTCGGAGTCCTTCTTCTCCAGCTCTGAGATCCTCTTCCCTAGTTCACCCCAAAGTACGGGCAACTCTCATAATGCAAACCCCCTCTCCTTAAGCTCCTCCCAAAGCTGATTAAGCTCTCCTTCCTGACCTCGCCGAGTGACCAACTCGTGGTCCAAGTTGGTCTAGAACTCCATAAGCTTCTTGTCGAACTCCCTCCTCCTGGTAGACAACTCCTCGACCCACTTCTGAAGTTTCATGATGACCTTGTCCTTTTCCCTTAGGGCGACCTGTTGGCCACCTAGAAATTGGATGGTGAATACCGCACTTTGGAAGAAAGTTAATTAGAGAGGCAACCTGGTTACCAGAGAGCAGGACATAATGTAAACATACCCTGAAGAGGTTTGTTGAAACTCCAAAGAGACAAATTCCCATATAACACTTCAACCAGTCCGAACGATGTCTAATTTGTCAACACTTTCAAAAAAATAAGTCACAGACAGGCTGAAGACCTGTTCATCCCTGATGGACAAGACGGTGATTTGGACTTCACTGATCTAGTGAAACAGACAGTGAGCTGATTGTTGTCCTCTGAAGAAAATCTAGGAAGATAAATACCTAGCTTTATTGCAAGCTATATTTTCTAGCTTCGCCTGAGGCTCTTTATAACTCAGTTGAGAGCCATCTTCTAGCTTTGCTCAGAGCTCATTTCTGAGCTTCGCTGCAAGATTTGCATATCTCTGATAAGAGCTAAGTGCCAGCTTCGTAGAAAGCTCAGTAGCTCCGCTGTGAGCTTAGCTTCACATTAAGCTCTTTTCTTATCTCCGCTGTGAGCTTATATGGTCATTTTGACCATTTAAAACTCAGCACGAGATTGATGTGATCCTTATCGCATATTTGACAGTTATTTGTCTTGATCCAATTACTCCTCAATCAGTTGGAGAGGATCAAGGCAAATCTCCTGGTTAGTGAAGAGAATAAAGGGATTGTTACAACAAATCTTAAGCCAGCTGGCTAAGCGACTCCACATGGGGTCTCTAACTTCGCTCCAGCTATGATTAGCTTCACCGCGAAGCTATCCTGCCTCTAGGAGCAAAGTTAGATCAGACTGATCAAATCAATCTACTAATTTTTGAAGGGGTTGTTACACCCCATAATGCCTATAAATAGCTAATTGCTAGGCAGGCTACTGGCTGCCAACTGGAGATTCTCAAGAAGAGGCTAGACTTCTCCCATCCCTACTTTCAAAGCTCTTTAAGAGAGCCTTACTTCTCTCTTTCAGGCTATTTTCTAAAGATCTTCCTTCCTCAAAGGATTTTCAGAACCAGGTGAGAGGAAAATTTCTAAGCAGAAGACTTGAAGACTCAAACCACTCATATCATCAACGTAACAAAGTGGTCATACGCTGACCTAATCTCCACCGGCGTACTTCCCTAGAAACTCTGAGAGAAAAGAGCTCTTGTAATTTTTATTCTTTTAATTAATTACTTGTAATTCTCTTCGAATCTTGTAAGTTTTCCCACATTACAAATTCATGGAAAACAAGATGACGACTCCACTGGAGAATATCTTCTTCAACAACAAGAAGACAACGGTGCAATGCGATGGAGAGACCCCGGGTCTACTTAAAATTGGCCATCCAATTCGACCAAGAGAAGTTTGCACAATTTCTCTCCAAGGATGGTTAAAGCCTTACCAGTGCACGCAAGAACAAGAAGATCTCCATGGCTAGGTCTCCTCTAGCAATAGCTCAGAAGTAAGTCCCTGATGGGATGGAGAAGGTCGTCTGTTGGCCTAATTCAGCCCCAATAGAGACTCAATTAACTTTACTCCGGCACTTGCAGGCTAGGCACGAACCTAAATCAGCCCCAAGGGCTCTCTGAATTGAAAAGTCTAACTCAGCCTTATGCAAGGCTAAAGACTCTCCCACTTCAGCTTTGAGAGAATTAAGAGTAATCCCTGACTGCAAGATTACTCCAACCCTCACAAGGTTCAACTTTACTCCTCCTGCAAAACTAAAGGCAAAGCACTCTCTATGCTACCAACGAAGCTGCTGCAACTTCTCTTTCTGCTCTGAGCTGTGAAGTTATAGCACCCTCTAGTCTAACAGCGAAGCTAAAGGCAAAGCATTCCTCTATGCTTCCAGCGAAGCTACCGCAACTTCGCTTTCTGCTCTGAGCTGCGAAGTTATAGCACCCTTTGGTGCTAACAGTGAAGCTACTTCGCTTAAAGGAAAAGCACTGTACAGCAGTGCTAAAGTGCTAAGTGCTCAGATAGCTTTGCCTCGCGGCGAAGCTATATGCCTTCAACCAGGAAATCAGCCTTTAAGGCTAAGTCTAAGGCTAAGCCTAAGACTTTTCAGCCTATCTGGGCTAACTTTCAGCCTCTCCGAGTCTTCATGTTGGATTGATTGGGTCAGGTCAACACAGACTTGCGGGAGTTTCCGAGCAACAAGCTAAAATCCAAACCTGAAGAGCAAGCTCGCATCTCATCGTCTTAGTGTGGATGAGTGGGGTACGAACTGATGACCGTGCATTCCACTGATTATTGCTTGGGACCAATCCCCACAACCCCTCTTCTGAGCAAACCATCAATATTCAACCATTTTTCAGCCCCAACCTTTGAAGAATCCAAGTCTAGGAGGAAGAAGAAAGCCAGGAAACCTCACCTCGCCGCAGTCTCTATCAACATGACAAGTAAAGGAAGAGATCCGGCACAATCTCAAAGAGGAAGACAGGGGATTCGGCACCCTCAGTTAGTTCTTCAGACCCTAACTATAACCCAGGCTTAAGTTGGGCTCTGATTGAACCCGACTGTGCCTTTTGAGGTACCCGTCTAAGGTTGTGATACCTTACAACTATGGACAGCCATCATCTTCCAGAGCAATTTCACCAAAACCATTGAGAAGCCTTTTTCAATTGTCAGATAATGAAAGAGAAGTCAGTGGGTATGCTTCTTCCGCTACCATTAGCTTCGAGCAAATGGGGGTGATGTCTGTCAATATGGCCGACAACAACCTCGATAAAGATCTTAGTCAGCGAATGGAGGCATAAGAGCAGACTTTCAGGACTTAGTAAGAAGCCTTGAAAAATATCCGGCAGATGTTAGCTCAACTCTTGATCAACCGGAACATCAAGGACACTGGTAGCAATCACAATGAGGAGGAGTATAACAACAATAAACATCCTAAGACTGAGAAGTCAAAGGAAAGCTCCTCAGTTCATGTCGAGGTAATCAAAGAAATTCAAGCTCAGATTGCATCTCTAGCTCAGAGAGATGAGCTAAAGAAAGTAGAGATGATGAGTCCTTACCCGTTGGAATAAAACTCAAATCCCTATCCACCAAAGGTCAAGCCACCTACGTTGCACACGTATGATGGCAAGAGCTCACAGAATCAGCACATCTATTACTTCCGGTCACAAACTGGCAACGTGATAGACAATGACGCTGTCATAGCTAGACTATTCATTAGCATCCTTAAGGGGATTGCCTTAATTGGTTCAGGAGTCCACCTAGTAGTTCCATCAATTCTTGGGTTGACCTAAAAAATCCAGTTTCACTCTCGATTCTATGAGAATTACACCAAAGTGACTATGGACAAGCTCCTCTTGACAGTCCAAAAAGGAAGAGAACCCGTGCGATAATTTATTGAGAGGTTTTGTAACCTTTCTCTTATGTGTCCTGCTGGCATGCCATTACCCATGCTACTTCAGACCTGTCGGCATAACTTTCTCGATAAAATAAAAATTTATATGGGAACTATCAAAGCTCATACATGAAAAGAGCTTCTCGAGCAAGCTGAGAAAGCCGAGAAATCAGCTACGAAGTTTGAACCCTCAGTACCCAAGAACAAATGGGGGGTCAATACCAAGGAGCGTGATGCAGCCCAATTTTTCTAACCAAAAGGGAAAGAAACCATGGCCGTTGAGGTATCAGGGGTAGCTCAACTGAAATAGAAAGGCGGCACAAGTGGCAATCAGGAATTCAAATTTCCGCCAAAGGTCTATTCCTTCAAAGACGAGCAGGTGGTGACAATCTTCCACTTACTTCACAAGGGTAATAAGCACAAATTACCCAAAGTTCAGCGACCTAATGAAGTGGGACATATAAATGATACCAACTACTGCCTCTTTCACAGAATAATGCATCATCCCACCAAGGACAAGATCTAAGCATTAGTGGAAGGTGGAGTTTAGACTCTCAAGTCAGAGCAAAAGAAAGTCACTGCGAATATCGTGACTCTCAATTTCGGGACCTTCTCGACAACGATGGTTCAAGATGGAGTGACCCTAGCTCCTAAAATTAGACTGGATATTATCAACCTAATGGCAGAAGCGCAGAAAGTCAAGGGCCTCGTTCTAATGATGACAAAATATGGGGAGATCATGTGGGTCCACCAGGATATCGTCAAAGATGAGCAATGGGAATCCAACAAGCCCAAGCTCAAAAGCAAGTAGTCTGACGTTGTCTCTCTTGTAACAGATGACGACGCTTATAACTTCTCTTAGTGCTCAGAAAAGGTGAAGCTTGCCTTGGCGGCACAGCCTACTACCTCGCAACCAGTAGGCACTCGGTCTGAAAAGCTATACCTGCGACAGTATGACTAGACCCCCGACAAGACACAGCAGTCAACGATGTCAGAAACAACTGCACCAGTCCAGGCTTCTGCACCAGCCTCACCACTTGACAAAGGGAAGAAAAAGGAGGTCCGATTCGACAAATCATTGAAGAAGGATCCTCCAAAGGGGCCCAATGCTCCTTTCGCTTCGATATATTGGCATAGCTTGCTAATATTCTGGCTCGTATGACTTTGTATGAGCTACTTTGCCTCTCAAAGGAGATAAGAGAGGCGCTTAGGGATGTGCTTGCTGACTTAAAAACCTTTCTGACACAAGTGCCGGCAACCCCTATTGATGACGACGGGATTCCGTGCCCCCAATGTTATTTGGTGCAACGACAGGTGCCATCCATCACCTTCACTCCTGAGGACATGCTCCTCAAAGATAATAAGCACATAGACCTCTATCCTACACTGGGTATGTTGGTTTACATGTATCGAAAGGATCCAAGTTGATTTAGGGTCTGCTCTTAGCATTATCCCAAAGAGGCTTCTTCACTTCCTAGGTATCCCACTTAGCAGATTATCCACCACCGCTACAACCATTTATGGCTTCAGTGATGGGAGTAGTCACCCTCTGGGCAAGATTTGCCTTTGATGTTAAATTGGAGATTTGAAATAAGAAGTAACGTGCTACATCATCGATGCCGACACGTCTTACAACCTCTTGCTTGGGCGACCATGGATTCATGCCAACTAGATTGTCCCTTCCACATTGTACCAGTGCTTTAAATATGTGGAAGATGATGTTGTGATCTGAACGGTATTCGCTGAAGTATAACCGTTCAAAGGAGTGAAGAATTACTTCACAGACTCCCTCCTCTACTAAGAGGATATCGAACCACTGAAGCAATCATTGCCCGATAACGTCGACAGTGGCAATGAGGTAGACTCAGAGTCAGAAGAAAATGCGCCAATTATTATTAGTTTAGAACCAGTTGTAGCATATCTAGATGATTTTGATTGTAATAACCCCACCAAAAATAAGGGCGAATGGGTCCTTAATGAGAATATTGCTTTTGATTACTCTTTGTGTCTTGAGGATGTATCTTTCAATGAAGTCCTTACACATGCCTTTACCAATCTCAGAAATGGCATGCATGCATATTCAGGACAATGAAGGGTTTATCTTCATTATCCCTCCTTGTAAAAGGGACCAATCATCAATTGTATTTGGTAGAAGCCGGGCTTAAGCCCTGACATCTAGAGAATCGGATGATGACTTGGAACCCCCACAATTCTATCATTACACACGGTAAGCACACCGCATGATGAAAAGAATGGGGTACAGCTTGAATCGCGGAGATGGCCCGAATTTGGTAAAGGGCGGCGCATACCTTTGCAGCCTTTCGTACCTGAAGGAAAACTTCCCAATTATTATGATAACATGCTCAGAGAGTTAGGATATGTCACTCCGCCTCTACAGTCAGAACCTAAGTCTGACTGATCACTACCATCTCAATCTTTAGATTCATCCAGCTGGGACTCTGCTGGTAGTGTGGGGGTAGTCTTCAAAATGCTCTTCGTCAACATGACATATATCAGTAAGATGGAGCAAGACGAACACATTGAGCCATTCGACGCTAATCCTTAGGCTCAACAACTTAATCTTCAATGGGAGAAGCGTTTCGAGTAATGCAAACCTCTGACCGAAGATAAGGTGATCCAAATCGACATGGGTGATCAAGCACACCAGATCTCATCTCTATAAGTGAAAGCCTATCGCCAATAAAGAAACAAGACCTCATATCTTTCATACGGGATTATATTGAGGTCTTTACTCGGAGCTATGAAGATATACCAGCCTCGATCCTCAGGTGGCTATGCATCGTCTTAATATCAAATCGGATGCTAAATTGGTTAAACAACAATGACGGTTTTGACCTGACATCATGGAAGCAATCGAAACCAAAGTTTATAAATTCATCGAATGTGGCTTCATTTGAGAGGAGCAACACCCAGACTGGGTTGCTAATATTATTCATGTACTTCAGAAAAACAGAAAGATCAGAGTTTGCATCGACTTTTATAATCTCAATGCAGCCTGTCCTAAGAACGAATTTATGTTGCCCATTATTGATGTCATGACTGACAACACATGCGGCTTCGAAAGGATGTCCTTCATGGATGACTTTTCAGGATACAATCAAATTAATATGCACTTGGATGATGAAAAGCACATGTTATTCAGAATGCCATTGGGGGTATATTATTACACAGAAATACCCTTTCAGATTAAAGGATGCCGGTGCAACTTATCAACATGCCATGAGCATAATTTTCTGTGATCATCTACGAAAAATAGTCGAATGTTATGTTGACGACATTGCAGCCAAGAGTCGCAGTAAAAGCAACCATCTCGATGACCTGAGAATAGTGTTCAACATCTACGGGCTCACCAACTGAAGATGAACCCGACCAAATCATTCTTGGGAGTGTCGAGTGGCAAGTTCTTTGGATTCATAATTACATCTAAAGGAATTCATCTTGATCTCGACAAAGTTAAGGCAATCTACGGCATGCACCCCCGAAGACCCTCAAAGAGCTCAGAGGTCTACAAGACAAACTTGCCTATATCCGAAGATTCATCACAAATCCCTCTGGTCATTGCCAACCATTTTCACGATTAATGAAAAAAGCGTCTCCTTCATATGGGATGAAGCTTGCCAAAAGGCTTTCGAAGATATCAAAGAATATCTTATCAAGCCTCCAGTCCAGGTGGCTCCTGTTTTAGAAAAATCATTTTTGCTCTATGTATGAGCTATGGACCACTCTCTGGGCGCTCTTCTTGGACAAAAAAATAATGAAGGCTTTGAACAGGCCATCTACTGCTTGAGCAGAACTCTGATCTGGGCCGAATCTCGATATAACCTCGTCGAGAAGAAGTGTCTAGCTCTCATCTTCACTGTCCAAAAGACACGACATTATTTGGTTGGCTAAACCGTACATGTCGTTTCAAGAGTCAACCCCCTACACATTCTCATGACAAAACCGGGTCTTTGAACTCTAGACTTGCTAATTGGGCCATTCTACTATTCAATATGACATGCCTTTTGTCCTCCAAAAGGTGGTCAAAGGACAAACTCTCGCAAACTTTTTGGCAGCCCATCCAGTTCTGAAAACATAAAAACTGCACACGGACATTCTGAATGAGATCATCAAAGCCAATATAACCTCAGAAGATGGTGTATGGCAGATGTTCTTTGATGGTGCATCAAGAATAGGCCCTACAGGCAAGATTATTGCTGGAATAAGGGTAGTATTTATCTCGCCAGAGAATCATATTCTTTCTCGTGCATTTTTATTAATAGAGTCCTGCTCTATAATGTAGCTGAGTATAATACTTTGCTCATTGGCCTCCAACTCGCTCAACAAATGGGGGTACAATACCTTAAAGCTTATGGTGACTCCAAATTGATTATCAACCAAGTCAAAGGAGAATATGAGGTCCGTCATGAAGACCTGATACCTTACCACCATGCAGCCATCAAGTTAGCCGAGTTATTTAACGACTTCTACATTAGCCATGTGTCTCTTCTCCTGAATACAAAGGCAAATGCTTTAGCTACGCTCACTGCTACATTGGCCTCACGAGTAGACACCGCTTATCGTCTTACGGTGGCTACTCGTCATCTCTTCTTGTCTAAATTATGGTTAAGAGATTAGCAAAGTTAATAGAACCTCGACTAACTTCGAACCAAAGGACTGGCAATTCCCAATCATCGACTACGTTTTGCATGGCATACTGACCGATGATCCCAAGAAAGTGGCTTTTATTCAACGAAGATCTACTCGATTCTACTATGATGCAGTGGTGAAGACATTGTACCACCGTTCATACGATGGTATATTTCTTCGTTGGTTATCTAGCTTAGAAGCACGAGAAGTACTTAAAGAGGCCTACGATGGCATATGTAGAGCTTACCGACCAGGCCCAAAGCTCAAGAACCGACTGCACCCATTTGGCTATTATTAGCCAACCATGATTGCTGACGCAGTTGAATATGTAAGAAGATGTAAGGCCTATCAACTCCATACAGATTTCATACACCAACCCCCGGGGCTACTCCACCCTACAGTCGCTTCATGGCTGTTTGAAGCATGGGGAATTGACGTTGTAGAACCATCAGTCCCCCATCGGCAAAAGGTTATCGGTTCATCCTTATGATAACCGTTTACTTCTCAAAGTGAGCAGAAGTTGCACCACTCGCTGAAGTTAAAACCACCAATGTGGTCAATTTCATCAAACACCATGTCATACACCGATTCGGTGTCCCCAAGCTGATCATCCTCGACAATGGTCCCCAATTTGCAAGCCAATCGTTCTATCAGTTTTGTGACAAGCACCAAATTCAGAATGTGGCTTCAACTGCTAACAACTCTGCCGTCAACGGGTTAGCAGAGGCATTTAATAAGATGATCATCAAGCTCCTCAAGAATTCGTCTCTTCAAGCAAATGAGATTGGAATGAGAAGTTCAGTGAATGTCTTTGGGCCTACTGAATGACGGTCTAAACTCCTACACGCAATACACCTTTTTCTCTTCTTTACGGATGTGAAGCAGTCATACCTCTAGAGATACAAATGTCATCACTTCGCGTTGCTCAGATAATAAGATGACAGAAGTAGATAATAATCGTTTGCGTCTCCAAGAGCTAGAAGCGCTGGACGAGAAGCGGCTACAAGCTTAACAGTGTCTTGAGTTGTACCAAGCTTGAACCTTGAAGGCCTACACTAAAAAGATCAAGGAGAGAGTCTTTCAGACAGGAGATTTAGTTTTAGCTATTAGACGACCTATGGTCATGACACACAAAACTAAGAGCAAATTCCAACCTAAATAGGAGGGACCCTTCATGGTAGAGATAGTCTACTCGAACAGAGCATATCACCTAGCGAATCCAAATGGCAACACGCTCATGATGCTGATTAATGACAAGTTCTTGGAGAAGTACTATCTCTGATCATGTTAACATCATACCTCTGATCAAGAAAGTACTGTACATAACCACGTTAACATTAAACATCTGGCCATTAAGACAGACTTGTCTGACTATTTCTTCTATAAGAAATCCTTGTCCTCGAGAAGAATCAATTTCATCTCCGCTTTTTTTGGGATTCCGGTTGACATCCAGCTGTTATGATAAAGGAACTTATCATCAAAAAGAAGACAAAGGCAAAATTTTCGGTTTTAGTCTTGTCATTCTTCTTACTTTGAAGTCAAGCGTACTTAAATGGCGATACTAAGCACTTTTCTTCCTAATCATCCCTTGCTAATCTAAAAAAGATGGTGACTGTTCAATATGTAAGAGAAAGCATGTCTCCAATCATCTCTCCACCTTTGTCATTCGGCGAGTCACGATTCAGTCTCGCAACGACCTTGATCGAGCTGAGTTCATTAAAGAAGGTTCATGACATATCTCAGTAGAACCTTTTCATCGTTTCTACATTCTGGATTTAGGGATCAGCTGCAAGCCTGAGTCCTAGCTATGATGAACATAAAATAAAGTTTTACAAGGAGTTTCGACTTAATCAATAAATTTCTTGTAGAGCTTATGTTCCAGGTATCGACTTAACAACCGACTGAGAACAAGAATCCTGATTTAGGTGGCAGTTCACCAGGAATTTCGACTTACTCGACCAATTCCACGCGAAGTTTAACTTGAACTCTTTAATCTCCAGTGAGATTATAGAGGTCACCTATGGAGGACGAAAAGATGCACTTCAAATGACATAATACGAAGCCTTGGTGAATAAGACTAGAGAAAAATATTGACTTCTAAGTCTAATATAAAATCCTCTCATCATGCTGAGGGGAATAGCATTGCCAGCCCATCTCAAACGGTTGTTGGTAAAAGCACACCAAATCCGTTGATAGCTGAGGGTTTGCTCAAAATCCTAAGGGACCTGATCCCGTGTAATCCCTCTAGAATCCTCTACTAATTCTCTTCCATAGATGGTAGATCTACAAAGCAAATAAGTCAAGTTAAAGTTTTCACCTCTGACTTTTTCTTCATTTTAGGAGTATGATAATTATAATTATCATCTATATTTTGTACCAGTTTTATACCATTTTTATTACACATTTAATGCTGCATGGGTGTTTATATTTATGTTTATGCAGAAATTAGGTCAAGAGCACAAATTAGAGAAAAGAGATGAAAAAGAAGAAAATTGAGGTTAAAGAGAAGTTGCAACAGTATATTTCAAGATTCAGATATCCAGAGACCTAGTAAACTTGTCAAAAGAGTCTATAAAATATGGAAAAGCATGTAATAAAAGTTTGAGATCACATCAAGTCAAACTTCAGCTCGGTAGTCAAATTTTCGGCTACACAGCCGTCTACTGTTCAACAGAGAGCAGAAATCTATTTCGGACTCAGATTCAGACTGGCCACCTTTTAGTATTTTGATCATAACATTCGCTACAAGTATCCAATTCTAATGAATCAAGATGCTATGGAAAGAGGACTTATAGGGTACAATTTTTCTATAGACACTATTTCCTAATTCAGTTGTTTATCAAGCCGGATTCAGCAATCAACATCAGCTGTCTGCAGATCAATTCAGGATTAAATTCTTACACCAAACTAAAGTAGGATTAGAAGTCCTAATGTGTTCCTGATTAATTTGGCTCTGAAGTCTATATAAAGGGCTGCAATCTTTTGTAATTGTATCAATCTCATATATATCTCAATAATCTCATCAAAAAAAATATAGAAACAACCTTTGTAATTTAGGTTTTAGTTTTTCTCTTTCTTATATAAAATTCTGACTTTTGGAGAAGAAACTTGGGTGTTTTAGAAAAAGAAGATTAGAGGAGAAGCGGCAACTAGAAATTAGACGTGATCCTCAAATTGGTGTTATCCTTTCCCTTTATCTTTTAATTTACTACATTAAGATAGAAAACATATTTATTGTTTTACTTTGCAATTTAATAAAACATGAACTAAATCTCTATAGCTAGTGTATTGATGTAGGCAATTATTATGAAGATTTAATCTTGTTGTTTTGTGTTAGTTCTATATTACAACTCCGTTCTTCATGTTAGATTCTATGCATATTAAGTTTTTATTCTCGTTCTTCATGTTATTAATTGATGCGCACAATTATATAGAAGGCTATGTTTGAGACCGAGGGGAGATAATTTACAATGTTTCATGAGAATAAAAATCACAACTTAATAAGTTGAGAGGTAAAAGTTGTGCAAACTTATAGAAAAATTCTCCGTGATTGATACTTTCTCTAACTTGTAAATCTACTATATCGAGAGATTGTAGGTTCTTGTATCAGAGGTTAAATTAATATTGCATGAGAGAGAATATTAGTTAAGATAGGGACTTTCGATTGTTAACGTGAGTAGTATGTAGTTACTAGCACAATCAACTTGTTAATTCAGATTATTAATTGTTAAAATCAATTGCCCTAGTGATTTTTCTATGCAAAGCCAACATCTTTCTTGTTTATTTCATATTTTAAATCTATATCTTTTCTTCAAATAAAACTTTGAGTTAATACACCATTGGTACTTAATTAGTTAACAATTCTTGTGGGTTCGACACTCTACTCTATCACTTTATTACTTGTAAACGATTAGTGTAATTTTCATTCGATTCACATTAGAGTATTATTCTCCTATTCCCCCGCAAGAATGCTTTGATTTTTAAAATTTTGGGAGCATTCTCTCCTATTCCCCGGTGGAATTCTCTAGCAATATTCTAATATTTTACAAAGAATGGTCAATTCCACCAAAGTCTCTTACCAATTTCTTTCCATGGAATAGTAGGACCACATCGAACTGTAATCATTTTTTCAACAAAATTATATTAACAAGTCTAATAATCAATTAGTTAGGTATCTTGGCCTCAAGAAGCCTTGATAGTTATACGAAAGAGAATTAGATTAGTTATATATATGAAAAAAAAAGTGCTTAAAGGACAACAAAGTGGTAATACTTCAAAACTTCTATGAGATACACACACACACACACACACACACACACACACACATATATATATATATATATACACATACATACATACATATACATACACACACATATATATATATATATATATATATATATATATATATATATATATATATATATATATATATATATATATTAAGTAAGTTTGAATAAAAATCCCAAGTTAAGAGCTATACATGTTTATAAAGATGCATAGAATCGGACAACTAAGGAAGGATGGTAATATATACTAGGATTTGAAATCTCTGGGATAAGAATATAAGAGTTCTTGATAGGAGATTGAACTTGAAAAAAATTACTTATGAAAACCAATGAACTTGTTTTCTAGTGATGCTTATTGATTTAAAAATATTTTTCTTTTTCTTTCTACTTATTTTTTTCTTTCTTTATTTTCAGTTATCCTTATTTTTCTTTATCCTTATTCCTTAATCTCTTTTTATTCTTTTCTTTAAATTTTGTGAATTTTGTGGGCGTAATTCACTGAAAATCCTCACGAGACAACACTCGTCCACTAAGGTAACTTAGGGGTTTAACGGCTTGTTGCATGTGCTAAGTACAATCGTAATTTCTATGAAAGTGAGTTAGAATTTTATTTTATTTTAAAATTTTAGTTTTTCTTTTTCTTTTTAGATTAGGAATTTTACTCGAGGACTAGCAAAAGTTAGGTATGGGGGTATGATAATTGTGATATCATCTATATTTTGTACCACTTTTATACCACTTTTGTTACATATTTAATGCTACATGGGTGTTTATGTTTATATTTATGCAGAAATTAGGTCAGAGCACAAATTAGAGAAAAGAGATGAAAAAGCAGAAAATCGAGATTAAAGAGAAGATTGTGTAGGTTCACCTAGAGGGGGGGTGAATAGGTGATGGCTAATCTAATGGTCACTTGATGCCAAATAATGCGGAAGCTAAAAGCAATTATGACCAAATTAAACTTATTACACTAAACACCACGTATAACACAAGAGTGTAGCCGAATTCCCCGTGAAGGGCTCTGGACTAACTCCTCTAGATTCCCCTTGATAAGGGTTGAGGTGCCGCGTTGGCTCTCTTGGTTAAATACAAGTGTAAGCAAACAACCCAAGCATGTATATCAAATAAGCACAAATGTATATCATGCATATAAAGATAAAGACAAGATAAGTATGCAAGATATAAACAAAGAGACAAAGAGAGAGAGAGTGAGCAATCGCAAACACAAGGGATTTGTTTCGAGGTTCGAGCACACTTGCTCTACATCCCCGCATTCGACACACGAAGGATTTCCACTATGCACGATCCCAATGGATCTCTCCTTGGTGCCGCAACACCTATAATCCCTCGGACTCCCTAGTCCCGTACACACGCAAGCCCCACAAGCTTGCCGAGACCGCACCTCAAACCAAGAGTTCACAACCGAACTCTAAACCACCACGAGCACACTTACCCGTTTCCTCAAAGTACAAGAATGAAATCTCTTGGTGATCTAAACACTTTGATCACCAATAAAAGCTCTCACTACAACACTCCTACAGAATGAATAATCAATGGATGCTCAAGTGTAGTGTGAGAAAAACTAGGAAGAGAATGGTGAAGGAAAACTCAAAGAATCACTTTAAACACTCTTGATAAAATCTTCCCTTTTGATAGGAAATATTTGCTCTCAAATTTGTGGAGAAAAACCTCTAAAAAGGATTGGAAAAACTGGCTCAAAAATACTCTCCAAATCTTGTTGAAAACAATGCCCAACCCCCAATTTATAGGCTCAGAAAAACTAGCCGTTGGGGTTCTGTCAGGCCTGTCGGTCGACCGTCCGGCCGACCGGCCAACGGTCATATTTCAGACCGTTTGAGCCATCGGTCGACCGGCCGGTCGACCGAGTTAGGATACAGAGAGCAATCCCTCTGTCCGGTCGACCGCGCGGTCAGCCGGGGCCTTTCCAGAGAGCAGAGCTCTCTGGACGGTCGACCGGGTCGGTCGGCCGGCCATCTTGCAGAACTGGCGTGCACGTCTGTGCACGTCGGTCGACCGGGTTGGTCGACCGGCTGAAGCCAGGTCAGGTCTGAACTAGGGATTAAAAACTTGGTCTTTTGGTTCAAATAAAATCCCATAAAATATAGAAAAATCTACAAAAATAGTTTTACCAATATACTTTGATAAACAAACATGCTTGCACAAAATCAAGGCATGTTATAAATGATTTGGACTATTTTTGTAATATGGAAAATTTGGCTCAAATGAAAACAGTATTTTCCAAAACTTGATTTTTCTAAAACTTGTTTTCCCAAAACTTCTCCAAATACAAAAACAAGATATTTAACAACTTTGAAAGCATATGGTACATGGATATGATCCACTACACAAACATGGTGAAATATCTATGTTTTGACATTAAGCACTAAACATGGTTTTGGTTAGAAGATATGAAAACTTGAAAACCAAAATCTAAACATGTATTTTCTAAAATTGAAAATCTTTTCTAAAACAAACTAAATCAAGAGTGTGTGTGTGTGTGTGTGTGTGTATGAATACTTGAGCAATCCACCAACTACTCTATCCTTCACATTTTGTCTAAAAACAAAATCTTACTAAACAAACCTAGACTCAAGTTTTCATCTTCTTGAAGTCTTCACTTGAAGCCTTCTAGACTTGGTCCAAACACCGTGCTAGCTCCAAAACTTGACTTCAAATCCTTTGTTGAAGCTATTCACCTACTAAGATCTTGATCATAAATCTGTCACTAATTAAACACAAAATCATTAGTATTATAACTACATGAGTTGATCATCATCAAAACTAGAGTGATTGGCCTTTCGGCCAACAATCTCCCCCTTTTTAATGATGACAAAACTCATGAAGTTATATATGCATGGATTAAAGTAAAGCTCCAAAGAAGCTCCCCCTTAACTCATGCATACCAAATAAACAAATAGATATGCAATAAAGCTCATAAACATGTATGCAAATGAAGGAGTAAACATGCTAATCAAGCATAAAACAAAATCACAAAATCTTTTTCTCCTATTTGCAAAACAAAACATATATGCATAAACAATCTTTTTCACAAAACATGCATATAAATCTCAAATTCTTCTCCCCCTTTTTGTCAATCATCAACAAAGAGGTTAAAGTAAAAACAAAATATTTCTCCCCCTTTTTGTCATAAACAAAGAAACCAATAAAGGGGTAAACACAAATCAATAAATAGTTATACGCGATATACATTCATGAAGAGGAAGACGGTTAAGTAACTTCCCTACACATATACATTACATGAAAGATGGATGACAGGCCCTAATTCACATAACGCATAATATGCAATGCATAAGAGGAGATGTGAAGCTCCCCCTATACACGTGTACCACATAAAGAAGAGTTGTCAAGCTCCTCAATATACAATACACTCAACATGAATCTATATGTAGAAGAGATGTTAAGCTCTCCTTACATATAGGCAATACAAATCAAAACATTTTTTTAATTTTTCTTTATTAAAACAAATTTTGAGATATCAAATAAACATAATTTTTTTTAATTTTGATACCAATTTTAAAACATAATGCATAAGCTTAAAAAATTTGAAGTAAGCTTAGCATAAACAAAGTTTGTGCTTTTAAACATGTAAATCGATTTTAACTTTAAGCACAAAAACAAAACATATATATGTATGAAAAATGAGTGTACCAATTGAAATTGATACATACATATATAGGAAAACAAAATATGAGTATATACAAAAAATAGAGTCAAATTGATACCAATTGAAACGATTCAATGATACCAATTGAAACAATAATAGGATCATGTGTATATCTCATAAATATTGAAGAATAAATAACTAGTTAAATTAATTTTTGAGAAACTAGTTAAAGATCCTTCAAAACATAGAATCAAAACATATGTATTTTATGAATCATACCAAATACACAAGAGATGACACTAAAAATCGATTAAGCTCATAAAAGTATTCATGAATCAAAGTCATGACAAAACAAATGAAGTATGAGTGTACAAGAATCATGTATATAGCATTTTCATGAAAATAGTCATTAAGGCTCAAAATGATCAAAACAAATTATTCATTTTATTTTATCAAACAAAATATGAAAAATTATTTTTTATTAAAAACAATAAACTTCTAGGTATATGTATGATTTATCTAAATCTAACAATATGCATACATATCCCAAACATAAAAGAGTCTATTAATAGTATTTGCATGAAGGCAAGAGACTCAAAAAGGATATACATGTATATTTATTAGATTTGAATAAAAAATACATATACATGAAGTAAAAACACGAAAATAGGCAAAACCAGTGTAAATGAAAGAATCATCAAAACTAGCTTATACATGTGCATATAGTGGGTACAAATGAGCATGAAGTGCAAACATATATGAATCAATTTGTTCTCACTATTTGTACATGTATAAATACAAGTTTTAATGGAATCTACATCTAAACATGAATTTACCACATGAAGTACAAAAACAATTAAAACATGAACATGCTCAAAATATCACATATGAAATAGGCATGTATAGGCTAGTTATTAGCATGTAAATAAATTAGGAGTTTAGAAATAGTTACCAAACCAAGGAACTATTCCAAATCTCCAAACATGGTGGTTGACCCACCAAAACTCCTTGATAGCGATGCATCCATATATGTGTCCATCAAGTCCAAGTGCATCCACCATCAAGGCACAATTCCTCTCACGTCGTGTGAGAGCCCTCACCTACATCAAAAACACAAGGTGGGGGTTTTGGTACCCATTTTCTTTTGGGTCCTTGGGGGTTAGCTTTGTAAGGCATCCAAACATTTTTATTAGCAAAATTTAAAACATGCAACTTATCATAACAAAATTTTGCTAAATGGCCTTTGCGGCCACAATGTGTACATTTGTACACCTTAGGATGCTTATGTGTATGAGTGTGATCATGACGTGCAACATAAGCAAGATGTGGATGATGATGTGCATGAATGTGTGGAGTTTGTTTCTTAGAAAACATAGACTCCAACCTAGAATGATTAAAAGCACAAGAGCTCAAAGTTGAGCTCAAACAATCCATTTTATTTTTCAAAACATTAATCTCACTAGTGGTGGCATGTAAAGCATGGTGAGATATAGAATCATTTTTCTTTTTCTTCTAAGAAACATTTTCTTTTTCTTTTTCAACAATTTTTCCTTTTAAAGAGTTGTTTTCTTGAAAAGCAATTTCTTTTTGTTTTCCCACCAAGATAATTTCATTTTTCAAAATCATATTTCCTTCACACAAATCATTCAATTTAGACATCAAGGAAATATTCTCATTTTTCAAATCATCGTTTTTTTTCTAAACATGCAACCTTAGTTCTAAATGAATCATTTTCTTTTGTATGCAATCAAAATCCTTTTTCAAATTTTATTATTTTTCTTAATCATGTCATATTTTTCAAGTAATAGTTGACAAAAAAATGAAAGATCATCATATGACATGTTAACATCTTCTACTTCGGATTCGGTAGTTACCTCAAGGGGGTTATCCCCTTGGACCATATAGCACTTGTTGGAGATGTCACTTCCAACATCCGAATCGCTCCCCGCATAGTATTGTTCATTTTCGCCAAGGGAGACGAGGGTGTTCCAAACTACAAAAGCCAAATCAAGATTAGCAACCCTAGATAAATAATCATCATTTAGGGTAGATCTTAAAGCATTTAGGGCTTTTGTATTAGCCTCAAGATTTTTACCATTTAAACAATATGCATTATTAGTTGTGGCAAGATAGACATGAATGCCTAGGGCTTTGAGGTACAAAGACATCTTAACCTTCCAAATTTGGATGTTAAGAATGTCAAAAGTGGGTGGTGACATGAAGTCCATAGTGTGTGTACAAAATATTGTGATTAGCCTAAAAATGAGGATCTTTAACTCTAGGTTGTAAGACCCAAATCAGAGTACCAAGCTCTGATACCAATTGCCGGTTCACCTAAAGGGGGTGAATAGGTGATGGCTAATCTAATGGTCACTTGATGCCAAATAATGCGGAAGCTAAAAGCAATTATGACCAAATTAAACTTATTACACTAAACACCACGTATAACACAAGAGTGTAGCCGAATTCCCCGTGAAGGGCTCTGGACTAACTCCTCTAGATTCCCCTTGATAAGGGTTGAGGTGCCGCGTTGGCTCTCTTGGTTAAATACAAGTGTTAGCAAACAACCCAAGCATGTATATCAAATAAGCACAAATGTATATCATGCATATAAAGATAAAGACAAGATAAGTATGCAAGATATAAACAAAGAGACAAAGAGAGAGAGAGAGAGCAATCGCAAACACAAGGGATTTGTTTCGAGGTTCGAGCACACTTGCTCTACATCCCCGCCTTCGACACATGAAGGATTTCCACTATACACGATCCCAATGGATCTCTCCTTGGTGCCGCAACACCTACAATCCCTCGGACTCCCTAGTCCCGTACACACGCAAGCCCCACAAGCTTGCCGAGGCCGCACCTCAAACCAAGAGTTCACAACCGAACTCTAAACCACCACGAGCACACTTGCCCGTTTCCTCAAAGTACAAGAATGAAATCTCTTGGTGATCTAAACACTTTGATCACCAATAAAAGCTCTCACTACAACACTCCTACAGAATGAATAATCAATGGATGCTCAAGTGTAGTGTGAGAAAAACTAGGAAGAGAATGGTGGAGGAAAACTCAAAGAATCACTTTAAACACTCTTGATAAAATCTTCCCTTTTGATAGGAAATATTTGCTCTCAAATTTGTGGAGAAAAACCTCTGAAAAGGATTGGAAAAACTGGCTCAAAAATACTCTCCAAATCTTGGTGAAAACAATGCCCAAACCCCCAAATTTATAGGCTCAGAAAAACTAGCCGTTGGGGTTCTGTTAGGCCTGTCGGTCGATCGTCCGGCCGACCGGCCAACGGTCATATTTCAGACCGTTTGAGCCATCAGTCGACCGGCCGGTCGACCGAGTCAGGATATAGAGAGCAATCCCTCTGTCCGGTCGACCGCGCGGTCGGCCGGGGCCTTTCCAAAGAGCAGAGCTCTCTGGACGGTCGATCGGGTCGGTCGGCCGGCCATCCTGCAGAACTGGCGTGCACGTCTGTGCACGTCGGTCGATCGGGTCGGTCGACCGGCTGAAGCCAGGTCAGGTCTGAACTAGGGATTAAAAACTTGGTCTTTTTGGTTCAAATAAAATCCCATAAAATATAGAAAAATCTACAAAAATAGTTTTACCAATATACTTTGATAAACAAACATGCTTGCACAAAATCAAGGCATGTTATAAATGATTTGGACTATTTTTGTAATATGGAAAATTTGGCTCAAATGAAAACAGTATTTTTCAAAACTTGATTTTTCTAAAACTTGTTTTCCCAAAACTTCTCCAAATACAAAAACAAGATATTTAAACAACTTTGAAAGCATATGGTGCATGGATATGATCCACTACACAAACATGGTGAAATATCTATGTTTTTGACATTAAGCACTAATCATGGTTTTGGTTAGAAGATATGAAAACTTGAAAACCAAAATCCAAACATGTATTTTCTAAAATTGAAAATCTTTTCTAAAACAAACTAAATCAAGAGTGTGTGTGTATATGAATACTTGAGCAATCCACCAACTACTCTATCCTTTACATTTTGTCTAAAAACAAAATCTTACTAAACAAATCTAGACTCAAGTCTTCATCTTCTTGAAGTCTTCACTTGAAGCCTTCTAGACTTGGTCCAAACACCGTGCTAGCTCCAAAACTTGACTTCAAATCCTTTGTTGAAGCTATGCACCTACTAAGATCTTGATCATAAATCTGTCACTAATTAAACACAAGATTATTAGTACTATAACTACATGAGTTGATCATCATCAAAACTAGAGTGATGGGCCTTTGGGCCAACAGATTGCAGCAGTATATTTTAAGGTTCAGACATTCAGAGACCTAATAGACTTGTCAAAAGAGTCTATAAAATATAAGAAAGTATCTAATAAAAGTTTGAGGTAAAATCAAGTTAAAATTTGGCTGGGTAGCCGAATTTTCGGCTACATAGCCGTCTAATGTTCAACGAAAAGCAGAAATCTGTTTCAGACTTGGATTTAGACTGGATACTTTTTAGTATTTTAATCATAACTTTTGCTATAGGTATCCAATTCTGATGATTCAAGATGCTATAAAAAGACGACTTAAAGGGCTACAATTCTTTTGTTGACACTGTCTCCTAATTCAGTCATTTGTTAAGCCAAATTTAACAATAAACGTTATTTATTTGCAGATCAATTCAGTATTGAATTCTCACACCAAACTAAAGGAGGATTAGAAGTCCTAATGTGTTCCTGATTGATTTGCTTCTGAGATCTATATAAAGGGCTGTAATCTCTTATAATTATATCAATCGCATATATATCTCGATAATCTCATCAGCAAAAATATAGAAACAACCTTTGTAATTTAGGTTTTAGTTTTTCTCTTTCTTATAGAAAATTCTGGCTTTTGGAGAAGAAATTGGGGTATTTTAGAAGAAGAAGATTAGAGGAGAAGCGGCAATTAAGGATTAGACTTGATTCTCAAATTAGTGTTATTCTTTTCCTTTCTCTTTTAATTTATCACATGAAGATAGAATTCATGTTTATTGTTTTACTTTGCAATTTATTTATCATGAATTAAATCTCCATAACTAGGGTGTTGATGTAGGCAATGATTATGAAAATTTAATTTTATTGTTTTGTGTTAGTTCTATGTTACTACTCCATTCTTCATAGTAGATTCTATGCATATTAAGTTTTTATTCGCGTTATTTATGTTATTAATTGATGTGCACAATTATATAGAAGGCTAAGTTTGAGACCGAAAGGAGATAATTTAACAATGCTTCATAAGAATAGAAATCACAACTTGATAAGTTAAGACGTAAAAGTTGTGCAAACTTATAGAAAAATCTACCGTGCTTAATGTTCCCTCTAACTTGCAAATCTACTAGATCAAGAGATTGTAGATTCTTGTATTAGAGGTTAAAATTAATTTTACTCGAGAGAGAATATCAGTGAAGATAAGGACTTTTGATTGTTAACATGAGTAGTATGTAGTTACTAGTATAATTAACTTGTTAATTCGAATTATTAATTGTTGAAATCAATTACCCTAGTGATTTTTCTATCCAAAGTCAATATCTTTCTTGTTTATTTCATATCCAAATCTATATCTTTCCTTCAAATAAAACTTCGAGTTAATACACCATTGGTACTTAATTAGATAACAATTCTCGTAGGTTCGACACTCTACTCTATCACTTTTATTACTTGTAAACGATTAGGGCATTTTCCATTCGATTCACACCAGGGTATTATTCTCCTATTCCCAAGCAAGAATGCTTTGATTTTTAAAATTTTGGGAGCATTGTCTCCTATTCCCCGGTGGAATTCTCTAGCAATATTCTAATATTTTACAAAGATTGGTCAATTCCACCAAAGTCTCTTACCAATATTTGTCCATGGAACGGTAGGACCACATCAAACTGTAATCATTTTTTCAACAAAATGTATTACAGATCAAGCCTGTCACATTAACATTAAACTTCTGACAGTAAAACATTTGAATGCCCCCAGCGAATCCATTTAATATTCTCAGCAGATTGGAGCTCCACCTGTCATTCTCCGCCATAGAATGACAGGTCCAATCAAATTGTTGTTACATTAAATAGCACATTAACCCTTGTCAAGTTAGCATCGAATCTCTGACAAGTCACTCTGGTGAATCCCCAAGCAGAGAATTTGTCACGATTACTTCGGGCAAAATTCCTTTCTGAAATTTCCAACAAGGAATTTGCATCCTATCTCTCCCAACTTGATTTAACGTTAACGTTATACCTCTGACAATTCTTTAAAGTGTGGGATTCTTTTAACTCCCTTGTAAGTTTTTAATAAATTTCCCTCGAAGTCTTTTCAGTTGCCAGTGGCCTCTTTGGTTGTCATGTTAATACTTACCTTTGACAATTTTTTAAAGAATTTCCCCGTGAAATCTGTAGAAATGCATCCTTTTTAACTTCCCAGCGAGATTTTAATAGATTCCCCTCAGAGTCTTTTCAGTTCCCAGTAGACTCTTTGGTTGTCAATTAACATTATACCTCTGACAATTTCTTCTAAAATTCTCCAAGAAAATGGTAAATTCCCCATGGAGTATCAAATCACATTCTCCAGTGGAATAACTCATTTTGCCGTCATGTCCAGTTCATCACCTCTGAACGACAAGACTCTAAACTTGGTGATTTTTCAATCAGTTATGTTCATGTTCTCTCTGAACTGATAGATAGCCAAGTCTTATCTTCTAATCCAGTTGGGACTACCATTTTGTCGTTATGTCCAGTTCGCCACTCTGAACAACAGGGCTCTGAGTCTGATGTTTCTTAGTCAGTTATGTCTAGTTTACCACCTCTGAACTGACGGGTGCCCAGATCTTTTCCCTTTCTATGGTACTCAAACTGTTATGTCCAGTTCGTCACCTCTGAACAGACAAGTCCATAGCCTTGTCTCCTTTCCCCTGTCAGGGCCGAAGTTCTTACTGTCAAGTTACTGCGACTACCTCTGAACAATGAATAACAAGCATGATGTCTCTTAGTCGGTCATGTCCAGTCCGTCACCTCTGAACTGATGGGTGCCCAAATCTAATTCAGCCTTGCAATCCCTAGTGGGCTAGCTGCTAAGTTAATACGACTACCTCTGGCAGTAGATTCAGAATTTAGTGTGTCTTAGTTTATCACGTCCAGTTTTATGACCTCTGAATAGACGGGTCCTTAAAAGCGGGTTCACCTTTTCTTTGTCGTCACATCCAGTTCATTTGTCATGCACCACTTCCCAACATACGTGAAAACGGAGTCGCGACGAGAGTCAATGATTTATATACACGAAGAGAATACCCCACGTATACACGCTAAGCCTAAAGTAACCTGAACAAGTTATAAATCTAAACTATAACAAATCAACAATCACTACAATATCACACACACACACACACACACACACACATATATCCACATATGATGGTGAATAAGGAATGAAATACTGAAGAGTCTGATATACATATAGAATCAAGGAAATTATAGAAACCACAGGGAAAAAAGAAAACAATAATACTAGAATATGTAGAGGAAAAACTCCAGCTCCTCGCAATATGTCCAGTCTCATTGAACTTCTGATCTATAATAAGAAACATCCAGTATCTGGACGTACGAATCTAGGGTCATCAAGAAGCGACCTAATGAGTGTGTAAGAAAAAGAGAAGGTGCTCGTGTATATGAACAGTGTGTACATAATGATAAACAGTACTGAAATAAGACATATATAACATATGGAACATGAACAGAGAGCAATAAAGTCAGTCAATATAGAAATCAAATGTCAGATCAGGTCAGATGTCTATCATAGTCTATATGTATATCATGTGGGAAGAATAAGCCATGCTAGGGTCCAGTGTATAAACAGGTGTCTATTATAACATGTATTTATCTATGTTCAATCTGTAATATCAATATAAGATTTCAGTTTTTTTATCAATTATGTCAGCGAACACCAATTGCCGCCTGTAATAGACGCATCCCATACTACGCCTACACACCTGTCAATCAGGGTCCTAAGTTATTGAAATCAGTAAAAGAGACATTGTTCATGATTTAGGTGGATTCCGTACATACCCGAAACCATGGTCCAATCACTGGGCACTAATTAGGTCCTACCGCTAGGTAGTCAATAACAATAACAATGGAGATAATACGGGATATCAGTCATCCCCTGGAACCTTGCAGTGGAACAGTATCTCGGCTGCACAACCTGTATCCTAGGTCCACCCAAATATAAACGTTATCTCCTCCATCAATTTTTCCAATCCCAGTGTAAGTTATCCGTTTACATTATTATTTAGATCAATCAATATTCATGTTATTTCGATTACTGGGATGATATGGTGATAGTAAAAATATTAATGAAGTAACAATAACAATGTGGACAATAGTACCGTGTAAACGGTAGAATAATGGAACAATGCATGTGTTACGGTCTGACAGTATTTTTCTATTAACTTTCAATAACATAAATTAATACAATAACAAATTTAGATAATGCTCAATAAACAGTCTCATCTAGGACTGACCAACATCTCATCCATCTACACTAAGATACAATAGCAATTAATCCATCAACTTATAATCACAATACAATCATCGTGATCATCAAGTATCAATTCATATCAAGGTTTCTGATGCGGTAACCCTCCAATCCAATAAATCAATAATCAGTTCTCTCACCCTATCAATCTACTCTGGTCATCAAGTCATCGATATATGTTCCTCCTCTAAATCATTGGTGTATATAAGTCTCATTATATAAAATAAATATACACTCCACTATATCTAAATAGTCATCCCATCCAAATCCAATCCAGATCGTCAGTCAACTCTCAGTTCCATCAAACTCAATCATAAGGATCTAAATCCAAGGTGACTAATCAAATATGAAAATGTATAATCCACTAGTCTTGATCAGTCCAATCAAACACCTACTTCTCAACTCAAGGTCAATTCCATTCTAATTGAGTCTACAGACAAGTCTAAGTCCAAGATCCCATCTAAATTATCATCAAAGAAAAGGAATCAAATCTAATAAATAACTCATATATAAATAACAAAATCAAAAAAATAACATTGAATACACTCAGATTTCTCATCACCGAAATATTTAGTTCTCCGATATCATAATCATCTAAGACTAACAATTAACTATAAATCTATATAATCCACTTTCTTAATTAATCTGGTCTGCTTCTAACCTCAGCTCAAATTATGTTACCATTTAGTACACTGATCAACCCAATCACTAACAGATTCAGTTAAATCAAATAATCCTAAAAATCAGTAAATATAAATATCACATCTTCGTGACAAGATACTCCTCCCCAGAATGGTAGCAATAATCTTTTACATAACGTGTCTACTCCTCCTCAGAATGATAGTAATAATCTTCTATATAATTGAAGTTAACCATCAATGATATGTCCAATTTATCATCTATAACGTGTCTACTCCTCCCCAGAATGGTAGTAATAATCTTCTATAGAAAATCTATCATACATTTATCTGAACTCCCAACAAATAAACAGAATCAATCACTAGCCATCAATCTTAATAAATCTGATGGAACTATATCACGTGTGACATATCAAGACGACTAATACTCGAATCTATTAAAATAGGAGCAATCCAATCACATGAAATAATAGATAAGATGATCTCATTAATAACTTCAATTATTAATCAGGATTTTATTAAGATGCTCACGTAATTTATATTAATAAACTTTAAATAAGGAAACGTCTAAAAATAAATGATAATAGTACAAAGAAATAAACACTCACATGAAATGATGCGATTTTGAAACAGAATCGCCGTCTGGTCTCCACTGTACGAACCGGTACGAATCTCCAGATCATCTAATGGGTCGATCTTCGAATTGCCAGTGTATCGGGTCCATAACGAACATGAACCTGGATCGGGTCCGGGTCTCCTGTTATCGGTTTGGATCGCACGAACGAATCCGCATCGCTGCAACATGCAATCGAACACATGAACTCACACGGACATACACCCATACACATACATCACTACATATATACACGTACTTAAGCATACATCCAAGCATACATACGTATACAGTATACACATACATACATTCACAACATACACATCATGTATATCCATACGTGCATATGAAAATGAACTTACGCACGCATCCACTATTATATACATCCATGCACCCACATAATACAAGTAACTAATCCATGTACCCACACATATTAATTACACACATGCATTTATTTATACAACACTCATGCACTGCACACAGCACGCACACATACACATTATATATAACACACAAGTAATTTTAATAAAACACACATATAAATATTTATAACATATACACCCATATAAATACATATAAAACACAAAAAATGAAAGAGGGAGAGAGAGGGGTGCACTCACGCAAGGGAAAAAGAGGCCGGTCACGAGGTTGCTTGCTGACAGAGACGGAAGCCGCGGAGGATGTCGACGGCTCGCCGGAGTGCCCGCGAAGGAGACCAGGACACCACAGAGTGGTTCTGAAGTGCTAGCGCTCACCGACGGGGGGATGGAGAGGTGGCTCGGCCTAAGAAGAAGAGGAGATCATGGTCAAAAGGAGATGGTGGGGGTGACTTGCAGCCTTGTGTGCTCACGCCAAGGTGAGTTATGGCTAATGAGTGATGTGCAGTTGCGGCAAGAACAAGAGAGGAGGCCAAAGGGTGGGGTTGTGCGCCTGGTTGTTGGTTGTATGCTCAGCCAAAAGTTGCCTCGGCCAAGTGGGGGACTGTTGATCATGGGGAGATGGGGGCGGCTACTGTGCACAAGAAGATCGGCTGGGATATAATGGCAATGCGCCCGGCGAAGGAGCAGGTGTGGGGGGATGTTGGCGCAAGGGAGATGACCAATGGGAGTGTGGTTGCAAAAGGAGACCGGGTGCGCTGGATGAGGAAGAACTGAAAGTCCAAGTTGTGGCATGGAGTTTCGGGGTGTGCTCAGTGGTGTTATCATTGGCTTGCGGCAATGGGAGAGGTGATAGGGGTTGCACAGCTGGGAGATGGCCATGGGGAGGAGAAAGGGGCTGCCGTTAGCGGATCTCGGAGGTCTCGGTTGTGTTGTTGGAGGAATGGGGTACTCGGTCATTGTGAAGGCGTGGAGAAGAGGGGCCCGGCTAGCCTGCGGAGGTAGGGTCTCAGCAGAAAGAAGAGGTGTGTGCCATGGAAAAAATGGGGGTGCTGTGCTTGGGCTCTCGGCACCTTTGGGGGTGCTCGCGATGGAGGTGTGGCTGTTGGAGTGCTCAGTCATGAGGAGGGAGAGGAGGATTCGGCAGCATGGAGAGGGTGCAGATCTGCTGCTCATGTATTGATGGAGGTGTCGTCGTGGTGGAGGAAGCCGGGCTTGGTGCTGTTTGTAGGTGTTGCGGCTGAGAGGGATGGAGTAGAAGATGATAGTATTATGAAGAGGATTAAGTTTAATTAGGATTTTAGGAGAAGTTAGGATTTTATCTATTTGTTAGGATTTGATTTTTTTTAAAGAAAGGATTATGGGTTAACGGGCTATGAATAATGGGTATGGGTCTATGGATATGGGAAGATGGGATTAAAAGAGGATAATAATACTAATACAATATAAATGATAATATTAATAACTAATAACAAAACAACAAAACTGTTAGCAACAATAATGTCATGATAATTGTTAAGAATAATAACAATAATAATAATAAAATAATACATAACAACAATAATAATTAACAATAAATTTAATAGTAATAACACTAATACTTAACAATAATCATTAATGAAATAATAATTATTATTATTGATAATAACTATTAATAATAATAGGAATAGAAATAATAGTAAAAACTAATTAATAAGCAATAATGGTAATAATATGTCTAATTCAATTTAACATTTAATCTCTCCAAAATAATTTGTATATTTAATTATAATATTAAGTAATTAGTCATAAATCAACTTAGTCAATAATAATAAATAAAATAGAAGTATATCAATAGCAAAATTAATAAATATTTAGAAAAAATAAAAATATAGTGTTATTAACTAGGGATATTACATCATCACCTCTGAATGACAAATTTTAGAGTTTAGTGGCTTCTCAATTGGTTATGTCCAGTTTATTAGCTCTGAACTGACAGATAACCAAATTTTACCTTTTTCGTTTACGGTTATATCCAGTTTATCATCTCTGAAAAGTAAACATTCTGAGTTTGGTAACCTCTAGTCGGTTATGTCCAGTTCATCACCTCTGAACTGATGATTACCTAATATCACATTTCTTTATCGTCATGTCCAGTTCATCACCTCTGAATGACAAATTTTCGAGTTTGGTAGCTTCTCAATCGGTTATGTCAAGTTTATTACCTCTGAACCGACAGATGGCCAAGTCTCAGCTTTTATTTTCCTGTTATGTCCAGTTTTTCACCTCTGAACGTTAAAACTCTGAATTCGGGTATTTTCCAATTGATTATGTCCAGTCCGTCACCTCTGAATCGATCAACGTCTGAATCTTAACTTTAGTCCCTCATGGACTTCCCTTTGCTGTCATGTCCAGTCCATCACCATTGAACAACAAATATTTTGCGTTTAGTAATCTCGATTGGTTATGTCCAGTTCACTACCTCTGAACCGACGAGTATCCAATCTCACTTTTCTTTATCATTACATCCAGTTTATCACCTCTGAATGACAAGATTTTGGGTCTAATAACTCCTAACCTGTTATGTCCAGTCAGTCACCTCTGAATAGACGGACTATTAGACCTAACCTTCTTTTATCCCCAATGGACTCTTTCTCCTAGACTAATTCTATCATATTCAAGATAAGTCTTGGTTTTGATTTTGATTCCTTCAGAAATTTTACTCGGTGAAAATTCACCTTCCTTCAAGTTCTTTTCGAAAAATTTACATATTAAAGTTTTTCTCATGTGAAAAACCTGAAAAAAAAGAGTAAAAAGAAAGAGCAAAAAGGATACCAGACAAGTCATTGATTAAGAAGGCAAATTTTATTGATTAATGATAAGCATAGAAGATACAAGGGTGTTATATCAAGATTATCTCTTATACAATTTAGTCTTTACTTTAAAAAAGTGTGTGACTCAATACTCTATGTCAGAAAGTAGATTTACTTCCTCTCCTTTTTGAACAATGGCGTTTCTCGAGGTCAAAATGCAGTGGGTTACTCTGATTCTACCAGACCGACTGGACACGAAAGGCCTCCCCCTGTACAAGGTTGAATCCTTCGCTTAATGGAAGATTTTGCCATCAGAAATCATCCAATGAGCATGGGTTCTTCGTCGCTATCACTTTTTTAAACAATATTGGTGAAGGGAGAATCTGAGACCTTACTGGTGACATCCCCTTTCCTATGGCTTTTAAGTATCCTGTGCAGAGACCCAGCAAAGGCGAGATATTTGTGGAAGCAATGACGCAGTTCCCCATATACATTAAGCTCAATAGCACAAGTCTGCAAGAAAGCGGGCCATCCCATATAAGTAGCTGTCAACCGATGCCTGGTGTGGCAATTCTAAATATATGATTTGGCTTTCTGAACATGATCCTGTCATCATCTATGAACATGGTCGTGAAAATGATGCTGCAAAATGTACATTGGTCTCCTCCTTGAATTAGTGCCTTCTGTTCTAGTATGCTCTTCCTACTGATAAGTATAGCCTGGACTTGAAAATAGAAATGCATACTTGCGTCCACCCTGATCGCTGAGTCAAAGAGATTGTTTAATGTATCAAGAGCATAACACATTGCAAGACAAAGAAAAAGTAAACATGTTAGCCTCAGGTAAAAGGAAAGGTGCTAATTCATAGCTTTGCTCTCTGAGCGAAATTTAACCAGATTTGGCTTCGCTCCTCAAGCAAAGCTAACCACGCTCCTCAAAAGAAGCTAACTTCGCTCTGAGGTTAACTTCGCACTACACAGAGGTAAAGTGCTAAAAGTCGCAAAGGGCTAACTTCACTTGGAAGCTTAATAGATACTTGTGCCTTGAGAATTCAAAAATTATCACCAAAAGTCCTCAATTAAAGCTTCGCTTTGAAACTTAACTTCACAGAAAGTCCCAAAGGCTACCTTCGTATCTGTCACTTAACAGACTGCAGAAAAGCCTAAGAGCTAGCTTCGCCAAGAAGCCTGCATGGAAACTTCTCAAATTTCAACGCCATCAAACAACATTAAAGGGAAAACCATGTCCCTAAGAACTGATAAGGCTGAAGCCAAGGGAGTTGGATTCCCTAAGATCACCACTTTCGGGTCGATCTCAATTAAGTTAATGGTGAGATTAGCCAAAATTGACTTGAAGGAAGAGATTAAAAATCTCTAAGGGTGAAAACCCTACCGATCATGTACCGATCAATAGATGAGGGCAGAGCCTCCGTCACCGTGGAGGTGACAACCTGTTATCTAAGCACCACCAGTATCGCTTGTGCACCATGGAGTCACAGTTCACTAGAAGAAGATAAGAGGAGGGGAGGAAACGACTTTTCTCTCTAAGAGTTCTTCGGAAAGAACTCTCCAAGAATATTAAGAGAATGACTCTTCAAGGACTCAACTGATGGGTTTTTATAGACAGCTTGGTGCCTCGTTTTCACTGCCCCAAAAGGAGGGTCGGCTTTAGTTCTAAAGAAGTTGGAACGACTTCACATAAAGCCTTGTTTTAGCCCCGCTGCGGGCTCATCATGTAACTTCGACTGGAAGTTGAAGGGGCCACGCAGCTCCACTGCGAAGCTCACCTTCGGATTCTGTCACTTGACAGAATGCCAAAAAGCCTAAGGGCTGGCTTCGCTCAGAAGTGCAAAAGGCAGTTCGCCTTGAAGGAATGCAAAGGAGCTAACTCCACTCCGAAGCACAAGTGTCCGCCAATGAAGATGCAAAAAGCCCCTAAGGGCTAGCTTCACTCAGAAGCTTAAAGAAGAAACCATGTGGTTCCTGATTTTGATCTTTAAAATTAAAGGGATATAATTCCCTAAAAATTGAAAATAGCAAAATTGAGAGAAATCAACTCCCTAAGACCATCAAAGTATGATGAAATCTTAAAAATCCAACGCGGATTAAGCCAAAAAGGACTGCAAAAAAGAGATGAAAAATCTCTGAAAGGGGCGAACCCCTACCGGTCATCGGGTGTTCGACGGAGGGAGGTGGCAGCGCTACCACAGCGGAGGTAGCGACCTCCTTTCCTGGGTGTTGCTTTGGTTCCATTAGACAAGATGAAACATTCTTAGAAATCTCGAAGCGAAGAGGGTTAGTTTAAATCTCTGTAGCTCAGCGAAGCTTGAAGAAGAAGATGATTTCTTCTGTAGGCCTTGGGCTTTTATAGACAACGAAAAGCTTAGCTTCGTCTCCTCAAAAGGTGTGCAAGCTATCATTTCAAAATTAAATTTGAAATGACGGTTGGAGGTTCGAGAACCTAAAGCAGCGAGGTTAACTAATTTCGCTCAGACGCGAAACTCAACTTCGCATTAAGACTCACTCCAGCTCTGTTGTGAGCCCACCAATGAACTACGCTGAAAGTTCACATTAGCTCCACTATGAGCTCACCACTGAACTTCATTGACGGTTCACTTCAGCTCCGCTGTGGGCTTATTATAGAACTTCGTTGAAAGTTCACTTCAGCTCCACTGAGAGCTTACCTGGTAACTTCGCCCAGAGCTTACCTCTGATAGCCTCACTATAGACTTGCTTCTGTTATCACATGAAACTAATTCATAGCTCCGCTGAGAGCTCATTCTTAGCTTCACCTAAAGCTTTATTCCAGGCCTACTGAGAGCTCATCTTTTAGCTTCGCCTGAAACTTTATTCCAGCTCCGCTGAGAGCTCATCTTTCAGCTCTGCTAAAAGCTCATTCCTTAGAGAATTTCTAGGTTGAAACCACCCTGGTTACCTACTTCAGTGCACGATTGCACTCAATAGATTTTTCCTAACCTAAGCAATTTGGGTCTCAGGCTTCAGATTTAAAGTATTTCAGAATCTGTACCAATACATTTAGAATCACGAAAACTTTGAAGGAGATTTTGTTAACACTCTGAAAAGACAAATTCGCAGGCAGCTTAACTGGTCTGAACGATGTATAACTTGTCGATACTTTCAAAAGACAAATCGCGGACAGGCTAGAGACCTGTCCATCCCTGATAGACAAGATGGTGATTTGGACTCCACTGATCCAGTGAAACAGATATTGAGCCAATTGTTGTCCTCTAAGGAAAATTCAGGAAACTAAATACTTAGCTTCGCTACAAGCTATATTTTTTAGCTTCGCCTGAGGATCTTTATAACTCAGTTGAGAGCCATCTTCTAGCTCCGCTGAGAGCTCATTTTGCAAGCTTTGCATGTCTCTAATAAGAGCTAAGTGTCAGCTTCGCAGACAGCTTAGTAGCTCTACTGTGTGCTTAGCTTTACATAAACCTCTTTCCTTAGCTTCGCTGTGAGCTAGCTCCGCTGTGAGGTTATATGGTCATTTTGACCATTTAAAATTTCAGCACGAGATTGATATGATCCTTATCACATATATGGCAGTTATTTGCCTTGATCCAATTACTCCTCAATCAATTAGAGAGAATCAAGGAAAATCTCCTGATTAATGGAGAGAATCAAAGGATTGTTGCAACAAATCTTAAGCTAGCTAGCTAAATGACTCCGTGCAGTGGTCTCTAACTTCGCTCCAGGTATGATTAGCTTTGCCGCGAAGTTATCCTAGCTCCAGGAGCAAAGTTAGATAAGATTGATCAAATCAATCTACTGATTTTTAGGAGGGGTTGTTACACCCTGTAATGCCCATAAATAGCCCATTGTTGGCCAGGCTGCCAACTGCCGACTGGAGATTCTCAAAAGAGGCTGGACTTCTCCTATCCCTATCTTTCGAGCTCTTTAAAAGAACCTTGCTTCTCTCTTTCAGGGTGCTAATACCCTAAAGATTTTCCTCCCTCAAAGGATTTCCTGAACAAGCCGAGAAGAAAATCCCTAAGAAGAAGACTCGAAGACTCAAACCACTCGTATCGTCAACGGAACAAAGTGGTCGCGCGCTAACCAGACTTCCACCGACGTACTTCCCCAAAAACTCTGAGAGAAGAAAGCTCTTATAATTTTTATTCTTTTAATTAATTACTTGTAATTTTCTTTAAATTTGTAAGTTTTCCCACATTACAAATTCATGAAAAACAAGGTTGTTCTCCTGTGTTCTCCTTTGGTCTCTCAATAGAACCGTCTCAAACTACTCCAGACCTCAGAGGAAATCACCGTGACTGAGGGCCACCTCGCTATCTCCCCTTCACAGGAACATTTTTCACTCGGTGCTCTAAGATCGAGGTTCCTGGACTGTTCCCAAAGAAGAGAGACAATCTATGTAGCCCTGCACAGATGTCCTCCTTAGCCTGATGAGCCTCGCCCAATGACGGCTCTGACTGAGGAATAGTCAGAGTAGGCTTTCCAGCCAGAGGGATTGCCTTGTAGTCACCTTCCAGAGGCGCAAACTCTATAAGGAATTCAACCTCAGAGGCAGGATCCTATATTTGAAGGTCGGAGGGGGAGGTCAGAGACTTCACTGGTTCGGTAAAGTCAAACGGTTCAGAGGATTCTGACCTCTCGATATGGCGGATGAAGCTGTTCCCCCCGATTCATCTCCCGTTACTGGGTCAGAGATAATAGTCATAAATTTTGCACTTTAATATCACATTTTTCCGCCCGGTTTATGAATAAAACACTGCTATTTACCCTTGTTTTGAATTCTTGTGCAAATTACAAAAGTATAAGGGTAAAGTTGAAATAAGAGCTTAATTAAACCCATTTTGGGTAATTAATCCACATTTCTTGGGAGCCAAGGCAAGGAGGTTCTAAAAGAATACATTGGATCCCGAATTACACAAAATAAAGTATATACAGAAGCCTCTCGAATTGTGACGCAACACCAGCCAAAAGATCAGGGACTCTCTTCCTGATCTTGCTGTGAAAATGCGGCTTTTGCCACATTTTTGTATCAAACCTAGGGAGAGAGCCCTTGATTCTTAACGTGTGGTATGGTCCAGCTGAGCCCTAACCTTTTGTGTCTATAAATATTGCATGTATGGGCCAGAATTCGAAAAGGAGACCACTAGCTAGGGTTTCTTCTCCTTAGTATTAGTTTAGGATTTTCTTTTTCTTTTCCTTGTATTTCCTTCTTTACTTTAGATCTAAGATTAGACCAGAGAGAGATTCATGGGGGGGGAGAGTTATTTGTAATAGAGTGTGACAATCTATGAAAAGTTTCTTTCTTTCTCTTCATTATTTCTTCTTTGATTTCTTCCTAGATGCTTAGCTAGTTTTCTCTCATGGTGATCTAATTGCTAGCCCACTAATCATCTGATTCTTGGTTGATAACCCACATAAATCTAATAGTATCTACAAGGCCTTACTCTTGTAAGAGTCATTGATGGCTCATGATGATGGGTTCTAACTCGTAACTTGCAAACAAGCTAACTTGCAATGTTTATATTACTTCATGCTTGCTCACTTGTAGTTTTGATGGATTAATTATAGCTTGCACTTTGTTAATCAAGTTTGGATGTGGAGAACAATCTTATGGGTCATGCTTTGAAAAGCTCTTGAAGCCAAGCCTTGTGATTGCCAAGGATCCAATGTAGGCAACATCACTTTAAGAGGTTAGCATGGTTAGTGGGAACAATTAATAGTTAGTAGACATGAGTTTTTGTTTGCTTTTGATTTTCTTTTTAAAACCATTTTCAACTCACAACACTATATTTTTATCTTCGTTTCCATCTTCTTCTTCTCTTTCTTCTTCTTTTTTCTTTTTTTTTTCCTTTTGATCCTTTTGAAACCTAAAAGAACTCATTAACATAATCGTGACATGGCCAATAAAGCTTCTATCGCCTCTCGTCCCTATGGATTCGACCCGTATAACCACTTTGCTATCAAGATAGTATCGAGGAAGCCAAAGCACTATAGAACTTTCACTGATTTCAAAACACACATATTTTCATGCATGATTCACCTTCGATCAAATTTTCGGTGCCATTGCTGGGGATAGGAACAGTTATTTCACGATTTCGTTTTAGTTTTTCTTTTCTGTTTCTATATGCAGGTCAAATATTACAGGAATTAATCACTGCAAAAAGTAGCTTCTGCATTCCCTGCTCAAGAAAGCAGGGGAGCAGAAGACATAGAAGTGTGGCGCAAACGCGGCATTTGTTGCATTTGTGCGTAGACCCCTGGTTTTGCTGATACTTTAATATTTGGACAAAAGTCATATTTCTGTGGTATTTTTTTAGTGTATTATATGCCAACACACTGCAATAAAAATAACAAAAAATCAGTAATTTGATGTGTTGAAAAATAGTTTAAACATTTGTATCTAAGTACGTGTCAATTTAAATTTCATATTACTGTATTTTGTTCTGTTGTTGAGTATTAAACTAATGTGTACATATTGCATTGCATGTAGTTTAGGACAAATATTTTGGGTGATTTACTTACTTAAAGTGTTTATTCTTACTTATATTGCATACTTGCACGAATCGAACTTAAAGGCAAAACTCAACATAACATAAGGTAGAGAAGTCATTACCCTTCCTTAGCACAAAAATCACCTCCTTACTCACACAACCCAAGCCTAAATAAAACTTACTAGACGTTGGCCCCTAGAGACATCTCAGACTCATTAAGAGATTGACCTCGGGAAGAAATGATCGAGTCAAACCTGTGCATAGAAAACAGAAGTTTAGAAATTGACAATAGATAGTGTTAGGTTGCTCAATACTATCGCTATAGTAAGTGGCTATGTGGGTCGTAATCCACAAGGAGGGACTGTGATAAAAGCTTTTAGCAAGCCTTTTCTAAGTTACTATTAACCAATTAAATAATTTCCTCTTAGTTTTTAGAAAAGAAAATAAAAGTGTTAAGAGTTAGAAGAAGAAGGTGGGATGGTGTTGATAGTTTCGAAAGAAAGGAAAAACTAAGTTAAAAGAAAGAAAAGAGAAAGAGAAAGTGTATTAAAGTGTGTTTCTAACCTAAGAAATAAAGAAAAGAACTAAAATATACTTACTTACTTCCTTGAAGCTAGTTTTGTCTCTGATCAGTAGCGACGACTTACCTTGGCTTGAAGGCTTAGCATGATATATAGGATCTTCCCTATTCCGATCGATCTATCAAATGAAAGTGCAAAAAGAAAATAAAAACAGAAAAGAATATTAACTATTAAAAACAAATATCCATCACCATAAGCCATCAGTTGTACTTGCAAAGGTAAGGCATAATCGAGGGTATTAGATTCATTTGGATTAGAATAAAGCAAGAAAGGTAAATAAAAAGAAAAATAGGTAAATAAAAAGAAAAATAAAAAGTAAACTTTGATTTAAATTGAAAAATGATGAAAGAAAGGAAAGAACATTACAGTGGTGTCACTTCTCAATACGATCTTCTCTCTTTTTAATATGAAGATCAATCAAACTCTAGTTTAAAAGAACTGAAAAATTGCATTAAAAGAGAAAAGAAAAATATAAGTTGAACTAAAGAAATATCCTAATTCTAACTCTTTACTGGAGTGATGCCCTTATGCCATCAGAAATACAAGTATTTATAGGCCAAATAAAGAGGGAGAGAGCGTACGAAGATAGAAGAGCAAACACTCCCCTAACAGAAACCAACTAGCCACGGAGATGCGGCTTTGGCCGCATTTCTGTGGCCAGGATTTGGCCGGGCCAGATCCGGAGAGCCGTGGTCCGTTGATTCTTTATTCGCTTTTATCTTCAATTAGATTTTCAGTTCTAAGCTCTGGATTTGGCGATATCTCCATTGATCTTCAGCTAACCAAATGATTTAAAGAAATTCGAATTTAACCGGTTTTCATTTGGTGTTTTCTTCTCTGATTTGCTCTGATCTGCGCTCCTCCCCTTAAATCTTCTATCCCAATCCTTGATTTTGATTTACTCTAAATTTTTGTAGGATTTTAGGCTCATTTTCTCTCCTTTTTCATTAGTAAAGGCATGCACATCATTTAGACAAAAATGATATTAAAAAACAGAAATTATTATACAATAAATATGGAAATGTGACAATAAATATGCAATATTAATGACTAACCGCACTCCCACACCTATCTTTTGCTCGTCCTCGAGCAAAACAAGAAAAATAGAGCTAACCTAATCGAACTCACTTTTGTAGGAATCATGGTTGCACTTCGCATGTGCAACAAGCCGTTAAACCTCTAGAATACTCCTAGAGGATGAGTTTTATCTCGTGAGGAATTTCAGTGAATTACACTAACAAAATCCATAAAGAGAGAAATAAAGTGTTAATATTTTGAAAACGCATTTTGATAAAGAGAAACATATTTGAAGTACTCTGCACAAAAAATTTAACTAATCTATAAGTTATAGGAGAACCAAACTTTTCATTCCTAAATTTAGTCTCTATTCAAAAACTTTTTATCAATCAATGTAAGGAGTCAAAAATGTATTTCTCATTCTAGTCTATTACTTTACCCTAAGTCATATGCACATTTGTGACCGTGAATATTTGACTCGGGATTCTTTAACTCTAACTTTTATGACTTATTTTAATATATATTATGGCGATAATTCCTCTTAGTCTTATTAGGATTTCTAACTCGCCCTTGTAACGAGCCTTAAGCCGGTGACTCCCAACCGGACGATCTTAGGGCACCGGGTGAGAAAACACACCAAGGACCTTAAGGACTCGAGCAAATCAGGCCACAAAACTAAGAATTTTTATTTGTAATATGGGTCACTTTTAGGCGTGAATATTTATGTTTCATGAGGCACGACTACCCAGCTTAATCAGAGGATTTATATATATATATATATATTTTTTTTCTTTTTCTTTTTTTATAAAGCATAAGAATCTTTGTTTTAGAACCCTAAGTGTGCAAGTGTATAAAGTTTGCATATTTCATCAAGGAAAAAATCAAGACTAAATTACTTTTTTAATTTTTCTTCCTAACCCTAAAAATCAAACAAATAATCTTATTTTGACGAAGTATAAGAAATCATAATCTCCTATTCCTTAAAATTAACCTAATTTCTTATAAAAAATAGGTCAAAATATTATTTCTTTTTTCAAAATATTTTTAATAGCAAAGAAATTTTTTTATATCAAAAGAAAACCTATGTTAAGTTAGAACCCTCCCCCACACCTATCTCATGCATTATCCTCAATGTATGAATGAATGCGTATATGCATGAAAAAGAAGAAAGGGAAGAAAAAATGTTCATTAAAGTGATAGTTCTGATGGTGGTCGGATTAGGCCAAGCGTTGCTGCCAATCTAAATAATGTGGATTTCAAAGAACCCACCTTTGATGACCTCTTTCTTATTTACAGTGTTACTACCCCGGATTGAATAGGATCATGCACGATCCTAACATTAAAATCATCCCGATTATATGACCAATCTTAGAATATCATCTCAGCGTCATTTTGTCTATACTCTGATCCAACAAAAAAATGTAACTTGGTGGAACTATTGATTTGGGCTCAAAAGTGAAATGTTTGGGAACCAATACTACTTCGGGAATATGACTTAAATCAAATTTAGGTTCAAGAGTCAGTTTTGGTTCAAGAATTGGTTCCAAATCAAAGAATTAAAATTCACATTCTTTTTCCATCAGTGAAATGTGGCTATCAAAATCAGTATTCAATTTCAAGCTCTATGGGTGCATGAATCAGTGTTGGCTCAGGAATTGGTCCAAATCGGATAAGGATACTAGAGTCATGATAAATTCAAAAACTGAAACTAAATCATAAAGTTGTGGATCGGGTTCACATTCGAAATCAAGTTCAATTTTCTTAAAGTGAAAACTTTCCAATTCATTAAAGGTTTGGGACTGGTCAATTTCAAGTTGGTGTGAGAAAATTAAATCTTGGTTAAAGTCTTCAAGACACAAGACTCTTGGTTTCATCAATATGGCTAGGGCAATCGAGAACGGTAAAAAATGTGTTAGGTAGAGTTTTCTCATTCCTATCATTTACTATGAGACTGTGTGGATGCATAGGGAAGTAAGGAAGTAGGAGGTCTCATTTCTCACTTCCATTGTCCATCCAAACACTGAAAAAGAAAATTGGGAAAACCCCTTTCCTTTTCCTTTTTCCTTTTCCTTTTACACCTCTCTTTTACACAACCATTTTCCCACTTTTAAGGTGCTACAATTAATTTTGTGGTCATGTAAATCTCATTTGTAGTAAGTTGTAACTCAAAATAGTTAATTTTGTGGTCATGTAAATCTCACTTGCATTCTAATTACAATCTAATTTTTTTCATAATTACTGTTTATTTTAATATTATTTTGTGGTCAACTTTTTCACTTTCACTTTTATATTACCATCTAAACACCGAAAAAGACATAAAATTTTTCAAACCATACTTCCCAATAATATCCAAACACTAGAAAACTTACTAACTAATTCTCAAGTTCCTAAGGGAACTATTACTACTTCCTCAATTCCTCACTTTCTCACTTCTACCCCTAACCAAACAGCCCCTATGTTGATTAAACAACTCATTTATGCTTCTAACATGTTGAAAGAATCATTTTGAGACTGAATATAATCATTTTGGGACTGAATCAGGGATTTCATACTTTTTTCTAAGTCAATAGGTCCTTCGTTTTGTTGTGTTGAGACTTGAAAAATGGAGTAGGGATCTTGGATTTGGAAATTTTGATGAGATCATGAGTCTTCCAGATTTTGAATTCATCGCTCAGCCGCATTTAGAATATTATCGAAGTCAGATTTTTCTTCTATTGGTTGTTCTAGATAAGAATAATATAAATGTTGGTAAGGTGGTTAATAAAATGACTCGGGGGAGTTGTATCCCTACTGACAGAAAAGAGTGGAGATGATTATTCCAGTCTTGTTCATAATATTGGGAGTAGGGTACATGTTGATTCGAATAAAACCAATTCGGCATACTTGGTTGGTTAAAGTTATGAAATATCGGGTTGGTGTTATCCGAGTCAAAAGAGGGCAGGGTGAAGTATGGATCGCTATATGCATTAGAAAAATTATAATTATAATTCATATCACAAAAAATTGTCAAAAACAAAAAACGAGCAAACAAAAGAAAAAAATCTAGCCTAATTTAGGATAGACCTTAGACCCAGATGACTCCTAACTAGTTAGACTATCCACGTAAGATATATTGCAGCAATCTGATCACAAGTTAATCGGCCAGGTGGGGGCAAGATCAGTAGGAGGTATTTGTTCCTGAGCAACGGGCCTAATTATGTCAAACTACTGTTCTATAAGGTTTCGCCTCTTAATCCCCAACCTTGAAGACCGATTTGATAAGAGTCAAACTCTAACAACTTCCTGTTGGCCCAGAGGCCCTTCACTCTAGTTTTGATGATGATTAACTCATGTAGTTATAGTTTACTAATAATCTTATGATATTTAGTTTCAGATATTTGATCAAGATATTAGTAGGTGATTAGCTTCAACAAAGATATTTTGGAGCTTTCATATGGTGATTCAAGAGCTCGAGCATCAAGTTCACATCTAGCACTTATTTGGAGTCAAGCTCGGTGGATCACGTTTGGATCGAGTCGATTTGGAGACGGAGTTCTACAAGAAGACATCAGTTTGTTTAGTTTAAGTTTAGTTTAGATCATTGTAAATATTAGATAGTGTTGATATGCTCAAGTTCACAATACACACGCACTTGTTTTAAGTTTATTGGTTTTTGATTTTCGGTTTAACCAATATTGGATTTCATGTCAAAAACATAGATATGATATCTTTCATGTATATTGGATTCTATCCATATACAATAAGCTTAAAAGTTATTTCAATATCATGTTTTTGTAGTTACATGTGTTTTGGAAAAAGCGGATTTCCATTTCAAAAATTCAAGTTTTGGAAAATACGGATTTTGGTTTAAGGCAAATTTTCTATCTCACAAAAATGATTCAAATCGTTTGAAATATGTGTTGAATTTTGTCACACATATTTGTATTTCAAAGATCTAATAAGAACTGATTTATGTGGAATTTATGTGACTTTATGGGATTTAATTGAAGATAAAAACCCGAGTTTTTAATCCCTACAAGTGTTGGACCTGGCTGTCTGCCGGTCGACCGGACCGGTCGACCGTAGCAGAAGTCGGTCGACCGGTTTGGTCGACCGACGTGCACAGACGTGCACACAGCCCGGTCGACCGTCCAGAGAGCTCTGCTCTTTGGAAATGGCCCCGGTCGACCGACTAGTCGACCCGCAAAGAGCTACTGCTCTCTGTATCCAGTCCCGGTCGAATGGGCGGTCGACCGGAGGCACAATGGTCAGAAATCTGACGTTGGGCCGGTCGACCGGGCGGTCGACCGGAAAGGCAAAACTGCCCTTTCCTGCTGCCAACGGGCAGAAATTTTGTGGGGCTATATATACCCACTCATGTAAGCTGGTTTCTTTAAGTTTTTCAAGAGAAAAATTCTCATTCTTTTTAGTGTTAAAAATACAAGTTTTAAAAGAGTTTTAGAGCCAAAAGATTTCATTTTTATTTGTTTTTAAAGGGTTGGAAAAATCAAGAAAAGGAGAATTCTTTGGGATTGATTTTTGATCTTCAACTATTCTAGAAGTCTTTCCCAAGAGTTTTTCTTTGTGATTTTGATTTCCAAACTCTTTGTTTTTCTCGCACTTGAGCTATCTATCTATCCTATCTATTAGGATCTATTTTTGTGAGAAAATTAGTTTGTGGTTGTTGATACCATCAAGTTGTAAACCTTTCATACTTTATGATATCCCTTTAGTGAGAGGTGATTGTATTGATATCCCTCTAGTGAGAGGTGATTGTGAAAGTGATGTTTGTATCCCTCTAAGTATAAAGGTGATTGTGGTTGTATGGCTAAGTGCCTTATCCCTCAAGTGTGAGGTTGATAGTTGTTTGGCTTAGTGTCTTGCCTCTAATGAGAGGTTGTATTTGGTTGAGAGAGGAGTTGTGTACTCCCAAATTGTATTTTCTCAAATCCTCAGTGGAGGTTCCCTGTGTGGGAAGTCCTATGTGGACAAGTTAGTGGAAATCCTTCTGTGTGAAGGCGGGGACGTAGAGCTGTGTGCTCGAACCTCGAAACATATCCGTGTGTTTGCGTTTGATCCACTTTCTCTAACTCTCACTCTTACATTGTGCATTGTTCATATTGTTCATATCATATACATGCTTGGTTTGATTGTGTGCCCATACTTGTGTTTAACCAAGAGAGCTTCATATAGCACCTCAACTCTTATTTAGAGGAATTTAGAGGAGATAGTCCAGAGCCCTTCACCGAAAATTCGGCTACACTCTCTGGTTACACTAAGTGTGTTGCATTTAGTTTTTAATTCCGCATCATTTGACATTAGATTATCCTTACATCTATTCACCCCCCCTCTAGGTGTACTTTCAATTGGTATCAGAGCCTACGCTCCTGATATTAGGTTTAACCACCTAGGAGTGAGATCTTGGTTAGCTAATCTAGATTTGCATTTGCACCATATAGTTTGCACTCATGGATAGCCCTCTCATGTTTGATATCTCAAAAATTGATATATGGAAGGTCATGATGAGTTGGCATTTAAAAGCCATAGATTTTAAAGTTTACCTTACCATTATCAAGGAATCCTACCTTAGTAATAGTAAGAATTTAGAGGCCAATACACTAGCCCTAGAGGCACTTAGAAAATTACTTAGCAAAAAATATTTAAATATGGTTTCTCATTGTGATTCCGCCTTTGCAGTGTGGAACATCTTAACCTCTCCAAAGCTTCAATTGCTAATCCAAGTGGAGAAGGAATCTAGTGGAGAAGAGTCCGACCAACGTTGCTTCATAGTCCAAGGGAATGACTCCTTTGAGGTACATTCGGATACTCAACTAGATAGTGCTAGTTCTTCTTGTGATGAATATATTGATGTCGATGCATTAAATGAAGAACTTTCCATTATTTGTGAAAAATTGTTAGGAAAATATAAAACTTTGAAAAAGAAAAGTTTTGAACTTAATAAAGAAAATGAGGATTTGGTTTCAAAACTTGATGTGGCTTTGCAAGAGAAGATTGAGATTTCAAATGAACGTGACTCATTGAAATCCTAACTTGAACTTGCTCTAAAAGAAAATAAAATATTGAAAAATAAAAATGATTGTGAAAATGTTTTGAAGAAAAATGAGACTTTAACTTCAAAACTTATTTTTGTTGAAAAGAAAATGAATCTTTAAAAAATAAAATTATTTCTATTTCAAAAGAATTGGATTTGGTTTCTAAGAAAAATATTTCTTTGAAAAATGATTTAGATACTCATATTTGCCATGCTAGTATAGGTTCACATCCTAGTGTTTCTATTGCATGCACTACCTCTTTTTCTAACATTGAAAATGATACAAATATTTTGAAGGAGAATGTTAGTTGTTTGGGCTCCACTTTGAGCCAATGTGCCTCGAACCACACACGTTTGGAATCCATGTTTCGCAAGAAACAAATTCCCTATATGCATGCACACAAACCACGGCATATACATGCTCTTCACGTTCACACACACAACACTTTGTATACTCATGTGTACACTTGTACACATTGTGGACGTAAGGGCCACCTTGTAAAATTTTGCTTTGATAGAATTAATGATTCTAATTTTGCAAATAAGCTTGTTTGGGTTAGGAAAGGAGCTAACCCTCATGGACCCAAAAGAGTGTGGGTACCAAAAACCACTCCTATTTTATTTGATGGAGGTGTAGGCTCTCACATGACGTGAGAGTTGTTGGTGCCTTGAGGTGGATGCATTCCGAGCTTAAAGATGACAATTTGGATGCATCACTTTCAAGGGGAGTTTGGTGGAAGAACTACCTTGGTTTTAGAGATCTACATATTACCTCTAATGGTTTTGTTAACTATCTCTATCTCCCATTATATTTACATACTTTCATGTTGTTGATTTTTAACATGTTTTGATTATTATGTTAAATGCCATGATAATTAGACCTATGACATACATGTATAGTATTTGAGATACACCCATGTTCATATGGATTATTACTTTTGTGTTCTCACTTTAGTTTAGCTATCGTGTATATCATAACTCTAAACATGTGCATTCATATAATGATCATATTAGTTTATGTTTTATTTCTATGCTTCATAATTTGATTACATGTTTAGATGTAATTTTTATTAAAATTTGTGTATATACTTTTACAACTAGTGAGCCACAAATTGATTATTATATGTTTGTACTTGATTGCTCATTTGTACCTATTAGATGTACTAGTATAGCCTAGTTTTGATGATTCATGCATTTTGACTTGTATTCCCTATTTTTGGACATATTTTTCGTGGTGATATGTTTTAGCTTCATATATATGTTAATTTTGCCAAAACTATTAAATATACATGTATAATCTTGAGTCTTTTACCTTTCATGCAATATTCTTTTATGGACTCGATTGTGTTTGGATATGTATGTATACCTCTAGTTTAGACTAAACGTACATATACCTTGAAGTAGATTTAGTTTTGATGATTTTTTTTGAATTTCACATTGAGCCTTAATTGCCTATTTCAATGACTATGTCTTTCACACAAAACTTGTACACTCACATTACTTGGTGTTTTCTCTTGATTTTATTTTCATGAGTATTATATGTGCTATATAGACTTTAAGTATCATTGGTTGAGTGATTTTTATGTTTTCATAGGTATGTTATTGTTTTATTCCTTACTTGAAGGATTTCATACTAGTTTTCACGATTATCATAAAACTAGTTGCGTTTTTCTTCATTTGGTAGAGTTTTCAATTATGCTAAAATTATTTTCAAACTTATTATAAAAACCACTACCTATAAAGGGCGGTTGGATGGGCGACCATGCCTTGTGAGCCTAATTGAAAATCTTTTTAAACTTGTGTATGAAAGGGAGGTATTTATGAGTTATACACTTGATTCTCATTGTATTTTCAATTAGTATCACAATTGATATTGATTTTGTCTACTTATATTTATTTCTATATATTTATGCTTCAACTTCAAACAATATCAATTTAGATTGGTATTTACATTTTCATACATATATATGTGTTTTGATTGTGCTTAGTATATCTTTATATCTTAGAGCACAAATGTTGTTATGCTAAGCTTGATTTAGTCCTTAATGACAATTATTTTTCAATTGGTATCTTACACAAGTGTATGCATCGTTTTCATTAGTATTTCATAAAGGGGGAGAAAATTCATGTTTTGTTTACAATTGGTATCTTACTCCCACTCTTTATATTGAAAAATGATATCTTAGTTTTCATTTGGTTACCTATGCTCCTAATGAAAATTATTTTCAATTGGTATATGTTTCATTTTCAATATTAGTATCAAGAATCTTAAATTAATATTATTCTCTATTTGGTATCTTTATTGCAAAATGATTTTAGTGTTTAACCAAAAAGATTGGTTTATGTTTTTCAGTTGGTATCAAAAGTGTAAAATATTTTTAATTGGTATAAATTTTTACAATTGATATCAAGATTTCTGATATATTTATATCTTTTAATTGGTATCAAAATTTTTGTTGGTTTCTTCAAAATGTTTTGTTTATTTTTCAATTGGTATCATAAATTGGTATCATGATGTTTCGATGTATACCTTCATACAAAATTGATATATTTTTCAATTGGTATCATAATGTTTTGATTTGTATTGCTTATATGCAAGAGAAGCTTAACATCTTCTCTATATATAGATTCATGTTGAGTATATGTCATATTGAAGTGATTAATCTTTCTTTGGTATGTAGTACACACGTGTAGTAGGAGTATCACATCTCCTTTTATACATTGCATATTATGTTTTATGTGATTAGGGTTTAGTCATCTCTTTTCATATAAATGCATGTATGCAGTGGGAGTTATCTTCACGTCTCTCCTCTTCATGAATGTATATAGCATATATACCTTTATTATTTGTTTTATGCAAAAAGGGAGAAAAATATTATTTATGCCCTTTATTATTTGTACCCCTTTGTTGATGAATTGACAAAAAGGGGGAGAGATATTTTGGAGTTTGATATATGCATGTTTGTTTAATACATATTTGTTTAAATTTGTTTGTTATCTTTTACCATTGGTATCAAGAGCATCTTTTGTTAGTATCAAGAGCTTTTTATTTAGTATCTAGAGCAACATTTTTTTAAGAACATTTTATTTTAAAATTGGTATCTAGAGCATGTTTATTTCATTGGTATCGATGATCATGTTTGTTTCATTTCGTTATTTTATGCATGTTTATGCACATCTATATTGAGCATTCATTGCATATCTTTATTGTTTATTGTTATGCATGAGTTAAGGGGGAGCTTCTATGAAGCTTAATTTAAATCATGCATATATAACTTCATGAGTTTTGTCATCATCATAAAGGGGGAGATTATTGGCCCAGAATCTTTCACTCTAGTTTTGATGATGATTAACTCATGTAGTTATAGTTTACTAATAAACTTGTGATATTTAGTTTCAGATATTTGATCAAGAAATTAGTAGGTGATTAGCTTCAACAAAGGTATTTTGGAGCTTTCATATGGTGATTCAAGAGCTCGAGCATCAAGTTCACATCTAGCACTTATTTGGAGTCAAGCTCGGTGGATCACGTTTGGATCAAGTCGATTTGGAGACGGAGTTCTACAAGAAGACATTGGTTTATTTAGTTTAAGTTTACTTTAGATCATTGTAAAAATTAGATAGTGTTGATATGCTCAAGTTCACAATACACACGCACTTGTTTTAAGTTTATTGGCTTTTGGTTTTCGGTTTAACCAATATTAGATTTCATGTCAAAAACATAGATATAATATCTTTCATGTATATTGGATTCTATCTATATACAACAAGCTTAAAAGTTGTTTCAATATTATGTTTTTGTAGTTACATGTGTTTTGAAAAAATCGGATTTTCATTTCAAAAATCTAAGTTTTGAAAAATACGGATTTTGGTTTAAGGCAAATTTTCTATCTCATAAAAATGGTTCAAATTGTTTGAAATAGGTGTTAAATTTTTGTCACACATATATGTATTTCAAAGATCTAATAAGAACTGATTTTTGTGGAATTTATGTGATTTTATGGGACTTAATTGAAGATAAAAACCCGAGTTTTTAATCCCTATAAGTGTTGGACCTGGCTGTCTGCCGGTCGATCGGAACGATTGACCGTAGCAGAAGTCGGTCGACCGGTCCGGTTGACCGACGTGCACAGACGTGCATGCAGCCATAGGCTGGTGGGCCGACCGACTGGGCGGTCGACCGTCCAGAGAGCTCTGCTCTCTGGAAATGGCCCCGGTCGACTGGCAGAGAGCTGCTGCTCTCTGTATCCAGTCCTGGCCGACCGGAGGCACAACGGTTAGAAATCTGACCGTTGGGCCGGTCGACCGGGCGGTCGACCGGAAGGGCAAAACTGCCCTTTCCTGCTGCCGATGGGCAGAAATTTTATGGGGCTATATATACCCACTCATTTGAGCTGGTTTCTTTAAGTTTTCAAGAGCAAAATTATCATTCTTTCTAGTGTTAAAAATATAAGTTTTAAAAGAGTGAGTCAAAAGATTTTATCTTTATTTGTTTTTAAAGGGTTGGAAAAATCAAGAAAAGGAGAAGTCTTTGGGATTAGTTTTTGATCTTCAACTATTCTAAAAGTTTTTTCCAAGAGTTTTTCTTTGTAATTTTAATTTCCAAACTCTTTGTTTTCCTCACACTTGAGCTATCTATCTATCCTATCTATTAGGATCTATTTTTGTGAAAAAATTAGTTTGTGGTTATTGATACCATCAAGTTGTAAACCTTTCATACTTTATGATATCCCTTTAGTGAGAGGTGATTGTATTGATATCCCTCTAGTGAGAGGTAATTGTGAAAGTGATGTTTGTATCCCTCTAAGTATAGAGGTGATTGTGGTTGTGTGGTTAAGTGCCTTATCCATCAAGTGTGAGGTTGATAGTTGTTTGGCTTAGTGCCTTGCCTCTAGTGAGAGGTTGTATTTGGTTGAGAGAGGAGTTGTGTACTCCCAAATTGTATTTTCTCAAATTCTCAGAGGTCCCTGTGTGGGAAGTCCTGTGTGAACGAGTTAGTGAAAATCCTTGTGTGTGAAGGCGGGGACGTAGAGCTGTGTGCTCGAACCTCGAAACATATCCGTGTGTCTACGTTTGATCCACTTTCTCTAACTCTCTCTCTCTTACATTGTGCATTGTTCATATTGTTCATATCATATACATGCTTGGTTTGATTGTGTGCCCATACTTGTGTTTAACCAAGAGAGCTTTATATAGCACCTCAACTCTTATTTAGAGAAATTTAGAGGAGATAGTCCAGAGCTCTTCATCGGGAATTCGGCTACACTCTCTGGTTACACTAAGCGTGTTGCATTTAATTTTAATTCCGCATCATTTGGCATTAGATTAGCCTTACACCTATTCCCCTCCTCTAGGTGTACTTTCACTTCCTCCTTAGGCCAATCTTCTATCGAGTCCGAGATGTCCCTGGGACCAATGTCTACTCAGTTTTAGTTAGGCTAAGGTTAGTGGTTGAGGAGATGTTTTTCGGGTTAAGAGAGGGTAATGACTTTCCACCTTATCTTGTTTAAGGATATGCCCTTAATCATTTTTAGTGCACGTGTGCAGATATATAGCAAAAATAAATACACTTAAGCAATATGTATCACTCAAATTTATTTCCTAAGCTACATGTAATGCACACATACTTTTTCTCCAGCACTCTTCAACAGAAATAAAAAAATGTAAACAAATTAAACAAATGCCTAAATGCAAAATCTAACTATTTTTTAAGATTTACAAAAGACTGTTGGAACCTATTTCGATGAAGACGTTCGTGACGATCAAATTAACTTGGAGCTCTACACTTGACGAATCAAGAGTCCAACATGATCAAGATGTGCCAAGGAGAGTTGATGAAGTGTGGTTAAAGTGTGGTTTGTAAAGTTGAAGTAGAATGTAAAAGCCTTGACACACACATTCATCTTCAGGGTCCATTAGTCGACTTATACATAAGTCAAGTCGACTAAATACTTGATGTAGTCGACTAACCCAAATACCCAGTCGACTAATCCTGTTTCCTGAAACAGACCAACTCTCTGTTTGTCAAATTAGTCGACCAGAAGTAAACCAAGTCGACTAATCCATTTTTCTAGTCGACTTATAGAAAGTCCCTAGTCGACTAAATCCTTGACCCAGTCGACTATATAGCAGTTGCAGTCGACTTGAGGTAGTTATCCAGAAACCTGTTCTGCCAACAGACATTTTCTAGTCGACTACTAGTTAAACCTAGTCGACTAATAGAAGGAAATTTGCCTAGGCTAGTCAACTAACTCTATGGGCAAGTCGACTATAGGCAGTTTCTGACTGTTGGACAGTTTCTCTTATCTAAACCTTTTGGCAACGTTTTCCAACGTCTACATCCTCTCAATTGGTCCCATAACTACCCTAACTAACCCTAGTCTTCAGCTATATATAGGGTGGTTATTCCTAAGGCCAAAGGTTAAGATTTACAAGTTTTTTCATTCAGTTTTTCCAAAGCCAGATTTCCAGAAAATCAAAAACTGAATTCCTAACTTCTATTCTTCACCAAAAGACATTCCCATTAGTGAAGTCTCTGAAGTTAACCTTTCCTATACAGTACCTTGTCCACATACACATCTGTACCAAGGATATAGGAAAAGCATTGTAAATTCTCAAAGTGATTTGTACACGGGAGGCTTCTTGGTTGAAGAGGCAAGTTGTACAAGGTGCCATTGTACACGGGAGACTTCTTGGTTGAAGAAGTAGTTGTACAAAGGTAAAAGGTGTTCTCTTGGTGAAAGAGAAGGTGTACACATTTGGAGAAGGGGATTCTACAAGTGGTGTACATGTTATATTGATTTTGGGTGGCAAGATCAAGGATAAAGGAAAATCTCAAGCGGGTGGCTTGGGGACTGGATATAGGTCACAAGGACCGAACCAGGATAAATCTCTTTGTTTGCGTTTGTTAATTTCTGAGATTTGTTTTCCTTTACATGCAAATTAGTTTATTTTCTTAACGCTAATCTTTCTTATTTAGATTTGTGTTGACTTGAGTTATTTCAGATAATTGTTGCCTTCAAGAGATAATTCCGCAATTAGTCCTTATCTCAGCGATCCTACATTTGGTATCAGAGCGAGGGTCATCAACCGATATCTACATTCCTACTTCATCAACCGAAGTACACGCTCTGATCCTACATTTGATATCAGGGCGGATACAAGTCAACAACAAGGATGGCAACGGAGTTCTCATCATCCCAATACAAGGAAGGACATTCTACACAACGTCCACCACTATTTGACGGAACCAACTACAACTACTGGAAGTGTAGAATGAAGATCTACTTGCAGTCACTCAACTACGACCTTTGGAACATCGTAGAAGCGACGTACACCAAGCCTACAACCAACTACAACGCTTGGAGTGAAGATCAAAAGAAGAACGCCAACCTTGACGCCAAAGCAATGAATGCTCTATTCTGTGTCCTTACCAAAGAAGAGTTCAACCGAGTGTCAACAGCAACTTCTGCACATCAAATTTGGCATACTCTTCAGGTAACACATGAAGGCACTAGTAAAGTTAAGGAGTCTAAAATTTCTGTTCTTGTCCACAGGTTTGAGTTATTTAAAATGGAGGAGAATGAAACCATATCTGAAATGGTTACAAGATTCACCAACATCACCAATACACTTGCATCCCTTGGAAAGGACTACACCCAAGTCGAAAGAGTTCGAAAGATCCTTCGTGCACTCACACCGGAATGGGAGAAGAAGACAACCGCCATTGAAGAGGCGAATGATCTCTCAACTATGACATTAGAAAACCTAATCGGTAATCTAATGGCATACGAAGTGCAGTTAGAAGAAAGGAAGAAGGACCAAGAACGACAACACCGTTCAAAGAAGAAAGAACTCGCCTTCCATGCATCTTCCGACACGGACAATAATGACGAAGAGGAGATGGCAATGCTCTCAAAGAAGTTCAGAAAATTTCTTAAGTAAGGTAAATTTAAATGTTTCAATTGTGATAAACCAGGACATATGAAGATGGACTGTCCCTTGCTCAAGAAGAAAGAAAAGTACAAGTCTAAGAAATTCAGAAAGAAGAAGAACTACGAAGCATCTTCAGAAAATAGCGATTCCTCATCTTCCGATGAAGAAGAATCTACTGAACATGTTAACTTATGTTACATGGCCATTGAAGATGAAGAGGTATCTTTTTCTGAACTTTCAGATGCATTTAATGAGTTATTTCTTGATCTGAAAAATGAAAAACAAAAAAACAGATTTTTGTTAAAAGAAAATGAGAAACTTTTACAAGAAAATTCTGTTTATGCATTACAATGTTCTTCTATAAATTCTCAACAAAATGAAACTGAAAATGTCATATCATCTTTAAAATCTGAAAATGAGAAGTTTATAAAAGAAAACATTTTTCTGAAAAAAAAACTAACTCTTTGAATGATAGAATATCTATACTAGATAAAGATATGTTAGTTTTCAAGAAGAAATATGAAGATCTTTTGCAAAATGTGACTAAGTTTAATAAAGGAAAAGAAAATTTGAATACTGTATTATCTTTTCAGAAATTGTCACATGATAATCATGGTATTGGATATATTGCAAAATCTTCATGTTATAATCCATATAGTTCTTGTGTTAAAAGAAAGACTAAGAAAAGTAAGTTTATATGGATTCCAAAGAATTTAAGCTTTTATGATAAAAATACATATATTGCTTCATACATACATGATATATGTGATTCTTGCAATTATGTATATACTAACAGGTGAAAACCAAATTCTAAATGGATTTGGAGTCCTAAAGGTTAGATATGATGTTTTATGATTGGTACCAACTAACGATTATTTTTGCAGGTACCATATAAAAGTTATTATATATATATGTACTAATATATTTTGCAGGGGGAGAACAAAATATTTTATATCTGTTATAACCCATTTCTGCAGGGGGAGGAAAAGATAACATATTTTCTGCAGGGGGAGGAAAAGATATCAGGGAGAGGACATGCACACACGAAGCGTCACCATCAAAAAGGGGGAGAATGTTGGAACCTATTTCGATGAAGACGTTCGTGACGATCAAATTAACTTGGAGCTCTACACTTGACGAATCAAGAGTCCAACATGATCAAGATGTGCCAAGGAGAGTTGATGAAGTGTGGTTAAAGTGTGGTTTGTAAAGTTGAAGTAGAATGTAAAAGCCTTGACACACACATTCATCTTCAGGGTCCATTAGTCGACTTATACATAAGTCAAGTCGACTAAATACTTGATGTAGTCGACTAACCCAAATACCCAGTCGACTAATCCTGTTTCCTGAAACAGACCAACTCTCTGTTTGTCAAATTAGTCGACCAGAAGTAAACCAAGTCGACTAATCCATTTTTCTAGTCGACTTATAGAAAGTCCCTAGTCGACTAAATCCTTGACCCAGTCGACTATATAGCAGTTGCAGTCGACTTGAGGTAGTTATCCAGAAACCTGTTCTGCCAACAGACATTTTCTAGACCTAGTCGACTAATAGAAGGAAATTTGCCTAGGCTAGTCGACTAACTCTATGGGCAAGTCGACTATAGGCAGTTTCTGACTGTTGGACAGTTTCTCTTATCTAAACCTTTTGGCAACGTTTTCCAACGTCTACATCCTCTCAATTGGTCCCATAACTACCCTAACTAACCCTAGTCTTCAGCTATATATAGGGTGGTTATTCCTAAGGCCAAAGGTTAAGATTTACAAGTTTTTTCATTCAGTTTTTCCAAAGCCAGATTTCCAGAAAATCAAAAACTGAATTCCTAACTTCTATTCTTCACCAAAAGACATTCCCATTAGTGAAGTCTCTGAAGTTAACCTTTCCTATACAGTACCTTGTCCACATACACATCTGTACCAAGGATATAGGAAAAGCATTGTAAATTCTCAAAGTGATTTGTACACGAGAGGCTTCTTGGTTGAAGAGGCAAGTTGTACAAGGTGCCATTGTATACGGGAGACTTCTTGGTTGAAGAAGTAGTTGTACAAAGGTAAAAGGTGTTCTCTTGGTGGAAGAGAAGGTGTACACATTTGGAGAAGGGGATTCTACAAGTGGTGTACATGTTGTATTGATTTTGGGTGGCAAGATCAAGGATAAAGAAAAATCTCAAGCGGGTGGCTTGGGGACTGGATGTAGGTCACAAGGACCGAACCAGGATAAATCTCTTTGTTTGCGTTTGTTAATTTCTGAGATTTGTTTTCCTTTACATGCAAGTTAGTTTATTTTCTTAACGCTAATCTTTCTTGTTTAGATTTGTGTTGACTTGAGTTATTTCAGATAATTGTTGCCTTCAAGAGATAATTCCGCAATTAGTCCTTATCTCAGCGATCCTACAAAGACAAGTTATTGTTGGGGTTAGAACAATGTGCATAATATGTCAAACAGAGAAACTAAAAATTACAGAATATAGAACATTGAATTTAAATCACCCTGCAAGAAAGTGGGATCAGTAATCCTATAGAACTGTCACGCAAACACTGCTCTTGCCGCGTTTCTGTGGCAGAACTGTACATCCCAGTGCTCTGCTTTCTTTAACAAAGGCACAGGGTAGCCAGGGTATTTTCTACAACTGTCAGTTTTCTGAAATGAGTCTCTGCACACAAAAATAGAGAAGAAAATTAAACGTCAAGTAAATTTAAAACGAAACTTACTGTTTCTCCCCGGCAATAATGCCAAAATTTTGATTGAGTTGAACCTGCGCATAGAAAATAAAAGTTTAGGAATTGATAATAGATAGTGCTAGGTTGCTCAATGCTACTGCTATAGTAAGTGGCTATGTGGGTCGTAATCCATAAGAAGGGGCTGAGATAAAAGCTTTTAGTAAGTTTTTTTTTAAGTTACTATTAACTAGTTAAATGATTTTTTCTTAGTTTTTAGAAAAGAAAATAAAATTGTTAAGAGTTAGAAGAAGAAGATGGAAAGGTGTTGGTTCAAAAGAAAGGAAAAACTAAGTTAAGAAAAAGAAAAGAGAAAGAGAATGTGTATTAAAACTTGTTTCTAACCTAAGAAATAAAGAAAGGAAGAACTAAAAAAAATACTTACTTATCTCCTTGAAGCTTGCTTTACCGCTAATTTTTATCGATGACTTACCTTGATTTGAAGGTGATCATAGCATGACATATAGGATCTTCCCAATTTCTATTGATCTATTAAACAAAAGTGCAAGTAGGAAAAAAAACAGAAAAGAATACTAACTATTAGAAACAAATGTTCATCGCTATAAGCCATCAGTGGCACTTGCAAGGACAAGATATAATCAAGGCTATCAGATTCATTTGGATTACAATCAAGCAAGGAAGGTAAATAAAAAAAAAAAGTAAACTTTGATTTAAATTGAAAAACAATAAAAGAAAGGAAAGAATATTACATTGGTGTCATTTCTCAGTTACAGTCCTCTCTCTTTTTAACGTGAATCTCAGTCTAACCCTAATTTACAAAGAAATGCAAAATTACATTAAAAGAGAAAAGAAAAACCTAAAAGGAAAATCCTTATTCTAATTCTCTCATGGAGTGGTGCCCTTACGCCTTCGGAAATACGGGTATTTATAGGCCAAATGAAGAAGAGTAAAGTGTACGAAAATAGGGGGAGCAAATGCTCTCCCAACAGAAAATAACTAGCCGCGAAAACGCGACTTTGGCCACGTTTTTGCGGCCAGGATCTGGCCACAGGGCTAGATCCGAGGAGCCATGGTCCATTGATTCTTTATTCATTTTTATCTTCAATTAGATTTCAGTTGTGAGTAATGGATTTGGTGATATCTCCGTTGATATTCAGCTAACTAAATGATTTGTAGAAATCTTAATTTAACCGGTTTTCATTTAGTGTTATCTTCTCTGATTTGCTCCAATCTGTACTTATTCTCTTAAATCTTCTGTCTCAATCCTTGATTTTGATTTAATCTGAATTATAGTGAGCTTTTATCCTTGTTTTCTCTTTTTTTTTCATTAGTAAAGCCTTGCACATTGTTTAAACAAAAATAATATTAAAAAGCAGAGTTTATTATATTATTAATATGGGAATATGACAATAATATGCAATATCAGTGACCGATCACTGCGCAGATCACTACTTCTACGCTTCTTACAGCTGGATGGCACGATCCCCGCGATTTGCGGATCCAGCTATGCTGTAAAATTATCTCCACATTCTAAATGTTATAACGCCCCTCCTTCAATGCGGGTTGTTATAAACAGTGACAGATATCTCTGCATGATAATTCTTTTAATTAAGCGGCGTGATCTGGACGATTACAAGGAAATCACAACATACCGATCGGCAGTTGCTGAGATCTAAAATACCCAATGTATATTAATAGCTAGTCAGATATTTATACATCTACTTCATCGAGAAGGGGGTTCGCTTCTGATTACTACTGAAAACATCACACACAAGTATTTTCTGTTTTTCTCAACAATGATACTTATTCTTACGCTTGAAGGTCTTCGATCGGCACCGCATCAATGCTCCAGACTTGAAAGACGTTCTTTCCTCTTCTGTGTTTTTGTCAGAATCAACCAGGAGCGTCCAATCGTCTGTGGCGGAAAATTCCCACCATAGTTTCTTAAGACATTTAGATATAGAATAGTACAAACGGGTCAGATTTTGAATCTGATAGCAATCATATGATTCACACACACACACATATTCTCTTAAATTGATTGAGTTCAATATGACACTATAAGATGTGTTATGTTGGAGGTGTGATATTCAAGTAGTTGAAGATCTTAATTAATAACTTTTAAACTTTTAATATCATAGAGCAAAAGACTGTCTTTTACCACAAAACTCTAAACTTGTGAATCATTCTTTTTATTTAGCGGGTCTAATTTAAGCCTAGTCCTATTGGAGCATAGCTCATGCATCACCTGATCTTAGTTTGCACAAAATAATTTGAGCCCACGAATTTACTACACGGATAAGAAGACTGACTAGTTACGAGTCTTGTGAAAATTGCAAGTGATAATTTTTTTGCAACTTTTCCAATTTTCCTTGTTAGGCCAAGCTTGCAATTTGGAAAATCATGTGGGCCTCACATCCCATTTGCAAGTGGGTTGTAAAACCCACCTCTATTTGCAAAACATAGATTATTTAATTTTGTTAAATAATTTAAAATAAATTTAATAATTTAATTAATAATTTAATAATTTATTATTTTTAAAGTTTATTAATTTATTAATATTTTAATATTTTATTCATACTTATTAGTATTTTAGATATTTTATTAATATTTTATTAGTATTATTACTATTTATACAAAATTTCTCAATATTTTAGTAATATAACAAAATTATGTTTTAATATAAAATTATTATTATTTTAGATATTTTATTAATATTTTATTAGTATTATTACTATTTATACCAAATTTCTCAATATTTTAGTAATATAACAAAATTATGTTTTAATATAAAATTGCTATATATTTAATTTTATTATTTTTTAATTTAAATAATTACTTTATTAATATTATAATATACCTTATTATTACATTAATATTTTATTAACGTAATATTTTATATTCGTATCATAATAATATTTTATTTTATTAATTTTTATAATTTATAGTATTACATTAGTATTATAATTATATTTTAAAATATTATATTAATACTTATAGTATTATAATATTATATTAATATTTTATTAATATTTATATTTTATTAGTTTTCTTAAAATTTTATTAGCGTGCTTTAAATTTTCTTAAAATCTTACAATTATTTTATTTAACATTTTATTAATATTTTACTAATTATACTAATATTTTATTAATATTATTATTAAAATAACATATTAAAATTATTAATATTTTGGAAAATTTTGCTATAACCGCCTACTTCGCTTCATAATTAAGAAAAAACTTAGCTTCGTAGTTTTGTTCGCCATAAGCTCAGCCATATCAGCATAAACTATTTCTCCAAATCACCACTTCTTTATATATTTTTAGTTCTTCTTTTACCTTTCCTCATCACTCCGACGTTGCTCTCCCCTCAACCTTGGCTCTGACACAGAGTTATTCATGGGTCGACCTGCGCGGTCAGGACGCCGTGGGGGTTAGAAGAGGGCGAGAAACCGCCTCCTGGAATCACCTCTGAATTTTTTTGGATCGACCTTTTGCATATCTCGTTTGTTCGTGCTCCGATGAGTTTTATTTGTGTTTAGATTTGAAAAGCATTAGGGATTATTCGAGATTAGTAGTCCGGAATCTGCTGATGATGCGATGCTAATATGAGGATTGCGGCAAATGATCGTAGTTATCTACGAGAACTAACTCAAAAATAAAGCATTTTGTGAGGACTGTGATCATGATCGCAGTCCTTATAAAAACTTAAAAAATAGGACATTTTGTCTTTTAGAACTGCGACGATAGTCGTAGTCCTCATAAAGTCTCAAATATAAGACATTTTTGTCAATGCTGCGATTATAGTCCCAGTCCTAATAAAGAAAACTGCGATCATGATCGCAATCTTATAAAGACTCAAAAACATGACATTTTTATGAGGATTGTGATCATGACCAATGTCCTCATAAATAATACATTTTGTCAGGAATGCGTCATGATCGCAATCCTCAGAAATAAGTCATTTTTGTGAGGATTGCGATCATAGTCACATTCCTTTATATTGCGATCATTTTGTGAGGAGTGCGATCATAGTCACAGTCTTTTAAAATAGGGCATTTTCGATGCGGTCTTTTTTTTAAGCAAAAACTTAGGGGCATTTTCGTCTTCGTCGCTAATGAGCGCTTCAATATTTGACACAGGAACACACATCCTTACTTTAAAAAAAGAGGCGACTAAAGCGAATAAAATTATACAAGTAAGTTTTTTTCTTAATTACGGTTTGACTTAGGTGGCTGAAACGAAATTCCCCCTAATATTTTATCACAAATTTATTAATATATTTTAATTTTCAGTAGTAGATTTAATTTAATAATATTTGTAATATTCAAATCATTACTACAGTTAATTTTGTGATCCACTTTTCTACTTACACTTTTATATTACCAATCAAACACTATAAAACATAATATTTTTTTCACTTACACTTTCATATTACCAACTAAATACTCTAAAACACAATTTATTTTTCTTACTACAGTTCACGTTTTCTATTCTTATTTTACGATTTATGACTTGCTGTCACTTGCAACCACTTGCAGCAAAACAAATATGCCTTATATAAATTGAAACTATAAAAACATTTATCCAAAAAAAGGAGTACCCCGTTATCTAGTTTTGAAAGGATGTCTTCTTACAAGTTATTTTTCAGTTATTTTTGAATTTTTTTTGTCTTTCTTATTCAAACAACAACCGTTTTCTGTAATTTTCTATAATAATCGTGGGAGCCACGTCCAAACCTCCGTAAATTGCAAACGTTTTTGTCCTCCGAGCCCAAAACCCTTACCAGATCCGCCAAAAACTATTTAACGAGGGCTTTTTCGAATAATACGCCCTCCCCAAAACCCATCCCGCATTCGCGACAACTTTCTGTTTGAGGGGCCTTTCCAAAAAAAAAAAAAAGAAAAAAAAAAAAAGAAAAACCGTCATCCATTTTCTCTCTCTCTCTCGTCCATTTCCTCGAGAAAGGAACCTGCAATCATAAGTCTCCACGGTCGCTCTCTTTTTGCCACCTCCCCGCTCTCCTCTCTCTTTTCTCCATTCCGTCGTCTTCTCCTCGCATTTGAGATCATCCCTCGATCCCAACCGTTTTCCTCTGTAAAATTCGCTGTTTGGCGATTCCTTTGATCCTGATTCTCGTCCTGCCTCTTAATCTGGGATCTCAATCTTTGATTGGAACTTAGATCGATCTCAATTGCGTCTTGGCTATTGGGGGGTTTTGCTCTTCAATTTGGGGAGTTTTTGCTGGCCGAGTCTGGGATTGGACCGTTGTGAGAGAGACTTGGGCTTTGCGCTCGGAGAACGGTATGAATCCCTCTCCTTCTCCCTAGATCGAATCACAGTACGCAACGATAGATCGATTGATCCAGATCTGATATTTGAAATTAGGCATCTTGTTTTTCTCTTTGTTATCCGTAGATTTAAACTCAATTGTTCTCTCTGTGAAATTTACGGCTAAACATTTTCTTTTTTGCTTCCTCTTGCTCTTTTCGTTACAATTACTTTTGATTCTTGAGGTGCAGGAGCTGTACTTCTAATGAATTCACATTGAATTTTCTACTTGAGGTCAATTTGAGCTTTTGACAGAAGTACATGGAGGAAATTGTTTTTTTTTTTTTTTTTTGGTTATCCAAAGAATAACAGGAACACTGCATGATTTATGTGATTAAATCCTAGACGAGGCCTAGTTCTCAATTTCATCTCTTTTCTCGGATTTTCCTTTCTATTTGCGCTGTTCTGGATTTTTATACTAAGTATAAACATATGGTTACCCAAACTATGTTCTTTCTGGCTGTAGTTGCTATCATGTGTGATCCTTTTAGTAGAGTGGGAGGAATCTGGAGAACGTGGAAGCATGGAGATCGTTTTCAGTGTCTTGTAAAAGTGCAAGCAGACAAAGTGAACTAAGTATAAATTATAAATTGTACAAAAGGTGATGAAAATACCATACACTAGTTAAAATTCTAGTGACTTAAGTTTATATTTCTTAGTCCTTCCCACAAAACATAAAATAGGTTGGAATTAATAGTCTTCTAAGGTTGATATGAAGATTGAAATGTGTGATTCTTGATAAAGAAAATTTAGATGCGAAGTTGCAGATATAGGGGAGGGAAATAATCTGAATTATGGTGATAAAAAGTAATATGCATTCTTGAATATTTGAGTGGATGTAATTTGTGGGCGCTTTAGTTGTCACAAAAAGTATAGCAGCATACCAATATCCTTAATAGGATAGAGGCATTGTTTTAATTATCGACCGATATACCGGTGTATTGGCCGAGATATCGGTATTTTATCCAAAACGATACGATAAGTGCAAAAATTTACCGGATATCATTTTGGACCAATATGGGCCGATATATCGCCACGTGGCCGATATATCGGCCGATATCCATATGAAATATCTGATATATCGGCTAATATAGTTACTTATTTGGATAATTGTTATTATTTTTTGCTTGAGAGATCATTTTATTTTATTCTATGATCATTGTGGTATTTCAATGATGTTTGGAAAATAACTTATTTCTTTTAATAATGTCTCATGTATTGACTATTGATATTTCAACCGGTATTTAGTACCATATCGCGATATGTCACCCGATAATTCGGTATCCGGTATATAATTTTGTCGACCGGTATATCGGCGATATTCGATATTTAAAACACTGGATAGAGGCCACTAGGCCTGCTGGAAGATATGGATACTGCAATAGTACATCGCCTCAATGCTAGAGTGAGTGATAGTTTCCTGGATTCGTCCAAGACGTTATTGCCATGCAAACATATGCAAAAACCTGTAGAAAAATAATGATTTGTTGGATTACCAGCTCAATGAGAATCTTAGTAATTTAAGCTCCATCACAAAAGAAAAGCAAAAGAACAACTGACTATGCAATGCAAATATTGGAGAATGTTCAACAATTGCAATTTGATGATCAAAAGCACCGATGAACCTATTTAGCCAAAAAGAAATTTATGTTTCACAATGGTTATGGAGGGTTTGAGTCAAAATAGGGCAAGGATATCAATTAGACCAAGAGCTAGATACATCATTAAAGATTGAAATCTTTTTAGCAAGGTGTGAAATACCACCATATATCGATATTTTGGCCCGATATGGATATTGTTGTTATGACCCAATATAAATGAAATGTACTCGATATTAGAACTCTTATGCTTTTATTTAATTTTTTTTAAAGCAAAATTATGCTCTTATTTATAGGCACGAGAAGATTTTGACTATGGGAATTAGAGAGTTGATAATTGCTCTTTCTATACTCATATTTATAGGAAAATGCAATTACAACTCTTATAACAATATGCCTTCTAATTACATATTGACCCCTGATTACATAATGACTCCTGATAGTAGTCGATGCGACGAGACAAAAAGGATGTTGCAATATTGTTGATTCCGATATCAATATCCTTTGTAACACAAACACTTCTATCATGGAGCCGTGTCGTGTCCAAAACGTGTCGGACACACGTTTATGTGTATTTTTAAAAATTCATCATGTGTCCGCATGTTGTGTTCATTCCAATATTGCCGTGTCCGTGCAACATAGCCAAAATCTTACAACTGATATCGATTGTGATACCGAGATTTCAAACCATGTCTTGTAGGATGTAACCCTTAACTTTAGCTCCGGAGAAAGAGATTGACTTAGAGAGTGAGGGAGGGATGGCCCTTTATTCTTTGTTTTGGTTGTTTCCACGCCTCTCAAATGTGATTCTCTACCCCTCCCTCTTCTAGATGATGGCAAATAATGACATGTTTTTTAGAGCGGATTAGGTGTAGATAAAGCTTATTTCATATACGATTGATGGATATGGATTTAGAATAATTCAACTTCCTCGAGGAGTGAAGAGATGTAAACCATGCTACATGGCAGGCATGTGCAAATGGATTTGCGGGCCTCAAACGTTAGCTCATTGGCACTCAGTTTCTGTCCAATTTGCATGGTATGGCAAATAGAAAATGGAGAGGACTAACACTTATGGGCAGAAACTTAATCAGTATATGCTATGTATTAATCATTCATAGTTTTTGTTAATTTATATGCAAAGGACAAAATTCAAATGGAAGTTGTCCCAAGCCATTTAAGCTGTTGAAACAGAAAGTTTAGAGAAGGGACCATAATTGAATCTTGTGTTGGACAAAATAAAAATGTTAGGGAAACTTGATGGAAATTCTCTTGGTTGTGATGCATGATGGCTCACAACTTGATTATGATCTGCACTATAAATGAGCCGTACGGGCTACTTCCAATTGGACCCACTAACATTTATTTCCCCACACCACGGAGATGCATGGCAGAGCAAAAAGAAGCCTTATGCAATAGTGTATTCTCCTCTTTATCTTTTCATGGGGAAGGCAAATGCTACTATTATGTGGACGCTAAAAATATTGGACCTGCCCACATGTTTTGCTATTTTCTTATTAGAGAGATATTGCGAGTCTTTCAATAAATTGTATATATTTTATTGATTTCCTTTTTCTTTCTTTCTTTCTCTCTGTTTAATTCTTGTAAAGGTTTTTACACAGTACCTGTAGTTTTAAGATGGAAAAAAGGAGCAAGCAGAAAGAGATGTATTTTCCTTTTGTTGCTATGAATAAGCAAGCTTGGCTTCCTTTCTATTTTTGAGACTCTTGGGTGGGTTCTCAAGAAACTTGGATCTAGTTTAAGACTGATAATAGAATATAAGTCTGTTTTGATTAAAGAATTGAAAGGATCTCAAGACTTGCTGCCCAGCAGTTAAGCCTGTAACAAATACAAATATATGATCGGAACTCAATCTTGTACTTACTTTTTGACAAATACGGATATCTGATATGTGTCTATAAAATGGATGCAGACAAGATAGTGTTATACTGTTCATTTAAAATATGGAACAAATGCATGTAGTGCTTAGATATGAGAAATAGCCGTGTGACATCTGAATGTACTTGAACATAGTGGTTGAAGTCATTTAGTTTTATATCATGTAATATCTGGACTTGTCACAAGCCAAGCTAGTGATGTTTATGCATTCTTGTTATTTTAATGTAAAAAATGACTTAATTTAGGGCCAATCTTTTAACCTATTGGATCCAATCAGTAATAGCTGACAATCATGCATATTTGATCTGTATTCATGTCCGTGTTTACCAAATATAGATACTGAGTTCAATATTCAAACAATACTAATTTTTTGTTTGTATCTGCTAAATAAAAACAAATATAAATATGGTAGTACCTGGAACTGCTCCCTTTACACCCTTGCCAATAGTGCATTGCAATAATGAGAGAGAAGAAAAAACAATAAAAAAACAATAAAGAGACAATAATAGAGTTTGAATTGGAATATACTAGTCTTAACCCCTGTGCAAGTGTGCAGGATATTAAGAATAGATTTTTATTTTCACCGGCTACTGTATCAACTCGGGTGAACCTATTATTTATAAAAAAGAGAATTTATTCATTTCTTTTTTTATCAACCCAGGTAATCCTTTTCCTCTAGTATCCTGGAATTTGGATCTCATTTTCGCTAGAATTAGTGGACAGTCATCTTCCAATCTCGATTATTTGTATGACAATGATCCGAAGATGCCCAAACACTAAACACATGAACCTCTGTATTTGCCTTGCATATTTTTGTATGATTGATTTCAATCATACCCGAATGAACTGTCAAGATGGAAAGATGACCTTCTACTACTTCTACTCAAGATGAGAAGATCTAAACCTGTCACCCTGGGTATCATTTGTAAAGTGAAAATCTCTCTTTTTCTTATGATTCCGAGACACCCGTCTCTATTAGAATTGTCACCAACTCTTCCCCTCAAAATTCTATCTATCCAACTCTCTCTCTCTCTCTCTCTCTCTCTCTCTCTCTCTCTCTCTCTCTCTCTCTATCAAAAGATTGGACCTAATTTCCTTTTTGGATTTGGAGAATTAGAAGAGTAGACAGTCAAAAATTTGAGGATTTTCTAGTTATCTCTTTAAATTTAGAGAGAACGTCCTCTGTCCTCTCTATTTAGCATAAGAGATAGATTGCATTTCAGGTTTACTGCAGGTGATTGAACAGAGAAAAAAGTGACCTGCTATTTCAAAACTACAAAAGAGGCTCAGCCTGAAGCAAGCTGGTGCAAGACTTGACTGAGTTCGATATGCGTACAGTATAAACCATGATAAACAAATCTTCTTGTTGGTGTGTGCCAGAGAAGAAAGGGAGAAAGAAGGAAGATAATGATAACTCTCCATGAAGTCAACAATGTTCAACTTTTTCTACCAAGTTCTGATAGTTTGCATTTACGCAAAGAGTACATGATAAGACTGATTTCTCACTATATAAAGAAATCAAAATTCAGAAGCATACTGGCCATTAATTCTTATGGAAGTTTCGTAAAGCTTGCATATGGAAAGCTTGAAGGCAGTGCCCCCTTTGGGCCCCAATTTATTGCTAAAACTGTACTTTATGTCAAGAAATCAGCATGTTATTGTCTCCTTATTATTTTTATCTTCTGATCGTACATAAGGCAGAAGGCTCTTGGTTTGAGTCAAATCCCTTTAGTTTTCTCCCTTGTAAAGAGATTCCAACTAACCCCAATACTAATTTTGCTTAAATTTTTGGCATGTACAGTTGCACGCTCAGTTAAAAGAGAAATAAATTTAATGTTTTTTCTTTCTTAGATGGTGATTGTTTCAGAATTTCACTTTTCTATCATGAAGAGTAATTAAAATTCTCGAGAACTAGAAGATACTTTTTTCATTCTTAATGCACAAATTATTCTAGCAGACACATTTAAAACAGGTTGGTGAATGTTATTTTTTCTGTTCACTAATTCATAATTAAAAGGTAGAGCACATAGTACATGCACATATAGTTTGGAAAAGAAAAAAGGACGAGAGCAGGCCCTAAGTCAACTGCTAGAAACAAAAAAGTTTTGCATTAAAATAGTAGAGATTACCCCTCTAAACTACTAATCTGCATGCTGTGACTCCAGTTAAAATGCTTGAAATAACAGTTAAGTAGATTTGACCTCCAAAATTTATTTAGTCCAGTGTATTTAGAAACGTAGCATAGACTCTTGAGTTAGCTGTCTGTTGGTGAATTAGATATTTAGATGCATACCTCGTGATACTGTCGGTGGATTTGGTATCAAGGTAAAAAATTTTATTTCTTAGGCTTCACTTCAGTGATGCATATCATTTAGTTAGATTCGTTTATTTTTGGTTATCCACAATACACAAGATATTGAAAAGAACGCATATTCAGAATCACAGACACTTCAAACTGAGTTTGGTATCTGTGTCCCACACGTGTCTCACTCAATTACTTGCTCGAGATGTGCCTGCTATGTGCAAAAGAACCATGCCGCCTTTTAAAAATGTGTTGTTCACCTGTATCGATGCCGGCATAACAAAAATCAGAAAAGTTCTTGTTTTAGATATTGGAACAATATGAATATATAAAAACTCTTTGACATTGGTTGACATTGGTTGGACGCCGTCATGACACATCCTAGCTACCTCGGAGTATGTCAAGGTATCATGGGGCTATGGTCGATTGGGTGTTGGAGTGTTGGATTCTGCTTTCACTTTTTTTTTCTTTTTAATGTGGAATCAAAGAATTTAACCACTAAGCTTTTAGTTCTCTACTTCAATAAAACATTTCTAATCACTTCGAGTTTTAGTCTGTTTTTTGTGTTCACACACACATGCAGAAACTTGGTTCACTTTATTTTTTTGTCTCTTACTTTTAGGGGTTTGTCTTGTTGTATAGGTGGCATGCTGTGTTCATGTTTTGTCAATTGCATTGGGAAAACCAGAAGCCATCTTCATTAAGACCTGAACACTTTATTCATTTCTATAAGGTTTCATGGGTCATATCAATTCTAAACATTCTGATGACGAGCTTCTTATTCTTCATCTAGCCTGCTCTTGTTTCCATCAGTCTCTTGCTAACATGTTAACTATCAAGTAAATATAATGTAAACACACCTGATGGTTACATGTTTCCGCAATTTATAATTGTTTTACTTTTAGTAGCATTTCATGTCTTATATGTACAGGATTTGCAATGCACTAAGCTGTCACATCGTCTTTGCAACTCACTGTACACCTTTTTATGTTCCTGGTCCTTCAATTGACTGTGGATCAATATTTAGCAGAATACGATGGTGGGTGGTTCATTATTTAGTTAAAGTTATCATATTTTACTGCTGGAAATTGGGAGCTCTGACAGTCTTGTTGGCCTTTTGATGTTTTTCTTTTCCTCTAAATTTTACAAACAATTGCTAAATTACAGAGAGATTTAGTTGAGTCATCCTAAAATTTATTGCAAAAGTAAATGATACTGTTTAATTGTTATTAATGTGCCTTTCTTTTTGGAAATGACAGGTATAACCTCTAGATAGTGCAGAGATCTATAATTAAGAATATTAGGGGAGAAACAGAAGAAAAGCTGTTCGACAATGGCCAGCTCAGCGAAAAATCTGGAGCCTGCATTTCAGGGAGCTGGTCAAAGAGTGTATCCTCTTGATATACATGCACGCGCACACATGCACGCGCGCACGCGCACACAAACACTGACAAATATGCAATTATTTTTTTATGAGGATAAGTATTTAATTTTTTTTTTTTCGTTTCTTTTGAAATTGGTCATGCTGATTAATGTCTCATGAAATACTTTAACATTAACTAGTGGGATGGAGATCTGGCGCATTGAGAATTTTCAACCAGTTCCGTTACCGAAATCTGATTATGGTAAATTCTATTCAGGGGACTCTTACATTGTTTTACAGGTAAAGGATATCTTTCAATTTGCATTGCAGCCTCCTGATAACGGTTGTTTCTGCTTAGAAGTATTGTCTGTTTCAGATACTTTTGAATGTGAGATGACCATTTTATGTTCTAGACTTGATATTATTTTTCTTTAAGCCCTTTGATTATTTAAAATTCTTTTCTTTGGAACATTTAGGTTGATTTCCAATATTCTGAAGGTTAGCTGCTGAGTATCTGAAAATCTGTATCGTGGGCAAGTAAATCTGCAGAACTTGTATTTAATCTGTACTAATGTCTCGGTCATGGGGCTTATGTTGCGGGCTTATATTGCATTTGTTTTTATTTAACTTTTAGTTTAGTCAAAGATTTAGGATAATTTAATATAACCTTGCCCAAGGAAGAGATTATTCTTTACTGGGATAAGCTGATCGCATACATATAAATTATTAAAGTCCCCATCCCATTTTAGAGGTCAATCCTTCTTTGCTAATAGACATTACATTAGAAATGGGTAGCAATCCAAGATCTACAAAGCTACCTTAGAGTAACATTAGCGAATGAGATTTGGTTTTATAGATTTTTTTTTTCTGTAGTAAATTGCATGTGTTATAGTAGAATACATAACCATTAAATATGTTCTTTTTTGCAATCTGTTTGATGTAGATCACAAGATTCGGTCTGACTTGAGTTTTACACTCAAAAAACTTAGCCTTCATGTCGATCCATCAATTTCTCATGATGCAAAAGTTTGATAATGCAGATTCTTTTATTTTTTTAAGAGACTGAATTTGGTAGCATATAATTGAAAATTGTTAAAAATGTTATGAGTGCTTTTGTCACAGTGTAAAATAATTTATATTATGAACTAAACCTGTTAAGTTGGGTAAATAAACACTAATTATCTTGAGTGCCGTCGGATTTATGTTAACACGATACCAATAATATAAACAATCAGATATTTAATTAGCATAGCAATAATATATTTCTAATGTCAAAATCTGCATATTGTATTGTTTAATCCAACTAACCAGCATGGATCTCGCACATCTCGCACGAACATGGTAATTAGGGGTGGCAGTGGGGACCAATTACTTTATCTGTATTCAACTCAAACTTGGATCCTTAAGTTCTTACCTGAGATATGAACACTGAAGGATCCAAACATGACACACACACGCACACATCTTAAATCTATATATTTATACACGCACACATTTCTTTTGTAAAATATGCATATTGTATTGTTTAATCCAACTAACCAGCATGTATCTTGCACAAACATGGTAATTAAGGGTGGCAGGGGGGGGGGGGGGGGGGGCGATTATCTGATTTGTATCAACCTGAATATTGGATCCTTAAAATCTTACCTGAGATATGGATACTTAAGGATCCAAACACGATATACGTACATGCATACACAAACACACACGTCTCTCTCTCTCTCTCTCTCTCTCTCTCTCTCTATATATATATATATATATATATATATATATATATATATATATATATATGCGTGCGCGCGCATGTGTTTACACGCACACTCACACACACGCGAGCGCGCACACATGTTCCTAATGAGGTAAAATGTTCCTATTGTCTCTTTAAATAACGATCTAGGGAGGCGGTTTAAACTCTTATCATGGACCATCCCTTTGGATGATCTACAACATTCATTATCATCTTCATGTACTAAGATGCTTCTACATAGAAAATCATGTGATTTGGACACTTTTTCACCATCGATCAAATGGTGTAATTTGTTCTATAAATGAAAATCCATTCATTTTGTAACTGTTTGATGGACGGTTATGATTTTTATACACAATTATTTTAAGATATGTAGATCAAGATGTAAAGAGTGGATCATCCATATATGGATAAAGTGTTCCTAGTGTGTCTCCTTAGATAATTATGGGGAGGCAACCTAAAATCTCACCATGGACCATTCAACACGCGCGCGCGCGCGCACACACACACACCCACACGTGAGTCTGCGCGCACACATTGATACATAAATACATACATATGTATGTTTGCGTGTATGTGTGTGTGGTATAATTCACTTAGTTTGAGTTTGATCATTCTTTTTTTTCTCTTTTCCTTAAATACAATTTATATAAGATTATTTGGTCATATTTAAACATGTCTTGCATTTCTTAAAAAAATAAAAATAGAGATGTGAAAACAAAATCTTACCATCTCTATTTAATGGCATATGTTTGGATTTAGATAATCTGAAACCGATCCAAATTCGATAAACTATTGGTTTTTGAACTTCGAGTGAATCTCAGATATTTTATTGATTTTGGATCTGCATGTGGATCCTATGAATTTATAATGGATCTCTGGATCTGCAAATGGATCTTGTCTGACCCATTCAGATCTTTTTCTGCCCCTATGTGGTAGTTGGTACCCAGACTCGGAGCTACCGTGCTGCGAGTTCATTTAAAACTTCTTCCCTTGTTAAATAGTTGGTCTCTGGTGTTGATCCTAGATTACATTACACTCCAGAATTCTCATTAGTCAGGCAATCATCCATCTCTTATTGACATGGTGGTACTTGTAATTGGATCTACTTATTCTTATGATGCATAATTGCATTTGTAAACTTCACTACTTTACATAATTAGTAAACATTGATAATGAATTGTATCTGTATGTTGGCCCGACATTGCAGTACCCTCACAAGTTTGATTTTATTTATAGCCTTCCTATTATTTCTTCCATAGTACTCTTTACAAAGTAGTGTTCAAGGAGGAGATGTATTCAAGGCCCTTAATGCTATCTATCATCTCTTTGTATTTCCTTGGTCAATCATTTTGAGAGAAAATAGAACTTTCAGATGGAAAGAATAATCATGGTTGATGCATGTAGCCACCACTTTAAAGATTGATTCTGTAGGAAGCATAGACAATTATGTTTTGGTCCTTATTCTCTAAGGTACTTATGGTGTCTTTGATAATATTTTGATGCAGACAACTGCTGGAAAAGGGGGTGCATACCTTTATGACATTCACTTTTGGATTGGAAAGGACACAAGCCAAGTATGTTTCTTTGACTTATCATTGAAGTGAAAAGTTATTGACATTGATTGGCATTGTTTTGGTTTATGAACTATTTATAGGATGAAGCTGGTACTGCTGCAATCAAGACAGTTGAACTTGATGCTGTCCTGGGGGGGCGTGCAGTTCAGCACAGGGAACTTCAAGGGCATGAATCAGATAAATTTTTGTCTTACTTCAAACCATGCATCATTCCATTAGAAGGTGGTGTTGCTTCTGGATTCAAGAAGCCTGAAGAGGAAATCTTTGAAAACCGCTTGTATATTTGCAAAGGAAAACGGGTTGTTAAATTGAAACAGGTATCAGGACTTGTCTTTTATTTCTCTGTGTACTATAATGTTTAAAATCTTCTTCTAGGAGGAGGTGGTGGTATGTTTCTGTATGGGAAACATGATGGTGCAAAGCCTTGGGAGATTAAAGATCCACGGTCTGTTTGCATTTTTGGTATATGTAGGTTCCTTTTGCTCGCTCTTCTCTTAATCATGATGACGTGTTTATCCTGGACACTGAACATAAGATATATCAATTTAATGGTGCCAATTCCAATATCCAAGAAAGAGCCAAAGCTTTAGAAGTAATACAATATTTGAAAGAAAAGTACCATGATGGAACGTGTGATGTTGCTATTATTGGTGAGCATACGTTGATCCATAGCTAGTTGTGTCGGTGCTCATGAATTTCATTTTCTTACATAATTTTGTTCTTGGAAATGTTAGATGATGGAAAGCTTGAAGCAGAGTCTGGTTCAGGTGAATTTTGGGTCCTCTTTGGTGGTTTTGCACCAATTGGCAGGAAGACTACTTCTGAAGATGACATCACACCGGAGGCTACTCCAGCGAAGCTTTACAGGTAATCTATTAAGTTGTCAACTAATGTCTAAGAAAGCTTTCTTTGCCTTTTATGCTGCTGTCTGATATTTATAGGCATTGAAAAGCATGTACCCTTTCTCAAGATTTCCCCGCCCACACACTTGTGATCTGTTCTATGGGAACACGATATTCTAGGATTACTAATTGTTTCATCGCACAACTATTCTATATGTCTTGATTTTGTTTTAAAACATAATCAAATAAAGTTGATTTCAGAATCTTTAAAAGCAGTGTGATTCTATTTATGTAAATTGTATACATTTGTTTAAGATGTCCAAAAACAGTGTGATTCTATTTATGTAAATTGTATACATTTGTTTAAGATGTCCAATTACAGTAGTGGAGTCATAATAGCATGTCTTCTTTATAGTAATCTTACAAGTAGCTGATGTTGACAACATAAAAGATAAAACTGGCAATAAATGTTCATTGTGCAATATTCTTTTCGTTGCTTCTAAATTCCAATTAATTGAATACTCTCTACATCTTAGAATCTCCAATCACTTTGTAGTTTGTATGTTACTCTTTGCAAGCGTTTAGTGGAATAGGGCTACCTTATGCTATGTTTTATTTTTTTCTTAAATAAGTGTGTAAAAATGATGTTTGGATTTCTACATCTAGCATTCTTGTGTCTGAAAATCAACCATTTCACTATCATTAAGAAGGGGAACTTGGACTCGTTATATATGTACTTGCTTGTAATTGGATCATTGGAGAAGTCATAGAGATTCAGAAGATTAAAAGTTTGATTAAATCATATTGCATTTATTGTTGTTCCTTTCATATTCCTGCTTACGCTTCCTCCCTGTCATAGCCTTGTGTTGCGTTCAGTTTCAATGTCGTTATTTTCAGACTTTTGGAGTGTTAGCATGTATTTTCCAAGTTGATGAGTGCATTGTATTTCAGCATTTTTCTTTGTTTAAGCATTTTGACGTTTCCTATATTAATCAGAACACACAAGTTCTGAGGGACCATACAGCTGACCAGCAGCAAAAAGAAACATTATTGTGTTTAACCTGTAAACAATCAGGGAACATGCATGAAGGTGATTTATGATGTCGAACATTTCAATTTGCGGTCATTTGTGCTGTTGTAGATTTCTCTCTGTCTGTATTTAAATATCACTAGTTCATCATATGTTTACAGACATGATAGTAGTTGCTTGAATCATTCAGTTGCACTTTCTTTGTGCAGTATCAATGATGGTCAGTTGAAGCTGGAAGATAGTGCACTTACTAAAGCTTTGCTGGAAAATAACAAATGCTATATACTAGATTGTGGAGCTGAAATTTTTGTTTGGGTTGGCCGGATAACACAAGTGGACGACAGAAAATCGGCCTGTAAAATTGCTGAGGTAGAGGAAATCTAAGTTTCAATCGAGATTGTTAACTGGGCATAACTGTTATTCCCATCTTCGTCCAGGAACTTATTGCTAATGAAAATAGACCAAAGTCGACTCGCATAACTCGAGTTATTCAAGGATTTGAGACACATTCATTCAAGTCCAACTTCGAATCTTGGCCTGCAAGTTCAGGAACTGGGATGACTGGTGGAGAGGAAGGAAGAGGAAAAGTAGCAGGTACCTTTTGTCTTTCACATAAGTATGATAGTTCTATTATTGTTGTCAGCTAGAATAACTTCTGCTCCGCGTTTTGTAGCTTTACTGAAGCAACAAGGAGTTGACGTGAAGGGAACAACAAAAGGTTCTTCTGTCAATGAGGAAATCCCTCCTTTGCTTGAAGGAGGGGGAAAGCTTGAGGTTTGGTTTGATTTCCCATCACCTGCTTATAGTGTTCTTGTCAAGCTCAAGCATAAGAGTGCTTCACCCCCCTCCCTCTTTAATACTTCGTTCAAGGTCTGTCTTCAGAGATCTGAGTTTTGCATATATGTCAGGTGTGGCGCATTAATGGAAGCACCAAAACCCCAGTCCCTCAGGAAGATATTGGTAAATTCTATAGTGGAGATTGTTATATTGTTCTGTATACATATCATTCCGATGATAAGAAAGAGGACTACTACTTATCCTGTTGGATGGGGAAGGATAGTATCCAGGTAAATGAACAGAAAAAAAAGCTTAATGTATTGAGAAAAGCACGCTCTACATGCTCTTTGTATTCAAACTTTATGTGGTACTCTGAGGCACGGACAGGGACACGGGTGTCGGATACGACACGAACACGGGACATAATAAAATCCAAAAAAAAGGGATTCGGGGACACGATAAGGAATATTTTTTTTATTATTACTATTATATATAAATGAATTTCCTCCTCTTCCATTTTTTCCACTTTAGTTACAAACTTTCAAAGAAGTGCATGATAACCACTGGACCACTTGAAGAACCTTCTATTGTAGTCATAATGCTCTAATTTCTAAACACAACAAGACAACAATATTATGCCAAAAAAAGCATTCGACAATTTATTGAAATAAGATAACTACAGAACATTTCATACACAATCCTATAATCAATCTTACTATGTGTATTAATTTAACACATCAATTAAACTCAAATTGCTACACAATCATACATCAATTACTATCAAAATCTTCTATCAATTAAACTCAAAATCATACAAAATTACTATCAAATCCTACATCAATTAAATTCACAATTCTACACATTTACTTTCAAAATCCTACACATAATCCTACATCAATTAATTATCAAAATAATGCAATCTAATTAAATTAATTAAATCATGCAATCTAATTAAATTCTTTTCTACTCTCTCTGCTCCTCTCTATCAGTCTCTCTGCTCCTCTCTCTCAGTCTTTCTGATCTTCTCTCTCTGTGTCACTGCCTCTCTCTTATTCTCTCTCTCTTTGCTCTATGCTCTCTCTGCTTCCGCGGAGAGAGCAGAGAGAGTGAGGCAGAGGAGCAGAGAGATAGAGAGGCAGAGAGAGGAGAGGCAACAAGAGAGAGATCCAGAGCAGGGAGAGGAAAAAAGAAAGATCCAGAGAGGGAGAGAGAGCAATTGAGAGAGAAGAGAGAGAGAGATAGATGAGAGAGCTTACCGACGAGATCAAGCCATCGACAACGACCGCGAGATCACCACTTGATCACCACCGAAGGCTCTAACGTTCGACGTTGATCACCTGTGGCGCCCCGATTCGGCGGGTACGGGGACGCCACCGTGACGTACATACGCAGGGCGATGGTACCATCACGTATGTACGCTAAGCATCAATACAACACAATACATGGATCAGAGTGCGAAAATACGTGGTATTATATATTCCAACACAAAATAGTACAAGTACTTAGTCATCACAAATAGTGACATAATATTACATTACATCACCAGATAGTATACAAGTAGACTGTACAAGGTACAAAAGATAGAACTCACGAGCTGGAAAGGGAATCTCGCGAGTGGGGAAGACAAGATGGAACTACGGCTGATCTACCTGCTCCTCGAAGTAGGCCTGATCCTCAGCTGATGGGTCCACCTCGGTCTAAGCTGTTAAATCTGGACATGCAAATTCAGGGTTGTTAGTGGGCAACCCAGCGAGTGCAAGAACCCAAATGGTAAGTACAAATAATAGCAAGTGCATCATGTCAAGTATAATGTATCCAAATCAATAAGCATGGAATAACCGCAATAAATAGTGAAATATGGAAATAATATTAACATTTATGTGGCATGAAATAAAAGCAAGTGTAGCAGGTCAAATGTCATGTAATCAAATTATCAAGTAAGGAGTAACTACAATAAATAGCAAGTATGGAAATGACACTAAAATTCATGTAGCATGAAGTCAATTATCAAGTTATTATTAAGACTCGTTCAATTTGTATGTTTCGGTATATGACCGGTGCCATATACTTTCGCATACAAGCCGAGCGAGGTTGGTTATTGGAAATTGATGGGGAACGACGAACCATGTTTAGAATGGGTCCCGTGCTTGCTCAGGACAACGGTCTAGGAGTATCCGGTACTGAGTCGGAACGTACCACTAGTCACCGGGACTTACTATATGCCCGAAGGTTTTAGTATACGCCCGAACAGGAATAGAGTGTCACCGTTCCCAACAGGATATACCCAGGGGATTATAGCACACCCGGCAGGCAGGCAAGGGGGTAGGGGTGCCAGTACACCCCTCGGAAACGCCTGGTGGCCTCCAGGTCGAATCCAATAGGAATAGTTGTACAATATATGTATGGCCACCATAAACACAGAAGTTATATTGATACCCATCAATTTCTCCCATCCCGGTGTAAGTTGTTTAAATATAACAGACTCTCAAATAATAATGTCCACAGGGTATTCACAAAAGCACAATATCCATGGTTATCCTATTACGGGGGTCAACAGGAGTATAATATCAGAAGTAATGTCAGGAGCCTCCCTATTTCAGGGGTTCAAGTATACAGGAGTTCAGGAGTACCAAGTATCTGGTAATAATATAATAGTCATGCCAAGTCCCCGTAATAGTGATAGTCATGAATATGTCATATAATACACAGGTATCTGGGTGGTAGTGTCCGGTCAAGAGTCACGATGTCAGGTCAGGTATTTGTACCACATGAAAGCATATCATATACCGGGTGTCAGGAGCAAGTGTCAAGTATGACATATCAAGTATCGGTGTCTAATATCAAGTGATAAGTGTAGTATGACAAGTACCAGTGTCGGGTATCATATGTCAAATATAGCATGACAAGTACCGATGTCGGGAATCATGTGTCACATATAGCATGGCAAGTATCAATGTCAAATATAGCATGGCAAATATCGGCGTCAAATATAGCATGGCAAATATCGACGTCAAATACCGTGTGCCGGTGTAAATACTAAGTGCCGGTGTCATAAATCATATATCAAGTGTAACATGCCAAGTGTCGGTGTAAATACCGAGTGCCGGTGTAAATACTAAGTGTCGTTGTCAGATGTCACGTGTCAAGTATAGCATGTCCAGGGTCGGGTAAACACCGTGTACAACATCATATATTAACTCGCATAGCATGATATCATGTATTAAAATTACGGTAACAAGTGCTAGGCATACTAAAATTATCCACATATCAATCCCATGTTATAAATACAAGGGCGTTTATTTTTAAGTGTATTAAGAAGTACTCGCCTGAAACCGGGGTGAAATACTGGTTAAAAATCCGGAAAATCGGCGATCCACACGAGAAATCCACTAGCCCATAGTTGTATATTAAAATATATATTTATAAATATTTATATAAATATTAGAGAGGGAATGAGAGAGGAGAGATAGAGGAGAGAGAAAGTTGTAGGAAGAAGAGAGAAAGAGAGAAAATATGGTGTTTTTAGAAAAGAATTAGGATTTAAAAGGAGAGGGGTAATGGGTGTAAATATAGGGAGGTAAATTGGGAATGAGGTGGGGGGTATTTAGGGAATGTAGGAATTGTTAGTTTTATTTAGGGTAAGAAAGAGAAAGAAATGATAAGAAAGAAAGAAAGAAAAGATGAAAGAAAGGAAAAAGGAGGGGAGGGGGTGGCCGGCCGGCCACCGCCGGCGGCCTGGCTGCGGCGGCGGTGTCGCCGGGGAGGAGGGCGGCGCGCGCGCCCAGGGTGGAGAGGAGGGGGTGGTTGTTGTTGTTGTTGTTGGAGTTGGTGATGGTGGTTGGTGGTGGTGGTTGGTGGTGGTGGTGGTGATGTTTAGTGGTGTTAGGGAGTTGGAGGAGGAGGTGGTGATGGGGTGGGAGTGGTGGAATTGGTGGTGGTGATGGTGAATTTTGGAGAACGGGTGGTGATGGAGGTGGGTTTAGATGAAATTGGTGGTGGTGGAGTGATGGTTTGAGTTGATGGAGTTGGAGAAGGAAGTGGGGGTCTGGGGTGGCGCGGCGCCGGCCTAGGGGCGGCGGCGGTGAGGGTGGTGATGGGTTTTGTTGAAGTGTTGGAATGGAAATGGAATGGAGAAGGAAGTGTAAAGGATGTTTTAATGGAAGAGGGAAGTGGTGATGATGAATGGAGATGAGGGGGGAGATGGGTTGCTCAGCCCATCATTCTCTGCCCTCCTACTGCAGCTGCGGCTGCGGCTGCGTGTGCGTGGGAGTGGAGGTGGAGTGAAGGAGAAGAAAAGAAAAGAAGAAAAAGAAAGAAAAAGAAAGGAAAAAGGAAAAATTTAAAAGAAAAGAAAAGAAATAGTAAAAAAATAATAAATAAATATTTTATTAAATAATAAAATTAATAAAATATTCTGGGAGTAATAAGTAGAGGAGTGGAGAAGGGAAAGTAAGAAAAGAAAGAACAGTAAATTATATTATTATTTTAATAAGGCGAAAATTCGACTATTTTAGAAACGTTCCGAAAAATTCTCAAAAATAGCAAATATTATTCTAAGATGCCTGGTGAAATCAAATTCGAGAAATTCTATGTAGTTTTCAAATTAAAAATCTTGGAATCTTTCGGCGATACCGGTCGACACCAGAATCGGTCAAATTTTGATAAATTTAGAAAAATCTCAAAAAATGTTTTTAGATAGAAAATGAAATTCTAAGAAGTACCGTGAAAGCCGTTTTTGAAAAATTCAATCCCGTTTAAAAACTAAAAATCCGGGAATCAGTCAGCGATGCCGACCGACACCGGTTTTGGAGATTTTGCAGAAAATTTTGAAAAATTTCAGAAAATCATGAAAAATCTAAAATATTAGAAAATAGTCTCTGAAACTAAAATTGATCAAATAGGACTACCAGAAAGTCAAATCGGGCTACTGGCTGGTATCAGGTTCCCGGTCCGGGTCAGGGTTGACTCTAGGTCTGGATTCCAGATCCGTTACTTAGTAATATAAGCAATCACATCTCATGAACGCATACAGGAAGAAAATTAAACAATACGATCGAAAAAATTTTGGGACACGTATCTGGGTACGTATCCCGGGTACGGGGTGCTACATCACCACCACAAAATCAACGCTTGATCACCACTGCGAGATCATCGCTCCAACGTCGACGACAATCGACGACCACCGAAGCTTTGGGGGAGCGAGGGGATCTGAGAGAGATCTGATTTGGGGAGCGAGGGGATTTGAGATCATATTTGGTCTGAGAGAGAGATCGAGAATTTGGGGGAAATTTAAGGTTGAGAGAGATTCGGTTTTATTATATGATATTGGGTCGGGTTCAACCCGACCCAATAAACCCACAACCCGAAAACCCAGCGCTTGTGTCCAAGCCGTGTCCAATACATGGTTTAATCGTGTTCGACGAGTCAAACTGGTTGACTCGTGTCAGACACGGTCAAACTGTGTCGGACATGTATCGGGCACGTGTCGGGCATGTTTCCGTGTCCAACATGTACCCGACACGGACATACCCCTGTTTTGGGCATGTCCATGCTTCATAGGTGGTACTACGGGTTTGCCTGCAATTTCTAAACCTCCAAACTGTGCTGCTTCTCAATGGTGATTCCCACGGGTCTTCTTGTTTATCATCAAAATTAAACTTATTACTTGATGTGACATTGGCAAATTGAAGAACGGATGCTTGAACTCATATATCCATATTGTAGTGATTGATACACATGTCTAACACATAGATATGTTAATCAATTGTATAGATATATATCGATGTATTAACAACATATAGTCTTCCATCTTCCTTGATCTACATTTGAAAATTTGATCATGTTGAGAGGTATCTGTGTCGTCATGAAACATGCATATCATTGCTATGGGATCTGGCTAAAGTATGTCAATTATTATCTTATGACACATGTACTGGATTTTCAGGTTCAAAACAGTTAATAATTTCAGATTTGTTGTTTTTCCTTGGCACTTAATCTTGGAGACTTCTTTGATTCTTTCCCATTAAAACCATGTAAAGCAGCATCACATCCAATATAATAGTTCACATCATTCAGTAAACTTTGTTGTGTGTTCATCCAATCTTACTAGTAATTTTAAATGTTGGACAAGGCTTAATCTTTTTGCATGACTGGCCTCTCAAAAACAAACTTGTCTATTCAACTTTGGGGCAGTTTGGATTCAAGAAAGTGGGCGGAAGTGGGAAGTAGGTTTTTTTTCGTTTTGGAAAATGAGAATGTGTGTATCTTTTTTGGTGTTTGGTTGATAGTTGGGAAGTAGAAGTGGAAAAGTATGTTGTGTTTTCCCGTGTTTGGTTAGTAATGTGAAAGTGAAAGTGGAAAAGTTGATCACAAAATTTGACCATGAAATAATATTAAAATAAAATTAATTATGAAAAAAATTAGACTGTAATTAGAATGCAAATGAGATTTATATGACCACAAAATTAACTGTTTTGAGCTACAACTTGCTACAAATGAGATTTACATGACCACAAAATAACTGTAGCACTCTGAAAGTGAGGACATGGTTGTGTAAAAGGGAAAAGAGAAAAAGAAAAGGGGTTTTCTCATTTTCTTTTTTCAGTGTTTGGATGCATAGCGGAAGTGCGGAAGTGGGAAATGACACTTCCCCGCTTCCTCACGTCCACCCACTTCCTTGAATCCAAATAGCCCTTTTATGTTTTTTCAGTTAAAGGACCCCCACTTTGAGATTCCATGTCAAATATCTCCCTATATGGACCCGGGTTCCCCAATCTATCCAAAATTTACCAGAATAGCAGGTCAGATTTAACTACCATAACGTCCCCCCTCTATACCCTCCGAGTCTGTCTAAAGTATGCCTGGTTCTGATAACCACCATTAGATGCCCGATCATTCTTCTCGAATTGTTTAAAAAATTAACAGCTAAACTAATTGAGCAACATCCATTAAACTGAAAATTGAACAGTTCAGAACAACTTAGCTAATTGATTTGATGAGACCCATTTGCACCTGACATACATCGAGAACAAGTTAATCACCAGTTTACATATAAAGTAAATTAATCAACCTGCACTGGCACTGGAAGCCTGAACCAGTAACAAATTAGCTTCATCATATGGTACTCGTGCCACCTAAGATGTTACCTTTTGTGTCCCTTCACTGTTGCCCTGCTTTGTTTAGTACTTTTAGATTTAGGATTTTGGCTGAATTGTTAGGGTTGAGGGATAACGTCTTTTTGCCCAATCGTCCTCTTAAAAACAAACTTACTTGTCTATTGAACTTGATGTTTTTTCACTTAAAGAACACCCACTTTGAAATACCATATCAAATCTCCCTATACATACCCCTGCACAATATATCCAACACTTACCATCATAGCAGGTTCTGATTTAACTACCATTATATGCCCCCCTTGATTTCCCAATATGCCCAAAGTTCATCAGGTTTTGATATCCACTATTAGATGCCCGATCATTCACCTCAAGTTTGTTGAACAAAGTAACAACTAAGCTAATTGAGCAACAACCGAAAATTTCAAATCAACTCAGCTGATTGATTTAGTGAGACCTATATGCCCCCGACATATGTCTAGAACAAGTTGATCACCAATTTACATGTAAACTAAATTAATTGACATGCACTTGCAACCCTAGCCAGTAAAAAAATAACTTCACAGTATGGTGGCATTGATTAAAAAACGGGCTTGGATGCCCACCTAAGTCGCCTTTGAGGAGGCGACAGCCAAGCTGGTAAGCGTCATATTATATTGGAGCTTAACAAAAAAGGGGAAAAAAAAAGAAAATAGTCTTATTGGTGACTGACGATGTTGCTATCATCTTCCACCATTGCGAGGGCCCTCTGATGGCCCCACGCTATCCCCTGCGCCACATCATGGCTCCTCACAACCTTTTATCTTGCTTGCCAGAGAGAGAATGGTTAAGGCACCGTGGACTAACCCATTATAGCAGGCAAGTCGGGTTGGATCTGCTCGATATGGCTTAAACCTACACAAGGATGGAGGCGGGAGGAGCCATGGGAGTGGCAACACTTGTTGGTCCCCGAGATGATGTCAAATGCGGAATTATCTCTGTTGGCAATTATAGATCTAAAAATACCCAAGTCAACACAAAACTAAAACAAGAAGGATTAACGTTAAGCAAATAAATAACTTGCAATAAAGGAAATCAAATCTCAGAAAAGTTTAGACAATGCAAACACGAGAGATTTATCCTGGTTCGGTCCTCGTGACCTACATCCAGTCCCCAAGCCACCCGCTTGAGATTTTCCTTTATCCTTGATTTTGTACACCCAAAATCACAACCATGCACACCACTTGACAAATCCCCTTTGCCAAATGTGTACACCTTCTCTACATCCAAGAGAACACCTTCTCTTCCACAAGAGAATACACTTCACCTTGTACAACTGTCTCTACACCAAGAAGCCACCCGTGTACAATGATTGCTTTGAGTATTACAACTTTCCTATAAGCCTTGGTATTGTGTATGAACGTGGACAAGGTCTAGTATAGGAGAAACTTCAGAGAACTTCACAATGGAAATGACTTTTGGTGAAGAACATAAGTTGGAAATCAGTTTTCAGGTTTTGCAGAATTTTGGCTTTGGAAAACTGAAGATTTGGATTGTTATTTGGCCTTTGAACTAACTACCCTTTATATAGCTGAAGACTAGGGTAAGTTAGGATAGTTATAGGAGCAATTCAAATGATAGAAACGTTGGAATTCGTTGCACAAAAGACCAGATAACGAAAACTGTCCAACAGTCAGAAACTGCCTATAGTCGACTTGCCCATGGAGTTAGTCAACTAGACTAGGCAAAATTTCTTCTATTAGTCGACTTGGTTTATCTGTTAGTCGACTAGGTCAGTGGACGCTGGATAGACAGTTTTCTGTTTAACTGATTCAAGTCGACTGCAACTAACTGTTAGTCGACTAGACCAGTTATTAGTCGACTTGGGGACAAGTGTTAGTCGACTAGAAAATGTATTAGTCGACTATAGTTGACTGTCGGTCGACTAATACACAAACAGAGAGTTGGGTCTGATATGACACAGGAATTAGTCGACTTGGGCTTTTGGGTTAGTCGACTACACATGGGTTTAGTCGACTATAGTGGACTTAAAGTCGACTAACAGGATACTGAAATGTGCGTTTGTCAAGGCTTTTACATGCTACTTCATCTTTACAAACCACAACATATCAACTCTCCTTGGGGCATCTTGATCATGTAGAACTCTTAATTTCTTCATGTGTTAGAGCTCCAAATGTATTGCGTCACATAAGTCTTCAAGTCTTCATCAAAATAAGTTCCAACATTCTCCCCTTTTTGATGATGACGCTTTATGTGTGCACAAGTGCTCCCCCTGCAGAAAATATGTTATATTTTCCTCCCCCTACAGAAATTTGGGTTATAAAAAATATGAAAAGACTTTGTTCTCCCCCTGCAACAAATATATTAGTAAATATATATATATATATGTTCTTATTAACTTTTATATGGTACCTGCAAGATAAACGTTAGATGGTACCAAACATAAAAGAACATATTAACCTTTAGGAGTCCAAATCCATTTAAAATTTGGTTTCCACCTGTTAATATACACATAGTTGCATGAATCACATATATCATGAATGTATGATGCAATATATGTATTTTTATCATGAAAACTTAAATTCTTAGGAATCCATATAAACTTTGTCTTAATTCTTTTTGAAACATGATTAGACTTTCTTTTCACATATGGATTACTAACATATGAAGACTTTTCAACAAAACCAATACCATGATTATTATGTGACAACTTCTGAAAAGATAATAAATCATTCAATTTTTCTTTTCCTTTATTGAACTTAGTCACATTTTGCAAAAGATCTTCATATTTCTTTTTGAAAACTGAAATATCTTTATCTAAAATAGAAATCCTTTTATTCAAAGATTCAGTTTCCTTTTTCAGAAAAATATTCTCTTTTATAAACTTCTCATTTTTATTTTTCAAAGATGATATGACTTTTTCAAACTCATCTTGTTGAGAATTTATAGAAGATACTTGAAAAGCATAACATGAATTTTCCTTTAAAAGTTTTTCATTTTCTTTTGATAAAACTTTATTTTTCAGTTTTTCATTTTTCAGATCATTAAATAATTCATGAAATGCATCAGAAAGTTCAGAAAATGATACCTCTTCATCTTCTATGGCCATGTAACATAGGTTGACACGTTCAGTGGATTCTTCTTCGTCAGAAGATGAGGAATCACTGTTTTCCCATGAGGCTTCATAATTTTTCTTCTTTCTGAATTTTTTGCTCATGTATTTGCCTTTATTCTTGAGCAATGGGCAATCCATCTTCATATGACCTGGTTTATCACAATTAAAGCATTTGAATTTACCTTACTTTAGAAATCTTCTGAATTTCTTTGAAAGCATTGCCATCTCCTCTTCATCGTCATTGGAATCGTCCGTGTTGGAACATGCATGGAAGGCGAGTTCTTTCTTCTTTGAGTGGTGTTGTCGTTCCTTCTTTCTTTCTTCCAATTGCACTTCATATGCCATTAGATTACCGATTAGGTTTTCTAGCGACAAAGTTGAGAGATCATTCGCCTCTTCAATGGCGGTTGTCTTCTTCTCCCATTCTGGTGTGAGTGCACGAAGGATCTTACGAACTCTTTCAACTTGGGTGTAGTCCTTTCCAAGAGATGCTAAGGAATTGGTGATGTCGGTGAATCTTGTAACCATTTCGGATATGGTTTCATTCTCCTCCATTTTGAATAATTCAAACCTGTGGATAAGAACAGATATTTTAAATTCCTTAACTTTACTTGTGCCTTCGTGTGTTACCTGAAGAGTATGCCATATTTGATGTGCAGAAGTGGCTGTTGACACTCTGTTGAACTCTTCTTTGGTTAAGGTACAGAACAAGGCATTCATCGCTTTGGCGTCAAGGTTCGCGTTCTTCTTTTGGTCTTCACTCCAAGCATTGTAGTTGGTTGTTGGCTTGGTGTACGATGCTTCAACGATGTTCCAAAGGTCGTAGTTGAGCGATTGCAAGTAGATCTTCATTCTACTCTTCCAATAGTTGTAGTTGGATCCGTCAAATAGCGGTGGACGTTGTGTAGAATGTCCTTCTTTGAATTGGGATGATGAGAACTCCGTTGCCATCTTTGTTGTTGACTTGTACCCGCTCTGATACCAATTGTTGGTCCCCAGATGATGTCAAATGCGGAATTATCTCTGTTGGCAATTATAGATCTAAAAATACCCAAGTCAACACAAAACTAAAACAAGAAGGATTAATGTTAAGCAAATAAATAACTTGCAATAAAGGAAATCAAATCTCAGAAAAGTTTAGACAATGCAAACACGAGAGATTTATCCTGGTTTGGTCCTCGTGGCCTACATCCAGTCCCCAAGCCACCCGCTTGAGATTTTCCTTTATTCTTGATTTTGTACACCCAAAATCACAACCATGCACACCACTTGACAAATCCCCTTTGTCAAATGTGTACACCTTCTCTACATCCAAGAGAACACCTTCTCTTCCACCAAGAGAATACACTTCACCTTGTACAACTGCCTCTACACCAAGAAGCCACCCGTGTACAATGATTGCTTTGAGTATTACAACTTTCCTATAAGCCTTGGTATTGTGTATGAACATGGACACGGTCTAGTATAGGAGAAACTTCAGAGAACTTCACAATGGAAATGACTTTTGGTGAAGAACATAGGTTGGAAATCAGTTTTCAGGTTTTGCAGAATTTTGGCTTTGGAAAACTGAAGATTTGGATTGTTATTTGGCCTTTGGACTAACTACCCTTTATATAGATAAAGACTAGGGTAAGTTAGGGTAGTTATAGGAGCAATTCAAATGATAGAAACGTTGGAATTCGTTGCACAAAAGACCAGATAACGAAAACTGTCCAACAGTCAGAAACTGCCTATAGTCGACTTGCCCATGGAGTTAGTCGACTAGACTAGGCAAAATTTCTTCTATTAGTCGACTTGGTTTATCTGTTAGTCGACTAGGTCAGTGGACGTTGGATAGACAGTTTTCTGTTTAACTGATTCAAGTCGACTGCAACTAACTGTTAGTCGACTAGACCAGTTATTAGTCGACTTGGGGACAAGTGTTAGTCGACTAGAAAATGTATTAGTCGACTATAGTTGACTGTCGGTCGACTTATACACAAACAGAGAGTTGGGTCTGATATGACACAGGAATTAGTCGACTTGGGCTTTTGGGTTAATCGACTACACATGGGTTTAGTCGACTATAGTGGACTTAAAGTCGACTAACAGGATACTGAAATGTGCGTTTGTGTCAAGGCTTTTACATGCTACTTCATCTTTACAAACCACAACATATCAACTCTCATTGGGGCATCTTGATCATGTAGAACTCTTGATTTCTTCATGTGTTAGAGCTCCAAATGTATTGCGTCACATAAGTCTTCAAGTCTTCATCAAAATAAGTTCCAACAACACTATGTTGCATTGGGTTGTTCCCTCAATAGTAGCAAGAGACGACAGCGACTTTGTCAGTAATCAGTAAGTCTCTATTTCATAGTTTTTAATGTTTTTTAAGGGAAAACAAAGGCGTCTTCATGTAGGCGGCTTGGTGTTGGGTGGTGGCTTTGTTGCCCCGCCCTACCTATTACTTTCTTCTCTATCATTTTATGATGGCATCTAAGATGTTAATAATAGAGGAGAGGATGGAGAAAGAGAAGGATAAAGAGAGGCAAGGATAGGAGTGGAAAAAATTACCCTAGAGCATATTACCTTTTGTGTTACTTTCCCGGTGTCCTACTTTGTTTATTAGCTTTAGAGATTTTGGCTTGAGTTGAAGGGATTGAGGGGCGGAGAGGGAGTTTGGAGTATATTTTAGCCATGATGAAATAGTTATCAACAGAGGGGAAGATGTTACAAAATTTCATTGGAGACAAGATTCTTGTTTCTCTCTTCGTCAATGTTCGCAGGGGATCCAACTATGGGTGGATATCTTGAATGACTAAATGGTTTGGGGTATGAATTTTGATATGGAGAAGTTGCGGGCTATTTGTTAGATGACAGAAAACTCAACATTCTTTACGGTATTCTAATGTTCTTCGAGTTCATTGTTCTCATCTTCCTTGTCATAGCCTATCAAGCGACGTATGGAATAAAAACGTGACTTGGTAGCTCACCTATACTATGCATTACCATAATGTAGTATGGTATGTCATCATTTTTCTAACCATCCAGCTCTACTAGCTTATGTCAGGTATAAAGTTCGTTCACTGATACCCCTTTTTATTGACACACAGGAATGAACCATCAGCGTTACCACTTAATATCTCTGTTTGTAAGTATCATACATGGCACTATGTTGTATCCTTAGTATCTTTGTTTGCAATTGCGCGCACAAGTTGAAAGAATTTGAATAAGGTTGAATCTAAAGCCTGAATTCTTTTTTTGGATTTTTTGTGCTTAAACCGTTGTTCAAACACGCTTTAGCTACGGTCGTGAATCAATTATAACTAGAGCACAAAGGGCAAAAACTTTAGAGGATATTAGAATATATTTTAGCCTCAAACTCTATATCTGCCATCATAACTTTCTTAAAATGTCCTAATAGTATCTCTAATGAAATTAGAAATATATTGAAAAAGAAAACTTTGTGAGGGTATATTGGGAAAGAGGAGGCAAAAGACATTATCAGAATTTTAAAGAAAAGATATGAGAGAGTTCATAATTCCTTTCTCAATATTTTTTATTTACAGGCAATTACAAATACATCTCATAGTATGAGGAAGACTCCTAATAACTTGGAAACTCCTAATAACATAAAACTCCTAATTTAAGTAACTAAGTTTGGCACTCCCCCTCAAACTGCAGCATTGATATCAATCATGTCTATCTTATTGCAAAGACTAGTAAAACATCTCCTAAATAAAATTTTTCTAAACAACTAATAAGTAAAATTTCTAATGTTGATGCCAATCTGTTGAATTAATGATGTTGATGTTGTAGCTGCAAACTGAAGTGAATTGAATTTGAGTCGAACAAAACACCTGGACAAAGACTGCACACATGCAAGGTCATATTCATCTCATTGAATAGAATTAAGATTTTAGAGATTCTCGAACTTAGTAAAAGTGGAGATTTTCAGAGATTCTCGGACTAAGTAAAAGTGGAGGTTTTAGAGATCCTCAAACTCAGTAGAAGATGAGATTTTGAGAGATCTTCAAACTCAGTAGAAAGAGATGTTAGAGTCATTTTTTGAATGTTCAACAACAGAACATGATCTTGACATACACTTATAAATTAGTTCAGATCATACTCTCAAATTAGCAATAACACTTTGAATACTAGTAAAGGATGCAACAGAGACATCATAGACGACGCAAATCTGGTTGGCAGAGTTGCAACAACAGGCCGCCATAGAAGATTTGCGATGGCCATAAAAGATGCAGGGGTGATCATCAAGGTCTGAATGTCATGCAGAGGCGACTATGGATTGCAAAGTTGATCAGTAACAGTAGGCAGTGGCATAGGTAGCAGCAATAACATGTAGCAGTAGATTGCAGATACAGATAGCAACAACACGAACCTGTAGCAACAGTAGCAGGAATAGATGTAGTAGATATATTTGATAGTACGTAGCAACAATAAATGAGCGCAACACTGTAAATGATAACAACAGAGGAAGACGAGGGCAGTGGCAGAAATGAGAATTAAAAATGAATTCAATGATAATGCATAAAGCAGATAATACCTTGGCGTTAGGCGCATGCTATATCGGCGTGACCAAGTGCAGGCGCGCAAAAGACTTAGCAAGGATGCGAAGAGAAATTTTTTGGGAGGCGTTGATACCATATCAGAATTTTAGAGGAAATGATTAAGTGTTCATAATTCCTTCCTCAATACTTTTTATTTATAGACAATTACAAATACATCTCATAATATGAGTATCACACTAACTTAGAAACTCCTAATAGCCTAAAAGATTCCTAATTTAAGTAACTAAGTTTAACATACAACAATCTTTCAAATCTGAAAGAAATAAGCTTCTTATTTATGTTGCTTTTGTCCTTTCTCGAGCTTGTTTAACCTTTTCAAATCTGAAAGAAATAAGCTTCTTAATTATGGTTTTTATGTCCTTTCTTTGTTTATGTTGGGCTTCTGGAGTTGATTGGATCCCTACAAAGGAATTATTTAATATTATCCTCCCTAAATTGACTTGTATATTCACCTTTTGTTTGAAGATCACTACAGCTAGCTGTTTGTAGAAAGAGGATCATCTGTGTTTGATACCTACGAGTCTCATTCACGTAACATGTGGTGCAAATTGACAGCGGACACAAGATCAAATTAGTCATGGCTTAAGTTGACTCAGTGTCACCTAATTTACTACATCCCCCTCAAATAGCGATCCAATTTGTGCATTCCGATTTGTAGTGCATCCTGATCCGAATCGCCAAACTGAAAACCAAAGAATCAATAAAGAGCAGTAGTTTTTTTTTTTTTTTTTTTATGTATTTTGCGTTATTTTGTTTTTGACACTCAGGATATAGCTTTACTCTTTGGAATTTGAACTTTTATTATTTAATATAATTATAAGTGTGATGTTATTTTAATTAAAATAGTTTTCTTTTTTATTTATTTTTTAAATAGGTATCAAATGAATGCCATACTACGATGTAAGCTTCAATTAAGAAAATATATGTATGTCCCTTCGCTGTCCACGTGCACACATAATACATGCACAATTATCCAAATGACCCAGGGAATGCTCCCAAGTGTAGCAAGATTAAGCCTACCCCCTTCATACAATGTTCCATTCTAAATAATGTATGGTGTACCCTTAATTATACCATGAACCAAAGCATACTACGTATCAGGTCACACTGAGTCAAGTGTAAAAGGATTGTGTTCTGTCCAGCACCTTTTAATGCTCCATGATGTTTAATATGTTATATGCCAAATTTCTAATTGTTTGCTCACACCTTTACAGAATTTCTAATTCTCAGTGGTCATTGTTTTTTGTTTATGTTCATGCTGTCGCTATTATGAACGTGTGAAACTTATAAAAGCGGGAAAAGTTCAAGTATCAACACTTAGCTACATATTGTTAGCAGCACCAACAGTCACTACTTCAGTTATTTTATTCATTACGGTTGATCTTCTATTGCTAATGTACAGTGTCGAGAAGCTTATTTTCCATATTGTTTGTCTAGTACTGTATAATTCCCTATACCCTGAGACAGTTGAATATGACTGTGATTTTGTGTTGCATGTACTTTATATGTGGTCCATTTAGTACTTTATATGTGGTCCATTTAGTTAAAATTTCTAGCTCTTTTTTCAGGATGATCAAATAATGGCTAGTCGATTAGCTAATACAATGTTCAACTCCTTGAAAGGAAGGCCTGTTCTGGTACTTGCTCATCTTTATTTCTTTGAACTAAATGCAATATGTATTTTGTATGAGGCTAGACTTCCAAGAGAGACTTTGTGCAGGGTCGCATTTTTCAGGGAAGGGAGCCACCACAGTTTATTGCACTTTTCCAACCTATGGTTGTTTTGAAGGTATTTTTATTGCTATTGTTTGTTTGCTTTTCCAAATTTTCTGAGGTCCATCCAACATGATGACTCAAATCATAGTTTTACTGTTAAGATGCCATGATTTTTTTTTGACTACATCAGGTGATAGTTGATTGTATCTCTAATTTTAACTTACGTGCAGGGGGGCATTAGCTCAGGCTACAAAAAGTACATAGCCGAAAATAATTTGAATGATGATACATACACTTCTGATGTCATTGCACTATTTCGAGTATCTGGTACATCAGTCCACAATAACAAAACGGTTCAAGTTGATGCGGTGAGCTTCAAAGTTTGTAGTACATCTCCTTTTTACAATATTGCTGACGCATTAATACGAGTGCTACTGTTGTTAAGCCATGAAACATTGAATAAGGAATTTATTAGGTCGGTTTGAATATTTTATTCCAAAAGAAGTGAAAATACATTTGTCAAAAGAATATAAGAGTTGTTGCCATCTCTGTTGCACTGTTATGGGTATGCTGAAAATATAAGATAAGAATACATTGTGGGTGCAAGAATAATAGAACGATGTCTGTATGTGAGTTAATGTTTTTTATTTGTAACATAGATTTGAGGCCATAATGGTTAAAAATAATCTCTGGCATATATAATAAAATACATTGCAAGCCAAGTTATATACATTCTGTAGTACAGAATAATCATATTTCTTTCGTTAGAAAGTAAACAAACTATATCAATTTATCTACAAAGCATATGGAATTGTGAACTCATCATCGTACATTAGATTTTTTTGACTTTTTTTTTAATCTCGGATGCATCAGATACATCTTTGATACATGTGTTACATTATAAATTTTAGGAGACATCAAATGAGTATCTTCCAAGTATCTATCAAGATTCTAGTATCTAAGTATCCTAGAAAGTTATAGGTCCACTTAGGTTTCACCTATTTATCTCTGGGACCATTTTGATCACATGAAACATAGTTGAGCAACGAACATGTATTGCGCCATAACAGAGCACTTGTACTAACTCTATAACTGACATGAAGTTCAATCTAGTGAATCAAATACATGATATACTTGATGTGAACTGTCATATACAATATGCCATGGATATTGGTGTTCCTTGTACCTTTGTCATCCAGTAATACCTATAGCGTGCTCTGGCTAGATCTAGATACAAATGCTAAGACAGTTGAATCATTTGTTTGTGCTAGCCCAAGAGCTTGAATGTGTGTTACATTTGGTATTAGAGTTCCTCTGTCAATACTTATCTCATGTACAGTCTTCCTTTATCTGATAATTTTCTATTTTTTAAGAAGCCAAAAATTTTGTTATGTTGAACATTTATGTTCATCTAGGAGATCTGTATTTATTTGTTGAAATATGGTTTAAGGTATTTCTTTAAGAATCTTAAAAATTTTCAGTATGTTTTATTAAGTTGATTTTCTTCTCATAAAATTTTGTTTATCATTTAGGTAGCAACTTCCTTATGCTCTGCTGACTGTTTCCTGTTGCAATCTGGGAATACCCTATTCAACTGGCATGGCAGTTCTAGTTCCTTTGAGCAGCAGCAGTGGGCTGCAAAACTTGCTGAACTTCTTAAGGTATTTGTTCAGGAAAATTTGTTTCTTTTCATGCTTCATCTGGACACCAATTTTATATGACATGATTTATAATTATACTATGTATTTAACTCTTTATGTAAAATTTTCAGAATTTGTTTCTTATCCGAATGTTCTTCCTTTTCTAATTGTATTCTTGTTTATATCAAAAAAAAAAGGAAAAAAAAAAAAAAAAGGTGCATCTAGTCCACATAGAAATGATGGAAAATCTAATGAAAGTTTCATCTGAGGCAGAATTTGACAGCAAGATCAGATAAATCTAGTCGCTTATGACCTATAAGATAATAATTCTAGCAAGTATCAGGAACGTAACGTTAAGACTGATGTTTAACAGAAAATAGTAAAATAATTAGCACTCACTCTTTTAATGATTCGGAAAAAACTAATACCACTCTATAGAGATACCAATTAATTATAATTTGTTTTCAGTATCTTTTATCTATAATTTTTATTTTATTGTGGATGTAATCTCATTTCCGTAGCATACCCTCATCAATAGGCCTTTGATACTTCTTTTCAGATGTAAAGGGTATCAACTACCAAACTATTATCTTCACAAATTTTGAATCGGTGGGACAAGCTGCCTACCGATTTATGTGATAACACTTGAGATATTTTGAATCTTCTTTCTTGTTACTGGGGGCACTTGTTGTCCCTGCTGCATGACTGCCGTTGCTGACCTCGGATGGCCCCTTGGACCCGTTGTTGCCTCGCAATCTTTTGCTGCCATTGTGATGTGAAATAAGAGGGAAGAACTCGAGTTAGAGCTCGAGCCTCATCTTACTTTGCTGCTACTACATCGGGAGAAAGAATGGCTGAAGTTGAGTTACATCAATGCCCTAATTCAACTTCTGATCTCTTTTTTGCGTTGCAGTGGCAGCGAAGCATCGTTGATAAGAAAAAGAGACAGCAGCAAGGCAGCTAAGGCCCTCAGGTGGCGGAGATGATGGCGAGACCGAGAGTCAAAAGACAGCTACTTCTTCCATGCCTCTTTTCTTTTCTTCCTTTCTTCCTTTTCTTTTTCTGTCTTTCAAATTTCAGCGCATAATCACGGAGTTTAAGGCCTAGTCCCTTGGCCTGGCGCTGTCTATTGCCTAGGAGGCCGCCTTGGCCATCTTTCACGTAATCAGTCTTTTATGCATGGACCTTTTTATTTCTAGTTGTTGGTAAATACCGAGCTGAATATTCTCTACATTCACATTTATGTTCTGGCTGATGTCTTCTCTTTGGTTTGTTCCTTTGTGTCAAATGCAATTTTCTATAGCAAATCTCTCTTCTTTCTTTCCTCAAAATCCTTTCCTTCTAAAATTTTGGAGGTTGTTCCTAAGTTTCATAAACTTCAGTCTTCATGACCAGTATAGTAGGTGGTCTGGGCCATTATCTTGCCTTCTAGGATCTGTGTGTCCATCACTCGTGTATAGTTTTGTTGTCATGGAATTTAATACCCAGGGGTTGATTTCTCATTGATAATTAGTTGTAAAACTTTTCGGTATTTCTTTGTAGGTTTTTTCTCCACAATCAACCTCTTTTGTATTGGAAAATGTTGATATGAAGTAATCGTATTGTGTATAAAGTCTACTTCATTGTTTTGAGTTCAGAAATTTTGTTAGAATGGCTAGGGTGCTTGCTCCAATTTTTCTTAATGTCTCCTCAAACCAGTCTCTTACCAAACATGAAGCACTTGATCATTGGCCTGTCAATGAGCCAATCATGACTGGAATCTGACCAGACTGAATCTTGCTTCCTGATTCCATCCAATTTCAATCTGACCCACTTAATGTGGTTTAATATTAAAAATGGGTCCTGTATGGTTACAAGAGGATACAACTAACTTACAAGTACAATCTGATACATGTTACAAGTCCAACATGATACACACACGTACAATATATACATACTGGCACATGATATACATACACATACACAGACATATATTGTACAATATACAGTATAATCACACATAAAGGATAGTGTGTGCGCACGCATGTGTTTTTGGGTGGTGGTGGTTTGAGTTGTAACCTGTGTAGGAAGACATATCTTCATGCATTTTCCCAACGCAATAACTGGAATTGAACTCTTGCATTCGTCTCTCTACGATTTATCCAAAAAGAAACTTTTAGCAAAAATTTACATAGGCAAGAGAAGAGTCTGAATTGAGTTAGACAGGGAGCCATATGGACATATTTTATCTCCAAATACTAAACTAAAAATATTGGTGCAAAAAAATTATAGTTCCTTTTCTAATGGACCTCTGAGATCTGATCTCAACCTGATTAATTAACACATATAGATTAGGATCCTAATCTTTCAGATACATAGATCTAGTGCTCTGATTTATTTAGGTTGATTGAGATGTGAATCTAAAAGGGTCCAACCCAAACCCGACTCACTTATAGAAAGTAGTCTAATTGTATATTCATTGCTGTCGAATATCCAAATTAAAGGGCAAAACTAAGAATCTAATAGAAAAAGATGCCTTTGATCTTAAGATGGGACCTAGCTAGTTTTTCTTTTTTTAATGTTTAGTTTTCTGTCTAACCCATCATGTTTTGTTTATTTTAAATTAAGGCTTTAATGCTTGAGTTTACTTTTGTTAAACTATACCTTCTTGAGTTGGCAGCTGCTCTACATTTATAACTATTTAGTTTTTGCGCATTTTCTTGTTTGTATTAATCTAAGACATATATGATGCCATTGTATGAATTTATTGCACATTACTCTTGTGTTCAATTTTGATTAGGGTTTCTGGATATAAGTGCCTATCAATTATCTTATTTTGATAATACTATTCTACATTTTCAAATTTTTAATATTGGTCCCTCACGATTTGGAACTCTCTTGAAATAAGTCCCTCAAGACGATTTCCGCTTACACTGCCTGATCAAAATTATTAAATCATAACCATTAATATAACATGGCTTTATTTCCATCTTAATGTATCAATCTCCTTATTTTCTCCATTTGCAACTCTATTGTGTCGTCTAATAAGAGAACAAAACTCTTGACAATGAAGAACTGTCGTTACTGGGATGAAAATGTCTATAAATCTACATATATAAGCCATTTAAAAGTAACTCAAGGTTAATATCTAGAAATTCATCTAGTGACATTAGACACATCTTAGATTTATATAAGAGAAAGATGAACAAAATTTGATATTAGATGCATCTCGTTTCTCTTGCATTATCGCTCTAAAATTGAGGGGTGTGAGAGGGAGGGAAGGAACTTATGTAGTTTTAAGAAAAGGGCTACAAACTATAAAGGCCAGGGAGAGCGGGAAGGAACTTCCAAAGGGCTACAAAGGCCAGGGAATAGAAGACTGTTGGGGAATTTAAGTGCTACAAGGGCTAGGGAATTAAAAAATAGTTGCATAGGAAATAATTGTTCTCTAGCAAAGGGTTACAAAGCTTAGTGAATCAAAAGTATTGTTGGGGAATCAAATGTTTCTCCCAGATGCAACTATAGTCATAGTTCCATATGAATGAAGAAATTCGAATGGATTTGGGACCCCTGGAATGAAAATCACCTAGAGGGGGGCTGAATAGGTGATAATGCTAATCAATGCACAATAAAAATATGATGCAACAATCACCCAAAACAAGACTAGAAGCCGAATGCCTCGCGAAGGGTTCTGAACTCCTTCCTCGTGATTCTTCTAGATATGAGTTGGAGGTGCGCAATGCAATCTTGTTGTATGGGACTTTGATTGACAATATGAATATGAAACAAGTGAATATTGCAATGAAAATAGAGAGCAAGTAATAGAAGCAATGAAAGTAAAGCAAGAAGTAAGAGCAAGTAAACCAAACGCAAACACCGAGAATTTTTCTGAGGTTCAAGCACCCAGCTCTACGTCCCCGCCTTCCCTAGAAGGATTTCTAACCACTATAACTTCACAAAGAGGTTACAAATACACCGGAGTACCCAACTCCACAATCTCAAGTACAAGTATTCTCTTGGTGATCAAAAGACCACAAACTCTCTTTTGAAAAATTTTCTTCCCTTACAAAATCCTAGTAGAACAATGAGTAGGATTGAAGCTCTTGTATGTAAGTGGAAAAAGAAAATGAAATCAGAGAGTTTTGAAAAACACTTTAGAAAATGAGAGAGATTTTCAGCACAAAAACCAAGAAATGAAACTCTTTTGAATGCCTTAAACTTTTGAAACTTTTGCAAATTTTTGTTGTAAAGAAACCTCTCCCTAATCACCCCTATTTATAGGAGAGGGCTAGGGATTAAGGAGTAAACCCACTTAATGCTAATTAGGAAGTATTAGGTTCAGAAAATATCATTTAAACACTTTTAAGAAAGAAAAAGATAAAAATAAAACATGTTTAAAAAGTAGCCGTTATGGCTGAAACGACTCTCGGTCGACTGACCGGTCGACCGGGGTTCAAATAAAAGAGCCGTTGCAGGCTCTCGGTCGACCGGGCGGTCGACCGGTAAACGTGCACACATGCACGCACCCATCTGCTAGAAGCCCGGTCGACCGATCTGACCTGACTTATGTAAGTCGACCGGTCGGTCGACCGGCTCAGGCCAAAAATCAAAACAGAAACAGATTCTAGAGGAGATTTTGAACTTCTACAAAATAGTTTTGATTTGAAACATGTATAATACACAAAATTGAGTTTATAGTCAAAAGGCTTTAAATTAAAATAATTTGTACATATTTATAGGGAATATTTTTAGGAAAGACATGTGCACAAAAACGTGTGTTGGATTATAGAGCTTCAAACCTATCCACTATTCTTTAACAAAACTATAAACCTAGAAACAAATCTAATGAAGTCTCTTGAGCCATCTTAAAGTCTTGAGCCTTGCAATGCCTTGCTAGAGCATTCTCTTCTATGTTTCTTCCTAGATGTGCCAAATGCCTTATTTGCTTCATGAACCTAGAATTTTTTGCAATAACCAAGCAATGGCCTCCAAACATGGTACAAACCTGAAACTTATCTTGAACAAACTAATTAGTACCAAATAGCTCTTGTTTGTTTTGTTATCATCAAAACTCTAAACAAATGGAGAGTGTAACCTTTTGGGCCAACAATCTCCACCTTTTTGATGATGACAAAACAAATAGGCTATGTTTTAAAAAATAATAAAAGAGAGGTGAAAGCTCCCCCTCAAATTATGCTATATTAAACAAAGAAAAACAATTTAAATGGCAAGCAAAATCCATGAGACTCAAAACCATGAGGTATAAAATACTTGCAAAACACTTAACTCAATTACAAGAAATCATAAAAACACTTCACTTTGCAAGAATTAAAATAAAAAACATATATAAACTCATATGGAACCAAAACCATATGAACTCATATTTCCATATATAAACTCATTCTCCCCTTTTTGTCATACATCAAAAAGGGTTAAGAAAACATTTTTATTCAATAACATAAACATTAAGTTCACCACAAATAAAGGAAAATCTAGCAAAATCAAGTGGTTTAGTGAAAATATCGGCAAGTTGCAAATCCGTGGAAACATACTCAATATCTATATCACCTTTCTCAAAATGATCTCTAAGAAAGTGATATCTAATCTTAATGTGCTTGGTCTTACTATGTTGATTTGCATTCTTAGTCATATGTATAGTACTAGTATTATCACAAAATATTTTTATATGGTTATAATGCAAATCATAATCAAGGAGAGTATATTTCATCCTAAGGACTTATGCACAACAAGCCCCCGCGGCAACATACTCCGCCTCGGCGGTTGAGAGAGCTACGGAATTTTGTTTCCTAGAGGACCATGAAACAAGACAATTACCAAGAAATTGACATGTCCCACTAGTACTCTTTCTATCTACTCTACAACCCGCATAGTCGGCATCCGAAAAACTCATCATTGAGAAATCTCCGGTTTTCGGAGACCAAAGACCCATTCCAATTGTGCCCTTAATATAACGAATGATGCGTTTTACCGCAATAAGATGGGACTCTTTGGACACGATTGGAATCTAGCACAAAGACACACACTAAACATGATGTCCGACCTACTTGTCGTCAAATACAACAAACTTCCTATCATGCTTCTATATAACTTAATATCAACACATTTACCTTGGTCATCCTTATCAAGCTTGGTTGTACTTGCCATGGGAGTGTTGCAAACTTTTGAGCCTTCAAGTCCAAACTTCTTTACGAGTTCCTTTGCATACTTAGCTTGACATATGAAATTCCCATCTTGCAATTGCTTGATTTGGAGTCCAAAAAAGAAATTCAATTCACCCATAGAAGACATTTCAAACTCACATTGCATAACCTTTTCAAATTCCTTGCATAAAAACTCATTAGTAGAACCAAAAATTATATCATCCACATAAATTTGCACAATTAAAATGTCATTATCAACATGCTTAGTGAATAATGTTGTGTCTACTTTGCCTTTAACAAAATCATTTGAAATGAGAAAACTAGAAAGCCTTTCATACCAAGCTCTTGGAGCTTGTTTCAATCCATACAAAGCTTTATCAAGTTTAAAAACAAAATTGGGATGAACATGATCAACAAAACCGGGAGGTTGTTCAACATAAACTTCTTCATTTATAAAACCATTCAAAAATGCACTTTTCACATCCATTTGAAAAGGTTTAAAATTTTTAAAAGATGCAAAAGCTAGTGTCATCCGTATGGCTTCAAGCCGTGCTACGGGTGCAAAGGTCTCCTCAAAGTCAATTCCCTCAACTTGAGTGTAACCTTGGGCCACTAACCTAACTTTATTCCTAATGACATTTCCGGACTCATCCATCTTGTTCCTAAAAATCCACTTAGTACCAATTATTGGTCTACCGTGAGGCCTAGGAACAAGGTGCCAAACTTGGTTGCGCTCAAATTGATTGAGTTCCTCTTGCATGGCTAGTAACCAATATGAGTCCCCCTCGGCTTCGAGGATGTTTTTGGGTTCAAAATGAGAAATGAATGCAAAGTTACCACATAAGTCATGAAGTTTGGAGCGAGTTGTTACCCCTTTAGAGACATCACCTAAAATGAGTTCTTGGGGTGATTTGTAGCGTATCTCCAATCTTTAGGAAGCGGTTGAGAGCTTTCCTCTTTATCCTCTTGAACATCACCAATGGGTTCTTGCTTTTCTTCTTGAACGTGTGAGTCCTTCAAGGATAGTCTCTCCATGTCTTCACCTAATGGGTCAATCTCTACAACATTCTCAACAACCACATTAGATTCTTCAAATTTAACATGCATGGATTATTCAATGGTAAGGGAAGATCTATTGAATACTCTATAAGGTTTACTAGTAGTAGAGTAGATAGCTTCATAAGCCTTAGCATCAAATTTACCCAAGTTATCTCTAATATTCAAAACAAAACACTTGCATCCAAAAATTTTGAAATATGCAACATTAGGTTTTCTAGAATGATACATTTCAAAAGATGCTTTGGAAGAATTTTTACACAAATAAATACGATTTGAAATATAGCATGCAGTGTTGACGGCCTCGGCCCATAGATATTGAGGGAGGTCATATTCACTTATCATGGTCCAACCATCTCTTGAAGTGTTCTATTCAATGTTTTAAAAAACCCGTTATGTAACTCGTTATAACTCGTTACAGAACATAACGACACCCATTCGTTATATAACACTCACAAAAAACGCAGTTCCCAATAACGAGCGTTTTTTTGGAGCATTATGAACGTTACGTTATGAAAATAACATAACGTTCGTAACTCACGTTATTTACACAAATTGCAAATATAAAACAGCGAAGCGATTTCTCTCTCAAAATCAAATCTTCGTGAAACTCTAAATTGGTGATGACGAGCGAAGCATAGAAGCACCCAAGTTCCTCCTCTCTCTGCAGTCGACGGCGATGACGGTGACTCTCTCGTGTGGTTCCTCCTTTCTCTACAGTTCCTCTTCAATTTCATTTCTCTCTCATCAGTAAGCATCAAAGCACCCCAGTTCCTCTCTCGTTGATCTTTCTTCAATTGAGGAGAAACTTGTCATTATATGATTATAATGCTCCAATAATAAAAGAATAGCACAACTCTTCAATTGACAAGGAATTCATCGTCGATCTCTCTTCAATTGATGAGGAACCACATGACATCGAAGCACCTTAATTCCTCGATGCTCGCTAACATTTATTGTGAGACTTGCTAAATGTATTATATTTTATTTTGATATTTTTTTAGATATTTTAAAATTATTTTTCTATTTATAAAAATTTTAAATATAGTATATATGTTTATTTTTATTAAATAAATATTAAATCGTGTAACCTACGTTATGCGTTACGTTATAACCTATGTTAACATAGTAAAGAAAAAACGTTATTATTACGTTATCGTTATTTTAAATATTGGTTCTATCCTTTCTTTCTACAACTCCATTTTGTTGTGGAGTTCTAGGACATGACATTTCATGCTTAATTCCCTTTTCATCACAATAAGTCATGAAGAGTTGGTTAACAAACTCACCACCTCTATCACTCCTTATTTTCAAAATCGAAAAACCTTTTTCTTTTTCAACCCTTTTTCGAAAAATCTTGAAATGAGAAAAAGTTTGATCTTTGTGTTCCAAAAAGAAAACTCAAGTGAAACGGGAAAAATCATCAACTAAAACAAATGCATATCTACTACCATTTAAGCTCTTAGTTTTAGTTGGTTCAAAGAGATTCATATGAATTAATTCTAATGGCCTAGTTGACAAGATATCCTTGATTGGTTTGAAGGAAGCTTGGTTTGTTTCCCAAGTTGGCACGCACCACAAATGCGGTCTTTCTCAAACTTCAAGTAAGGAATACCCTTCACCAATTCCTTAGAATTAATCCTAGAAAGATGGTCAAAAGATGCATGTCCTAATCTTCTATGCCAAAGCCAAGAATTCTCATCAAAAGCATTCAAGCATTTAGTAGAACAATTCAAATCAAGCATGTCAATGATATAAACATTATTATCACGAAATCCGGTGAGAATACAATCATTGGTTTTACAATCAAAGATTTTGCAAGAAGAATCATCAAAAGTAACTTTAAGTCCACGGTCACAAAGTTGACTAATGCTAAGCAAGTTATGTTTCAAATCATCAACAAGAATAACATTTTCTATAATAGGAGATGCACCAATTTGAATGTTACCTATACCGATGATAGTGCCCTTGGAGTCATCCCCGAAGGTGACGGTGCCACCTTCCACGTACCTTGATAGGGTTGTAAAGTTGTTGATATCCCATGTCATGTGTCTTGAACAACCACTATCAAGGTACCACCGCTCCTTACGTCTTGGAGCCTTGGTGTGTACCTACATCAAATAATTTAGGACTTGATTTTGGTACCCATATTTTCTTGGGTCCTAAAGTGTTAGTGTCATGAACCCATACAAGATTATTTGTTCTATTTATTTGGTCATAACAAAACTTAGCCAAATGTCCATTCTTACCACAATAAGTACATCTATACACTCTACCATATTTAAAAGCATAGTGAGTGTGTGACTTGTGAGCATGTGTAGATTTAGCATGAGTGTTGTGTGTAGTGTGAGCATGAGGAATTTTGACATGAGAAGCTTTAGCATGAGAAGTGTGCTTTTTAGAAAATATTTCCTCAAGTTTCTTAGTGTTGAAAGCACAATCCTTCAAAACTTTTTCAAAATCAACAATTCTAGTTTTTAACGAAGAAATTTCTTTTTCATCAATCTTTGAAAATTTTGCTTTGCAAGCAACTTTATAAGCACTAAATTCATTTTGAGTAGAAATAAGATTTGAAGAAATTTCATCCTTTTCTTTAGAAACAATAGCAAGTTGATTTTTAAGAAAAGCAACTTCCTTTTTCAATTTTGAACATTCTATCTTTTTATTATCATAGCTTTCCGAAAGTTCAACAAAAGCATGTACAAGCACCTCTTTACTTAATTCATCTTCTTCTTCAGGAGGTTGAGAGGTTACCTTGGGTGTGTTTGTCATGAAACACATGTTCGCCGTGTCCACCTCGTCTTCGGATTCGCTTTCCGAATCCTATGTGGCTTTGTAAGCTTTCTTTTCGACCGGCTTCTTTTGCTTGAAGGAGGAAGTCACCTTATTCTTGAATTCCGGGCAATCGGCCATGATGTGTCCGGGCTTTCGACAATTATAGCAAATGATTCTTCTCTCATCTTTTCCTTCAAATTTCCTTCTAAAGTTGAGCTTGTTCTTCCGGTACATTCTCTTCACGTTTCACACAAGGAGGGATAGCTCCTCATCTTCTTCTTCATCTACTTCATCGTCATCAAGAGTGGAGGAAGACTTGAAGGTTATGGATTTCTTCTTTTGAGGAGCCACTTCTTCTCTTGCCTTCTTTTTCATCTCATGAGTCTTCAAGTTTCCAATGAGACTTATGAGATCCATTTCATCCTTGTCATTCAACTCTTTCAAGGTGGTGGCCTTTATCTCCCATGATGAAGGAAGAGCCTGAATCACTTTCCGCACCTTTTGGTCATTGCTAATATCATCACCTAAAGAGGAAAGAGCATTGGTAATTTTAGTAAACCTTATAATCATGCAATCAATAGATTCATCATCAATCATTTTAAAGCTTTCATATTGGGATCTTAAGAGATCTATCTTAGCTCTCTTTACTTGTGATGTCCCCTCGTGTGTGACCAACAAATGTTGCCAAATCTCATAGGCGGATTGGCAATGTATTACCCGTGTAAGGTCATCCTCATTCACGGCGGTTAGGAGGGAATTTTAGGCCTTGGAGTTAGCCTCATATTCTCTAAAGGTAAAGTCGGACCAAGTGCTTTCCTCACTATCGGGTATAACATAGGGCTTGGTCAAGGATTTTGCAACTAAGCTACCTAAAGATTGTAAGAAAATAGTCTTCATAACCTTCCAAATAGGGAAATTAAGTCCATCAAATTTAGGAGGGGTTTTGATGTTGTCGGCCATGTTTACTAGTGTATGAATGAAGGAATGCAAATGATGATTAGCAAATTTTAAGGATCTCTTTAAGGATGTTAAGCCAAACCTAAAGTCCAAGCTCTGATACCAATTGAAAATCACCTAGAGGGGGGGGTGAATAGGTGATAATGCTAATCAATGCACAATTAAAAATATGATGCAACAATCACCCAAAACAAGACTAGAAGCCGAATGCCCCGCGAAGGGTTCTGAACTCCTTCCTCGTGATTCCTCTAGATATGAGTTGGAGGTGCGCAATGCAATCTTGTTGTATGGGACTTTGATTGACAATATGAATATGAAACAAGTGAATATTGCAATGAAAATAGAGAGCAAGTAATAGAAGCAATGAAAGTAAAGCAAGAAGCAAGAGCAAGTAAACCAAACGCAAACACCGAGAATTTTTTCGAGGTTCGAGCACCCAGCTCTACGTCCCCGCCTTCCCTAGAAGGATTTCTAACCACTATAACTTCACAAAGAGGTTACAAATACACCGGAGTACCCAACTCCACAATCTCAAGTACAAGTATTCTCTTGGTGATCAAAAGACCACAAACTCTCTTTTGAAAAATTCTCTTCCCTTACAAAATCCTAGTAGAACAATGAGTAGGATTGAAGCTCTTGTATGTAAGTGGAAAAAGAAAATAAAATCAGAGAGTTTTGAAAAACACTTCAGAAAATTAGAGAGATTTTCAGCACAAAAACCAAGAAATGAAACTCTTTTGAATGCCTTAAACTTTTGAAACTTTTGCAAATTTTTGTTGTAAAGAAACCTCTCCCTAATCACCCCTATTTATAGGAGAGGGCTAGGATTAAGGAGTAAACCCACTTAATGCTAATTAGGAAGTATTAGGTTCAGAAAATATCATTTAAACACTTTAAGAAAGAAAAAGACAAAAATAAAACATGTTTAAAAAGTAGCCGTTATGGCTGAAACGACTCTCTCGGTCGACCGATCGGTCGACCGGGGTTCAAATAAAAGAGCCGTTGCAGGCTCTCGGTCGACTGGGCACAAACAGAGAGCAAGTGCACTTCAGTCGGCGGCCGCCCGGTCGACCGCCCGGTCGACCGGTAAACGTGCACACATGCACGCACCCATCTGCCAGAAGCCCGGTCGACCGGATCGGTCGACCGATCTGACCTGACTTATGTCAGTCGACCGGCTCAGGCCAAAAATCAAAACAGAAACAGATTCTAGAGGAGATTTTGAACTTCTACAAAATAGTTTTGATTTGAAACATGTATAATACACAAAATTGAGTTTATAGTCAAAAGGCTTTAAATTAAAATAATTTGTACATATTTATAGGGAATATTTTTAGGAAAGACATGTGCACAAAAACGTGTGTGTTGGATTATAGAGCTTCAAACCTGTCCACTATTCTTTAACAAAACTGTAAACCTAGAAACAAATCTAATGAAGTCTCTTGAGCCATCTTGAAGTCTTGAGCCTTGCAATGCCTTGCTAGAGCCTTCTCTTCTATGTTCCTTCCTAGATGTGCCAAATGCCTTATTTGCTTCATGAACCTAGAAATTTTTGCAATAACCAAGCAATGGCCTCCAAACATGATACCTCCAAACATGATACAAACCTGAAACTTATCTTGAACAAACTAATTAGTACCAAATAGCTCTTGTTTGTTTTGTTATCATCAAAACTCTAAACAAATGGAGAGTGTAACCTTTTGGGCCAACATGGAAATGGTTAGGAGGAATATCTATTACATTTGGGAGCTTTATTTGGGACCTAATACAATGTAGAAAGTAGTGAAAGTGTGATGTGTAGCATTTCGACCTCCCGATAGTGCAAACCGAAAATAGTTTAGTTTAAAGCGCAAGCTACAGGATTTTTATTTTTTAATTTAAACTACAAAAATTATCCTTAATACTTTAACAAAATGAAGTCTCTAAAAAATACTTTTAAAAAATACAAAAATGATTTAAAATTTTCAAAAATTAATACAAGCGCTATACTAACAATTAAGTCTATATCTGTCTTCATTATCTATCGGGGGTCATCGACAAATCTCAGAGAAGGAAGTTTGGTAGACACAATCCTCAAAACCAAAAATAATATGTTTACACTCACCATTACTGCCTGTTCTCACTCCTTCAAATATTTGGGCATTTTATGTTCCTAGAGAGTGCATCCCTTTCATGTTGAGAATGCAGCCCAGGTGAATCTAGAGTGAGTAAGCCCCTATAAGGTCTTTCTTAACTTGCCCCATTTCTTTATTCTTTTATTTTCTTTCCCAGTTTTGAACCTGAACTCCAAGCGCTTAATATGTGAGTTCTCTAATGATTTAAACTTCTACTTATATCTTATATGAGTTCTAGTCATCAACTTATCATCATATCATCAAGCCTCTTTCCCATAAAAATAAAGACAACTATAGAGGACAAATAAAACATCAAGAGCTCTATAATAGAACCTGACCGAGATTATATGATATTAACAACTGGATGTCAACAAGACCATAACCTATACATGTGCCACGTTCTTCATGATTGTGTGGTAGGGATTTGTTGTAGATCCTAAAAGCCAGTTGGTGGCTAGATCATGCATGCAGTTTACGCCCATACAACCAAGGAGCAATGCCGGGTAATCAGTGTTCTAAATGTCAGATGTTGGGGCCACGATGGATGGTGAAATCCCATTCGATGTTTAATGGGACATATTGGAGATATTTAGTAAATATCAAATGTCATGTCGGATGATATATATGTACTATATATATCCTAAATAATACAGTTTTAACAAGACAATACACACATAAATCATGTAAAACTATGTAAAACATGTTCACGATTTCCTTGGCAATCTGCAAAGTTATATATGGCAGATGTCAAATATAAGCTAGCAACATATCACATGTCAGAGAGTGTATACAAGAAATTTATTAAGACATTAAGTAATTTGTGAATAATATAGTGGGTGAAAGATATGTGTCTTTCATGTATACATACATTAAAAAATTTAACTAGTATCTTGAATTGTCATCAAACATAAAATTTAAAAAAAATTAAATGTAGAAGTCTGAAAGAAGGTATATTCATGTCCTGCAAAAGATCCAAAAATAGAGCATTATAAGTAATAAACATAAGCAATAAATAAAACAAATAAATCAACATTCATCACAACACTTATAAATTCATATGCAAAATATGATATCGGCGATAGGTTGGCCAAAATGTTGGGCGACATGTCGGTTCAAATCTGACATGTCTGGGACATTGATTGAAAAAGATAAAAAGGCATATTTACCTTAATGTCATGGCGTTAAAGACTTAAAATGACATTTTGATCTGCATGTCAGGGACATTTAAAATAGTGCCTGTAATTCACCTAAAGAAGTAGAATCTAGTAAGTAAAAAATATAAGACTGCTAATGGCAAATTTATTCATTTTTAGGGAAAATCTATGTAACACAGACACGTCTAGAAAGCCATACTTGTGCTAAGACATCGTCGCTTCTTGGAAGCTCCTCAGGCACATGGTTGATACACCACAAATGTTCCTCAATTTTATAATATATTTTGTTATTTCACACTTTTGGACTTTGTGGACACATTTTAGACCTCCACAAAACACTTTTTCTTACTCCTTCCATGTTTAGATAAGGATTTACTTTCAACAGAGATTGTGAAGGTCGCAGATCCACACTATCTATTAGGGGCTGGGCAGATGATGTTTCATCAATGCAGTAAAAAGTTCACTGAATGTCGCTGATGCTTCTTGGAGGTCGATTAGGCTCGCTATTATTGATTAGTGTTCGTTATCACCAATTAGGTTTCCGGTTCATTATCATCAATATCGTCGACTTGATTTGGAGTCGAAATATTGGGCTTTCAAGGTGATATAATGGTTATTAAGGCTTTGGTCACCGTCTTGGTTGGAGAAGGCAATTGCTCCCGCTAACATCAAAATTACGCGCCACTAAACTTGCCTTGGAAAGAAACATAGTAGAAAGTTTGACAGAGAGTTAGGGGGTTGTGAACCCTCCTCTAATGTTCAGTTTAATGAGGTACAATAAGAAAATTTAAAGACTAAAAAAACTTCAATATGGTAGCGTAGTAGCTACACAAAAGAGAATAATGTAGCATACACTATTTGAAAAAGTGGACCTCTCCACTTTCTTTATATGGTAGCGTAATAGCTACACAAAAGAAAATAATGTAGCAAATGATATTTGAAAAAAGCAGACTTCTCAACTTTCTATATGCTACTTTAGGAAGGTTCAAAGTAGGAAGATAACACGTTTTTTGCGCTATAAAGCGTGTTTTTTCTACATTGACCTAGAACAATGTCTAAGGAAGCAGTAGGCAGTGCTAGGCATCAGAGCTGGGGTGTAGCGCCTAGGGGCCTAGGTGTTTTCCTACTTTTTTAATTTTTAAAATTTATTTAGGTGTATTACATATTCAACACTATGAAGAAAATCATAAAAAATTACAAAAGTTTGATGCCCTAATTTCATATAACTCAACAATTTTTAAGTTGAACTTAAAGTAAGTTTCATGCGTAATTTATTGAGCTATAATCAAGTATCAAGTAGTGCTTTATTATTTGCAGAAATTATTTGGCCATATATAGCTACTAAATTATGCTTTGTTTTGTTGGCGGCGGATGCACCGTATGCCAGTGAATCACAACATCCTTTTCTTAATGCTGCAATAATAATAACTTTTGCAATAACAACTTTAGCAAAATTGTTGTAAGAAAAGAACAAAGGACTGAGAGTTGAGAGAAGAAAAGGAGTAGCAACACTTAACAACACTAACAACATCAGTAACAAAAAAAGAAGAGGAGGAGCCAAGTAATTGTGGAAAGTTTAGAGGAAAAGAAGACAAAAATGGAGTAACAACAATAGTAAAAGAAGAGAAGAAGAGAAGGGGAAGAAGAAAAATCAACACAACAGGATGAAGAAGAGAAGAAGAGGAGGAGAAGAAGATAGTTCATACAATTGAAAATGTGTAAAGTTATAAAATGATACTTTTTTAAATTTCAACTTCTATTCAACGGTTAGAGGTCTTCAACAGTGTCTTAGTTCTGATCGTTGAAGTTAGAGAAGTTGGATGAGTTGTTAATTGTCGGCTTTGAGGGGTGGAGTGGGTTTGAAATCAGTTTAGGGTGGATGCTGGGGCATCTGCCTCTCTCTGTGATGGACCTATATTTCAAGCGAAGCAGGTTGGACTTACTTGGAAGCGGGTTCAACTCGCTTAGTTAAAAAATAAAATTTAGAAAATGGCCCACCCAGGCAACTTAGGTGGGAAACGGGCCAGCCTAGTCAAGCTTGGGCACTAGAAATGTCTAGGGAGGCCAGTTAGGCCCAAAGCATAGCTGCCCAGCCTCTGCCTAGGTGGTGGGGGCATGCGTCGATTTTTAAAACACTGACCAGAAGAATGGCGAAGAAGGCAAAAGACACCTATTATATTTAGGAGCTTCCACTGTTCAGAGTTTAGAGGTGGATTCTACAAGGAAATGCTACTGACAACATGCTTTGAGACCAGAGCCTATTTTAGGAAGGGCATTCTGATTCTATTAAGAGTACATGAAGCATAATTTTGGAGGGCTTTCATTCCCTCCAGGTGCTGCTCCATTTGACGATTGATTTGCTTTACACTTGATTCTAATCTTTCTTTATGGGATGTAGATTCAAGATATTTGAATATCTATTTTAAGTATTTACGGACCGAGATAGTTCTTTGAGCCAATATGTATATGAAAGTGAATTCAATTGGAGATTGTTTGTAGTGGCTTTATCCACATATGATGGGTTTGGGGCTTCTATTTTGGCGCTGCCACAGGATGAACTCAGAGCATCTAATGACTGTAAAGTACATTAGACCAGGGTTCGAAGAATCGGCCGAGTTGTCTCGGATTCGGCGGGCACCGCGACGATATTGAGACGCGATACAGCGTGGGCATCGTTTTTAGACCAATCTGGGGCCGACTCGGTCTCGGCTAGGTTGAATCGGCCGAGACCCGACCCAAGTCGGCGGATGCATAAAAGGGGAAAAAAAAAAGAAGCAAGTCGGAGGTTCTAGGGCTTACCCCGTTCGTTTGCCTACCCGCCCGCTCGCCTGTCTTGCTGCCCGCCCGCCTTAAGGTAAGTCTCTCTCTAACACCGATCTCTCTCTCTCTCTCCCCCCTTGTTCCTCTCTCCCTCCTTCCGCTCTCTGAGTCTGAGAGAGAGAGAGACTCGAGTTGTCGCTGTCGCCCATCGTCGTCCTCTCCTGTTGGCGTTGCTCGGCGTTGCCCCGTTGTCGCCTGCCTCCACAGAGAGAGAGAGAGAGAGTGCAGGTGAGAAGAAAGAGCGACAGAGAGCGGGTAAGGCAGAGAAGGAGAGAGTGAGACTGAGAGAGAATGAGACAGAAAAAGAGAGGGAGAAAGAGACTTACAGAGACACAGTGAGTCTCACCCTCTCCTTATGTTGAGTGTGCTGGTGATATGTTTTGGATATGTGATACATAAATAATTATGTCTATATTTTTTTAACATTTGTTGTAAATTTTTCATAATTTTTTAACTTTTTATGTAGAATTATGCACGTATCGCTTGAGACCGATCCGAGACGCCGCAACTGATGCGTTTCAGTGCCCGCCGAGTCGGCAGTCGAGATCGCGACTTTGAACATGCAGTAGACTGAAATGACCTTTTGGTGTTTTTATGTATTGTTGATGGGGATTAAGAAGCCATCAGAAAGAATAAAAGGAATTTCTTGTTGGATTTTAGTATTTAAATTGTTAGTTATTGTGTCAAATGACTAGTTAATGCCATTAGGAATTTTCATTAAATTTTTAGGATTTTTCTTAATTTTTTTGGGCTATTTAGAACTTTAGAGCCATTATTCAACTAGGTTTTTTTGTATTTAACAATTCTGACCCTATATATTATTGGATTATTGGGTTGTTGCCAATTGATGGTTAATTGGCAATCGAAAGTTCATTATTATTGAAGTGTGATCCTTTGATTCCTTCCTCTATCGTCTACAACCTGTGATTGTTTGATTTGGATGTGAAGTCAATCAAACAAGGTGTGAAATCTTGTCATTGATATCATATTTGGCCTGTATTCTTCTTTCCTTCTAGTTTTTCTGATGAGAACATCTGAGCTTTAACTTTTATTTGTACTTCAGTGTATTTCTTACTGTATTTTACTTGTATTTTCTTTTGTATTTGCATGTATTTCAGTTGTGTGTGAGTGGTGGTAGTGGGTAGTTATTAGATTGTATAGTGGGTAGTTATGTGATTGTTGTAACTTGTAACCTATATGAGGCATGATTGTGTACTTGTTTGGGAGAAGAATGAATGAAATGTGAAAAAAAGTACTCTTTTGCCTGCTTCTCCTCCCTCTATCTTCTGCTCTCTTTTGTTTCTTTCCTTTCCGCTTCTCTGTCTTCCTTTCTTCTACTCAAATCAATTCCCACAAGTTTCATCAGATTCCTTCCCCTCTTCCTTCCCTTGTGCGAGCCAGTCAGCCAAGCAGTAGCAGTAGCAACTTGCAGCAGCAGCAGCAACAAATCTCAGCAGTAGCAGCTTGCAATTGCAGCAGCTTCAGCAGCAGCAAGCAGCAGGTTCAGCAGCAGCAGCAAAATACAGTAGTAGCAGCAACAGAATCCAACAACAGCAGCGACAACAGTAGCAGAAGCAATAGCAGCACCAGCACCAGCAGTTCGCAGCACCAACAGTACAGAGCAGCAGCAGTAGCAGATACAGCAGCAACAGAACAGCAACGAAGCCGCAACAGTGAAGCAACAACTGTAGAATCAGTAGAGGCAGCAGCAACACTGGAACAGTAGTAGTACTAGCAGTAACCTAATTCATGTCTTGTCATTTGACCAACACTTACAAATCTGAAGTTGAATTGGTTTCACCTCTCTTGGAGTACAACGACGAGTTCTTTGTCGTGAGTCTATTTCAACGCATTCTAATTATTAGTTGGATTATGCATCAGTTAAATCATCTCTAAAGTATTATTCTTATTCCCTGCTATCCCCTATATCGTGAGATGTGTGAATCTGTAAATTGTGATTGCTTAACTTTGATTTTGACTTTAGAATTTATCTTGCATAATATAGGTATTGTTGTTAATTCGATAGAGATTAGAAATGTTTAAAGCTAGCATGCAATACTTTTTAAAATTCATTTGTTTGACAATGTTAGTTTTTCATTGCTTTCCTACTGAAGATCTTTGTATTTGGTGAAACGTGGTGAGTTCAATTACATCACTGATTCCCTACATAGCACTCACCCACCGTTTCACTTCAGTTTGGTATCAGAGCATGGTTTAGATAGGAACACCTTGCATTAGGTTAAAAAATATAATAAAATGACTAGTGAATCTTAAACCATCAATATGGACACCAACTTCAAAATCCTCCAAAAGATAGATGAAATTTCGAGTTGTATAACTAGGTTGGATCAAGCATTCAATTCTACCTCTTATCATCCAGCAATCCAAGGTAACAAATGTCAGGATTACAGGCATGTTGCAGTCAACTGTCCAAGTCCAGTCAAAGTAACTAAAGTTAAGAAACCACCTGTAACAAATCCAGAGCCCCTTCCTCCTTTACTGCCAAACCCTAGTGTCATTGTCTGCTCTGGTTGTCGGCACCTTCCTCCTCTACTACCGACACCAAGCGCAGTCAGAGTTTTCATTGATAAACTGTATGTAACAAACACGGAGTCTGACTCTGAAGAGTTTACTTACCAGGCGGAAGAACCAGAAGATTCTAACTCTGACAAAGAGAACATTGGTGGTAATATTGAGGAATCCAGTACTTCGAGTCCTCTCGAGGTGATCCCAGTGGCCACAGAGTCTATTCATGTCTTTCCTAAAGACAGTACTTCGATCACTCTCGAAGTCACCTCAGTGACTATAGAGTTCAGTGATAATCTTTCCTGAAAACAGTACTTCGTCTCTCGAAGTCACCCCTGTGACTACGAAGCTTGATGATGTCTTGTCTGAAAACATCCTGTGCAAGCTACCATCAACACGTGATATCCAACACGTCATTGACTTAATACTAGGGGCTAGCCGTCCCGACTTGCCACACCCTAGGTTAAATCCTATTGAGAAAACTAAATTGAAAGGCAGGTTGATGAGTTGTCACTAAAGGGCAAACCACAATTTCTTATCCCAATAAACACTCATGTCTATGAGGACAAGTTTTGGAATTATATAGTGACAAAGAATGTAGGACAGATCGAGGATTTTATCATCTATGGTCAATCTATATCCAAAGATTTGAAGGGTACCATTATGGAAGAAACTAATGCTCTACATATCATAAACTTTTCTGTCATTACGGTTAAACCTAGATGTACTTTCCTTCAGACTTTACCTGTTAGGATCTCACTTGACGTCATTAAAATAACAGGTAAATTGTCACAAACAGTTAGGATGATTCGCCTGATAATCCCTTTTGATCGAGGTCGAGTATATTGATGACCACTGAACCAAGTGCCTAAAATTTTAATATCCAATAGAGAGTCAAAGTTCCCGAACTATCTTTTAGAAGACTCTTTAGCAATGATAGGCACTAAGTTAAGTTCTCTACTGCACTTCATTATAGAGTTTCTGAGTCTATATTTTACGCTTAAACATTTCAGTCTGCATCATATTTTGCCATACACATGCAAGTTTTACACATGAAAAATCAGTGATATATTTGAATAAGCAACACTAACTATAAGTTATGATCTGACATCAAGAAAGAAATTTAAAACTTTTAGTGTCGACAATTTTGTGATGATTCGAATTCATCCGAAATGGTTTCCCTAGGAAACTGTTAAAGATTTGCATGCCTGTAGTGCTGGACTTTTCAAAATCTAAAAAGAATTTAAATTATAATACTTATGTTATAGATTTGGCATCAGTTCTATTTTCAATATTGAAGGCTAAGTGGTTTACAACGTCTTGATTATCTATAAACACCTACTGGTTGATGAGGCTTATCCTGAGCCAATTTTTGAGAGTCCTTCACTTTTTCACTTCCAAATATTCATCTTATACAGTAGAGAAAATTGATAACATTTTAGATGATGAATATATGATGCAGCTTGACTAGTAATCTGAGATGCAAGGAAAAAAACTTACAGCAGTAAGATAGCAGCTCTGCAATTTACTCGACGGGGTCGAGTTCTCTCCCATCTGAGGAGAATTGATGAGAACATCTGAGCCTTAAAATTTTTTTGTACTTCAGTGTATTTCTTACTGTATTTTACTTGTATTTTCTTTTGTATTTGCATGTATTTCAGTTGTGTGTGAGTGGCGGTAGTGGGTAGTTATTTGATTGTATAGTGGGTAGTTATGTGATTGTTGTAACTTGTAACCTATATGAGGCATGGTTGTATACTTTTTGGGAGATGAATGAATGAAATGTGAAAAAAGTACTCTTTTGCCTGCTTCTCCTCCCTCTATCTTCTGCTCTCTCTTGTTTCTTTCCTTTCCTCTTCTCTGTCTTCCTCTCTTCTTCTACTCAAATCAATTCCCACAAATTTCATCAGATTCCCTCCCCTCTTCCTTCCCTTGTGCGAGCCAGTCAGCCAAGCAGTAGCAACAACAGCAACTTGTAGCAGTAAATCTCAGCAGCAGCAGCTTGCAACTGCAGCAGCTTCAACAGCAGCAAGCAGCAGGTTCAGCAGCAGCATCAAAATACAGTGGCAGCAGCAGTAGAATCCAGCAACAACAGCGACAACAACAGCAGTAGCAGAAGCAATAGCAGCACCAGCAACAGTTCGCAACACCAACAGTACAGAGCAGCAGCAGTAGCAAATACAGCTACAGAACAGCAACGAAGCCGCAATAGTGAAGCAACAGCTGCAGAATCAGTAGAGGCAGCAACAACACTGGAACAGTAGCAGTACTAACAGTAACCTAATTCCTGCCTTGTCACTTGACCAACACTTACAAATCTGAAGTTGAATTAGTTTCGCCTCTCTTGGAGTACAACGACGAGTTCTTTGTCTATGAGTCTATTTCAACACAATCTAATTATTAGTTGGATTATGCATCAGTTATTTCATCTATAAAGTATTATTCTTATTCCATGCTATCCCCTATACCGTGAGATGTGTGAATCTGTAAATTGTGATTGCCTAACTTTGATTTTGACTTTAGAACTTATCCTGCATAATATAGGTATTGTTGTTAATTCGATTGAGATTAGAAATGTTTAAAACTAGTATGCAATACTTTATAAAATCCATTTGTTTGACAATATTAGTTTTTCATTGCTTTCCTGCTGAAGATCTTTGTATTTGGTGAAACGTGGCGAGTTCGATTACTTCACTGATTCCCTACATGGCACTCACCCACCGTTTCACATCATTTTCTTTTGTGTTTTTAGCAAAACCCTAGTGAATAAAAAAAATCCATAGATCTGCACTTATTTGAACCCTAATTGGAGCCTTAACCCCCTGCTTTGCTGCAATTCAAATCTGTATCCAGATCTGAACCTGAACCTAACCTATTGCTTTTGATGTTATTTTATCATATTTCTTCCACAAAACAATCCCGAATCAATTCTCTAACCATCCACTACATCTAGCAAACTTTTCTAACTCGATTTCATCCCAAGATCTCATCCAAAAGCCTTCAAACTAGCCGATCAACAGAACTGAAGCAGAGGAAAAAAATTCAGTTTCTTGTTGTACTGCGTCAATTGTATAAGTAATATGCGATGGAGCCTGTTTGTATACTGTGAAATTGTGTAAGGAAATGAATGTGGGAAAATATGATTGCATGTACATATTTTAGCAGTTTCTTTTTTGTTTCATCCTTTTTTTGGTTAAAAATATCTAAAACATTTTAAATCTTGTTTATAAGTTTCTAATTATATACTTTATGTATTTTGAGACCTCAGTCCCTAAATATGAGTAATCAAGCAGCAGGATCTACTTGTTAAAGTTCAAATATATTTTATATTGTGGTCTTCTGTTCCCTTAACAATTTATTTTCTAAATTCTTGTTTAATTCTTGTCCCCACAGCCTGGGGTCACGCTGAAGCATTCCAAGGAAGGAACTGAGAGCTCTGCATTTTGGTTTGCTCTAGGTGGAAAGCAGAATTTTACTACTAAAAAGGTTACACAAGATACTGTTCGAGACCCTCACTTGTATGCCTATTCCTTTAACAAAGGTTAAACCTCTTCCCTTTAATCGTAACCTCATCTATGATGGCACCATCATGGTTATCCTTTTCTTTGGCGCTTGTATTATGTCTTTAAATTTGAAAATCTGCTGAATCTGATGGCGTGTTTTTTACTTGACATATCGCATTGATCGCACAGGAAAACTAGAGGTATGCTACTTTGCATCATATTTCATTGCATCTTCCAGTACTTCTTCTTGTGTTAAGTCTCCATTTCTCACTCTCTCTCTCTCTCTCTCACACACACACACACACACACACACACACACACACAGGTTTCCGAGATTTTCAACTTCTCTCAGGATGATTTGTTGACCGAGGACATATTAATACTCGACACTCATGCAGAGGTTTTTGTTTGGGTTGGTCATTCTGTGGGTTCCAAAGAAAAGCAAGAGGCTGCTAATATTGGCCAGGTTTGGGTGCTTGGTTATCTGCTCCTATGCTGGCTTAACAATTTTCTAATGTGCTCAATTCATCAATGATTTTCCAGAAATATATAGAGCTTGCGGCTGCACTGGAAGGGTTATCTCCTGATGTTCCACTTTATAAAATCACAGAAGGGAATGAGCCATGTTTCTTCACTACATACTTCTCCTGGGATGGAACAAAGGCAACTGTATGTATGGCAACTTATGAATTATATTTTCATGTATATTAGGACAATTATGCATTAGTATTGATGATTTATAGGCCATATTCAAACATGGAAATAAGTATTTTCTTTGACAAATAACAGAACAGGCAATTATTGATATAGCACTGAAGACAAATAAATAACTGGCAGTTTTGCTATAGCATAGCAGACAAGTAAACATGTGGTGACATGGTGTCCGCTTTTGAGAAATAAATGCAAACATACCATTGTTATGGAGTAAAATTGTTGAAATCGGCGTGATCTAATGCAATTTTACAAATTGATCTTGAACATACAGGGAAGAGCTAATTATATGTATTTGTGCATATATGTGTATAAAAATACAGGCTAGCAATCATACAATAGAACCTGTAAACTTTGAAATTTTGCACGAGTTTTTGGTATATTTAGCCCTGTTTTAAATATCGTCTGAGTCGGCTGAGATATCAACCGATATCTCCTTTTTTGCCGGGTGCCGATACTATATGGGAATATCGTTCGCCATATCGTTTGCATAAAAAATGGTCGATATTTGAGATATCGGGCGATAAATCACCCGAAATATCGCCTGATATGAAATAACTTGTTTATTGCACGACTGCGTGCAAATGTACATTGTTTTTTTTTACCATCTTTGCATGCATATTACATCATTTTTGTTCGGTAGATGATATCTATGATACTAAATCAACTTTTAGTTATCAATATTTCATTATATATAGTGTCCGATATGAACACCCGCTATGAGCGAGTATCCCCAATATCTCCCCCGATATCCGATATAAAAAACCCCCATCCGATACGATCCGATATCCGATATTTAGAACCTTGATATTTAGAGAAGAACTGAAACAAATTTATTTTCAGTCAACTCTGGAGTAAATAAAGAGCTAGTGTTAACTGATCAGGTGACAAGGATATCAAGTGTGTCTGAATGTCCTAGTGTCAGACACAGCAAGTTTTTGAAACTAGGATTTGGGAACACAGAGAAACAGATATTCCCTTTGTTTACTATTATAATAGGCTGTCTTTAAGGCTACTTCTTTACATAACATCATGGCATAATAGAAGAAAAATATGAAAGGCTTTGGATGATACTTGGAGTAAAAGAAAATATCATTCATTAATCCCTCTTATTTCTATTATTCTCTTATGGATCCTTTCTAATATTCTTTTTGAGTCTTTCTATTTTTCTTCAAATACCTGATATGGACTTCTTTTTTCCTTTTTGTATGAGCCATGTCTGATTCATGGGACACCGAGTGTTATCCTGTGGTGCCCTAGTGTGTTTGACACTGAAAAATTTGTAAAAATTGAGTGCCTTCGTTATAAGGTAATTGTCTGAAGCTACCCTAGGCATACATGGGTTATTCCTCAATTGTCATCACATCTCCCTTTCTTTGATCTTTTACCTTCTCGCATGTACAGTTTAGATGACATGGAGAGAAAACTTTAGTTTGTCCTATGCAAGTTTTCAAATATAGTCCGGTTTTGATCTATATTAGCAATATAACACCGGATATTTTAGATACATGAGACGATATCAACCCTAGAAAATTGGCCAATATTGCCGATATTGATGGCCGACATTCCGGATATTGATAATATTGATACTATAAACCATGGTTAAAATCACAGTATATTGTTATCGTTATTGGCTAATGGTTTTTAGTATCAATATTGTCAATATTAATTGTCAATATTGGCAATATTAGCCATATCGACAATATCATCCCTAATTCGGCTGGTATTATAGGGTTAATGTCGTATTGGGCACACCTCAAAACCCGACACGATATTGTTGATATCAAAATCGAATGATATTCGAAACCATGCTGTAAACCATTGATAGTGAAATTTTAAATTATGGTCCTATGTTTGTATATTCAATGAATAAGTGGTATTAACCATCTCACTGATATGACATGTCGAGGGCTTCTTTTTTGTATATGCCATCTCTCTTCCAGAGAAAGTCTTGGCTAGGATAGGGATTCTCAACTACTGTCTATGTAGGCATTGAGGGATAAGAGAATGGTCTCTGGGTGGGTGGGTCGTGTTTGTTGGGTGTAGACGATGTGAAAAGATAAGCCGATATATTTAGTGTCATTGCAAATATATTCTATGGTGGCATGCCTAGTTATGCATGTTTGCCTCACACATGCTCACTCTTACAGTAACATATCCTTTCTTTTTATACATTTATATTACTAGGGACTGGATAAAATGTTCTCCCATAGATTTATTGGAGACTAGGCATTAGTGTATGAAGTTTTGCCGGTTTCTTCTTGATTTCGACCGTTTCATCTTGATTTCGACCGTTTCATCTCAGTTTCGTTGAGTACCGTTTGAAACTAACATGAAAGTAACATCAATTTATTTTAAATTGTTGGCTTTCATATTAATTTGGATGGAGTTAACTGGTTGAGTATGGGAAGTTTACTTCCGCTTGATTTCACACCTGCTCCCTACATGTTCTCATTGTGTTTAATGCACTTTTTATGGAAAGAATAAAAGATCCTGACAGGCTTATATATGCTGATATTGATACCTGGACTAACCCTTTCAAAACTTAAGGAACTGATCAAAACCTTTAGTAAAAGAACAGTCCGGAATCGAAACAAAACTTACTTATCAGACCTTGAATGCATGTCTTCTTGGTAGTCAATATTTGAATAACCATTTTGGATGTTTTACTTACCTCCATACTGTATCCAGTATGGGTGTGCCTTCCATGCAAGAAGAATATGCTAGTTCTTGTGTTGGACGAAACACCTGTTTTTTTCCTTCTGAAATAGAATTGTACCATAGTAATTATTCCTTGCTCATGTTTGTATCTCAGATTGAACCCCCTTGGGATCTGTAAACTAATTTTGATCAGATTGTTAATTGTGTGTCACAGTGATCTGGCCCTTGTTACGACTTACACGTGTGAGGCCTATTCTCATTTTATTACCTGCTCCATGTTAATCATGATTTTTCCTCAACCTGTCAATACATCCTAAGCTCTTTTATCTTATCTATCTGATAACCATTGGCCACTATAGGAGCTGCCATAACAATATTTATGGCTTAAATTCTTGTTTAAGAGGTCTAGCTTTTTTTTTTTGCCCTTGTTTTCGGCCTAAGCTGATTTTATCCCTGCCCTTCCATTTTCTCTCATTACTCACAAAGATTTCACCTACTTTATAACCTAATGATTTCCATCTTTTCTGTTGCTTTACTTGCTTGCACGGGGATTTATTTTGTCCTTCAGCTGCCTTCTTGCTTCTTTCCGGGATTTTTTTCCTCGAGTTCATTTATCTCATGAGTTACCCATTAGATTTATCTCTGATTAAATTTATTTCAACCTACAATTTATGATCACATTTCCCCTGATGGAACAATTACCTGCTCTTTGTCTGTCCTTTACTCCAATATTCTTTGTTTTCTGCCATTCAAAATTTGTCTTTACTTGGTTCGAATATCATTGGTTAGGCCAGGGTTCTGTTTGTTTAACTTCCTTTTGGTATCTTCTTTATGAATAAAGTCACCGAATCCTTTTGATTAGTTCATTTTAATTACATAGGTACTTATAATTTTACTTGCTACCCATTTGATATATATGTTCTTTTTATTGACGTGGTCATGTATGGGGTGAGATGATATTTTGCCCTTCAGATTGTAGACTAATCCATGAGAATGCCATGTACATTATATCAAACCTTTCGAGGAATGATATTCACTTGCTATCCTCATTACACTTGGAAGTCTTTGTGTCTGATAGGGCCATAAATTTGATTTGTGTACCATACAGGCTGTTGCATTTCTCTCCGAGGCTTTTCTCTTTCATGTCAGACACCTTCACTGTCATGCCTTTGCGCCTTTTTGCCCTTCTCTTTCATGATATTACCTACACTCACACATGCATGTGGGATCCCTTGACATTATATATCCACATCTATATAAATGAGGCAAGAGATGATAGCCTCTTTGTCCGCAGAATGCAATTTTGCAGTTTTAGAGGTGGAGAAAATTGTCCTTACTGAATAAAATTATAATTAGGCTGTAAAGATATATTGTGTTTAGCTATGCATTTGCCTGGTATTTAGATTTATGTTATAGTCATGGTGCATGAAACTAGCCATGCACAGGACAAAAACTGTGACCTGCTTGAGAACATGTCTGGTGATTTTTTTCAAGGGAAGTTGGTTGGGTGCATAGAACAGTAAGTAATGCTGAGTTTATGTTGCATTTTGGTGGTTAATTTGCAAGATCGCTCTAATATCTTTTTTCTTTGAACCAAGGGGGTGTCACGGTCATTTTTAAATTCCATCACTTTCATCTATTGAATATAGTAAAGTATATTTGTAAGATTATGATATCTTCTGTCATTGTGCTTACGTGGACAGAGACTTCTTTTCCTTTTTATTTTTGTCAAAAATTTTAAATGCACATTTTTATTTTGTGTCAGCACCCGTAAGCATTTCTTGCAGCCATGTCTATATCTTTTCTCATTCTGAAGTACCAAATGGATATGTATTTAATGTAAGTTCTTTATTTCTATGTGTCAACTTATAACTTAATGTTACTCATGAAAATCAGGTAAAAGGAAATTCCTTTCAAAAGAAGCTCTCTCAGTTATTTGGTACATTCTTGAATGCACCAGAGGTAAACATGTGGTTGTAGCCTTAATTCGTGAACTAAAGATATGTAGTTTATATGATACTGTTTTCAGTGATTTATCTAATCTTTCTCGTAGTTAAATTTTAGTAGTGTGTGCCACTTAAGCTGCTATTCCTATTAATGAATTAGGTGAGTAAAGCATTAAATTTATTGATCTATACAAAGCGTTGCAGTGTAATTTTAGTCTAGTTCAATTGGAGGACTCTGGTATCTTCCTACATATATGTAGTATATTGCCGAATGAGTATAATTTGAAATTTCTGACAAAAATCAACTAAATATTTATGGCTACTGATTGTTTTTTTTTTAAGAGGCGACTGCCACACTTTAAGAAATAACATTGTGTTTGCTGAATAGGCTTTAGAAGGTATCTCATATAGTTATCTTGCTGTTCTAGTTAGGCTTCCAAATGCTTCCGAATGCAATACTTGAATTACCACTCCCAAATACATGAACATTACACTCTCAAAAGAACCACTGAAAATACAAAGCTGAGATGCTAATGTACGATATGAATGTATCCCACTTTGCTACTAGAAAACATGTAAAATACTGCAAAGCCAAGTAACAACAATGCCGCCACCCATATTTATTGCTCATGAAGCATATCAAAAACCATCCATCACTATTAAACTATTATCACAAGCAAGCAAAAGTCTCCATAGGAAGACAAGTTTCAGGATCCAAACAACTTAATGACACACGATATGTGTATGTATATGGAATCTTTACTTGATGCCTAACTAGTCATCATTGTCGACAACACAAAGTTTTTTAAAAAATCACTGGAGCAGCATTCCCTAGGCCTTAGAAAATGTTCATCTCCACCAGAAATCTGTTGACAAATTAACAAACCACTGCATTTTCATAAAAGACAGGGAAGATGAATAAACCTTCAATGAGATGTGCTAGATAGCATGGGTTAATAGTGATGATTCCAAAATTTTCAGCTTTCTGCCTCAGCCTGGTACATGAGACATCATGGCCAACCACTTCAACTAGTTCTGTTATATGCTGTTGATACAGTAGGATTTACAGGACACTGGGCACCTTCCATCTACCCAACGTTGCTGGGGGGCTACTCCGAGTCCAGGTGCTGTGGACATCTGCACTTACTGATTTACACCATCAACAAGTTTAAATGTTTTATCCATGTTAATCTAAGTACAACAAAAATGGCAAGTGAGTGTGGGACATTACATATACATGCATGATCATATGGGAGATGGGTGGCTGCTTTAGGAAATTTTCCTACACTGGCTGCTTAGAACATATCGTGGACCATCCAAATGAATAATTATCACCATCTATCATGACTTCATCCTTGAATATTTTTTGATGCAAGTCAAGTGGTTTGTAGAATTTCCTCTCATTCACAAGTGGTTGCAAAATGAACTATATTTCTATAATATAACCAACGAGCTCACTTGATATCTTTTGTGTTGTGAAAATCACAGTGAACATCATGGAGTACCCGCTGGGATGATCCATCATTATCTTTTAGGGGTCTTTCTTGCACTGGATGCTCATTTCCCTTTTCTCACACATGAACACATCTAAACACACTCGGAGGGAGGGAGGGATTAGTAAACACTGGAATCAACCCCTTCTTATTCAATGAACATTATAAACTGGTCATTGAATGTTGTGAAACAGTTGACACCTGCACAAAATTTTCAGCTTACACCTCTTCTTTAGCTGCATTCGTCTCATTGAATGGGTTATCTGATATGGCACTCAACAAAAATTAAACAGGATGCAGTCACCTACTGGGGTTCGGCCCTCATATTCTGTCATATAACTTACCTGTTGATCCACCCATTCACCTTATCGGTCATCCTAATCGCTCCAGATATTTTTTTAATATGTTCATAGTTTGCTTGTTCCTTCTGTATAAGAAGCCACTGGCATGAAGAAACATTTACATTCTACAGCTTAAAGATATGAAACCATAAAAGAGGGACCGGTAGATGTTACTACGTCTCCTTTTGGTTTTGCCTTTCTTAAGTGGCAGAAAAATGACTGGTTCAAAGCCATTTCAGAATGACAGGTTCAAAATCATGTGAAATGAAATTAACTTACAGTATGGAGAAGTTAAAATTGAGCATGATTATCCAGGATAGTGATGATGCAATTTGGAACAAGCGTTACTTTCTCACGTGTACTGACCTTAAAATAATCAAATGAATAATATTCTAAAGTACCCATCCATGAATTTAACTTTGTAATGCTTATATAACATCTTTGCTTATGAAGACTCTCTTAAAATTTGAAGTCATAAGTTTATCTATCTACTATTTTAATACAAACTCTTTTGTTCCTAATAGTTGCCTTACTGCCTGCTCTCATCTTTTTTTTTTTTTTATCTTATACATGCATGTCATGTGCTTATATTTTAACTATGAATTAATGCATGGAAAAAATAACATTCACCTACATGTTTTAAATGTGTTTGGTATTTTTATAATTTATGCTTTGAGAATGAAAAAAGTATCTTTTGGTTCTCAAGAATTGTAATTATTCGCCATGTTAGAAAAGTGAAACAACCACAATCTAGAGAAGTGAGAAAAGTTAAATTTATTTTTGTTACCTACATCTGCACTTGCACACGCCAAAAATATTGTGATCATTACGACCAAACAATTACATTTTTTATCATAAACAATAAGATTTCGCTCTGCATTTTAATCGCTCTGCATTTTAACTGTTTTAACAATATTATCATGATGATCATAAATGATTAGTAAGAATTCTAATCTTACCATCAATTCAGTAGATATATAGTTATCTGTCTTAATAATTAGTCTGATCATCTTATTGTTTACTTTTGATGTTAACATTCATAATTAAATTTAATGATAAATAAGTCTTAATAATATGTCGCATTTTCAACTATTTCTAATAAGATTAATCTGTGTGATATCTATTTCTAGTTTTAACTATTATTTACTCTGATCGATAAAAAAACCATTGTAATGTAATATTCGACCTACGTTTTTGTCTTTTGCAATTCACAAAGCAAAAATATATGCATAGGAAAGTGAGTATGAAGAAGAGACAAGAAGATGCAAAGGAAGATCTTCAAAATAATTGATTATAACAAGTTGCAAGAAAATTTGTAAAATAGGAAACAGAACAGTAGAATGATTTCTATATTATTTCCACTGTATGTAATCCTTTTAGTTTTAAGGTATTATTGTGTTAATGTGTTTTAAAGAAGAATAGGTAGCAAAGTGACCATGGTTACCAAGACAATAGGCCTAGGGTTGAACTTCTCCACTTGATGGAACTTATTTTTGAAATAATCTTTATTGTAAAGGAAAATTTTGAAAAATATCTGCTGAAAAATCTGAAGTTGGTGTCGATCACATGACGCTCTTCAAAGACCGATGAACAAAACTTGGATTCTTCAACACCCCCTCCAAACTCACGATGGATGAAACCTCGAGAGTTTGAATGAGTGGATGACGAGAAGGAGATGTGAGACGATGGAGAGCATCTTCTAAAAGAGGAGAGATGAATTCCAATCGATGACAGAGCACTTTCTGAAAGTTAACCTAAGTCTCTTTCACATGGCAAGATGGACTTTAAGCCTCTAAGACTTTAGAATACACATGGCACACTCCAGAAACTCATAAGGTGTCTCTTTTGGTTGAAGCAAGGCACACATTGACATATTTTGAATTTCGTCAATGGAAAGAAGTTAAAAGGGAGAAGATAGACGAGTTTTGAGAGATCTCAAACCTAGTAGAAACGGTGACTTTAAGAGATTTTCAAACTCAGTAGAGAAGGAGCTTTTGTGAGATCCTCAAACTCATTAGAAGAAGAGAACGGTCAGAGGAGAGGAGGCATCGCTAAGTACGAGAAGAGACAATTAGTAACAGATTTTGTCGGAGTAACAAATCTTGTCGGAGGAGAGAAGACGATCGCCGATAGAAGAGCTAATCGATGAGAATGAAGATGTCTTGTCGAATGAAGAAGTCGTCGGGGAACCAACAACATGATTATTGTTGTGTTTGGAGAAAGAAAATGATGATCACATAAGGAAAAAGGTTGACTAATCTGGTCACTAGAGGCCCTCGTTGACTGAAAAAAGATGCACATTCAAGTCTCTTAAAGTGGGATGTGAGAGGATTCAGGACTTGCAGGTCGCATGTTTGGGTTATGCAGACAGTACTGACTTCGGGTCAGATTGGGAATGAAATCTCTCACGACAGATCAATTGTTAGATTGTTTCTGGGTAAGCGAGCCGCTTAATTGGTCGGGTTGAGAGGAAAAAGAAAAATAAACATGCCAACTATGGGATTTGAACCCTCGACCACCAAATAGATTACCTAGCACTTTACCACCTTTGCTACGAAACCTAATTGATGTTATATGGTGGGTAAGTGCTTATCATATAGATGCAAGATATCAGGGCAGTGCATCAGTCACGGAGAGTCGGGGTCATGATATGATTAGGACGCGTGGTAAGCATGGCCAAAGTCTATGCGACAACACTTGGGAAGAGGAGGGAGGCCGATTAAATCTCGAGTAGGTTGCAGTCCGATTAGGAGACAAACATCTACAATGAGGTTGAGCGTGACTCGTTGTGTCGATGCTGAAGTCTGGTGGAGGCCGGGTCTGAGTTTCATGTCGATTTGGTGACTCGACGTGTGACTCAACTGATGTGAAATTTTGAGGAGGAATCAGATTCGTTGATTGTGATGATGTAAGCATCTCTGTTGCAATTCGGGTCGAGTGTAGTGGAACACAAATAAACTCATCTCTGTTGCAATTCGGCTGAAGAAAAAGATGATGTTGACTATCCTCGTGATGCGTAATGCGAAAAGTGACTTAGAGAAACTTTGATGGTGAAAGAAAATTTTGACAAAGCGCAAAGCGAAAAGTTGTTTGGCGTTGTGCACACGCTATGTGAGTCTGGCCTAGCGCAGGCTTGAAGACGGTGTGAAAACAATGATCAGTAGAAGTAAATTTTTTGTGGCGCAGATACCATTTTAAATCAGTTAAAGAAGCTGAGAATTGTGTATCTTATTGACGAGGGCAATGGCTAATATATAACCATTACAATTACATAATAAGGAAACTCCTAAATACAATTAGTATTATATAATCCTAATTCAAATACTATTTCTTTAACAACACGAAATAGCGTTTAATACTTCAATTCATTTTTTATTCATGGCCTAGGAGAGATAATGACAGAAGCTGAGGATATCAACTGAAAGCTTATTTATCTTGTTTCTCAGCAGACTGGAGGAACTTCTTTTTCTGTTTGATTTGTGAAGCAAGGGTCCTTCAAGAGCAAATGCTGACTCATCATATGTTATACTGAATAGAATGTGAATGTTTCTGTTTATTTAAATTGATTGTGCACATTACAGAGATCCAATATAAAGTTTATTATCATTGATGCAGTTACATTGAAGGTTCATGGACTCGTAAGTTATATTCAATCACTTATTTAGATCATTACTTGAGACCTCGTTGCTGGTTATCATGCAGAAGTTTAGCGATGTAATTCTGTTTTTTCCTCCCAAGATTTAGTGCTAACTGTACAGGTAGAAAATGATATAACACTCAAAAAGATTGCTTCTTAATTATCATCCATTGTAGTGCATTATATGGTCTTATGTCTTTTGATAAGGTACAACCATTTGGCATGAAGAATGATCCCTTGTACAGTTGAGCTGATTGTTTCAGATGCCAATACACTTTGGAGTTGTCCCTTCAATTTTTCTTTCTAAAATTTCGAGTCTAAATGAGAATAAACTATTAGCAGGCAGGCTACCTGACCTGTGTTTTTGTTGTGTTTAGTATTATTATGTTGTTTCTTGCTAGCTAGTCAATATGTAGAGGACCAGAGGCTGATTGTCATCAACAGTATCTAAGCCTGCTCTGGATAGATTTTAAACTTCTTTCCTTTGCAACAAGGACTTTTTAATAACTATACTATGTGATTTTTCTTGTCTGGACATGATATTTTATTAATATGTGCTGTTCTGTCGGCAAAGTTTCAAGAATTATTGATAATTTTTTTTCTTTCAAGTTTTCCCCCATTAACTATTGTATCCTTGTGATTCAACTTTTCTTATTGTATTTGTAATCATATCCTTCATCTGAAGTAGAATGCAAGCAGAAAGATGGTACTACCTTTGCAGGCCATATCATTTTAAATGCATATTGAATAGCATAGACTTGTATGTGGACATGTGAATTTGTTATTGTTAATAGTTCAATAAAACAATTGAGATGACAATCTACCTATGTTTTATTTGTGCATTCTAGTATTTACTATATATTTTTTGAGAGAATATTTTGTGTATCTGCATTAATTAAGAATTACTGGGAGTGGAAAGGGTCATTCCAGACTTTCAATCTTCATGATGTCCTTCAGGCTAATGACAAATTGAACAATTCACCCCAAGGTGGACCCAGACAAAGGGCAGAAGCCTTAGCAGCCTTAACTTCTGCATTCAATCCGGCCAACAATGTATGTATTGGTGTACATAAACTACATATTATAAGATTATTATGGCTAGATATTAGTTTTTTTCAGCCTTTTATACTGTGCATGATATGTTGTAGTCCAAAAAGTCATATGATTCAAGTCAAGGTGGGCACAGGCAAAGGGCAGAAGCGTTAGCAGCCTTAAATTCTGCATTTAATACTTCTTCTAAAGAAAAAGTTACAGCTCCAAAGGCAGCTCGATCAACCCAAGGGTCACAGAGAGCAGCTGCAGTTGCTGCGTTATCCACTGTCTTGACTGCTGAACAAAAGAGGGAACAATCTGAAGCTGCCAAAGGTCGCTTAAGCGGAGGTTCTTCCCTAGACTCCCTTGTTACTGGCACTTTATTTCCGTATCTTTTGTGAAAATTGCTTTGGTAGGACTGAGCAGGTTATACTTCTTATGCTGTCGCTATTCAAAGTGTTCGATGAGAAGTATGATTCTTTTGTTGTAGTCTGTTTTTTTTGTTATTTACCACCATTCTAATCTACTGCTTATTTGCCTAATATTTTGTCTACACTTGAGATTCCCGTGACACCTCCCTAGCCTCTCGACTACCTAGACATACTTAAGGACCAATTGGACCCTTGAGTGCACTCTGGGTGATAGCATGAGAACACAAGTGTTGAAGTAGACGAGAAGAAAGGCAACATGGGTGATTGAAGCTGCTTGGGAATGAGAATTAATCTGACAGGCTCAGGTGTTCAAGGTTTAGAGTAATTGTGGAGCTGAAAAGTACAAGCAAGGCTCTCAAAGACTGAAGTTTAACCTCCTAATTAACTTACCTAGTTGTCAAGGACGATTTATGCTATATTCAGTCTTCTTTATCTTCTCCGGGAATGATCCTTCTGATCCTAGGATTATTTTTGAAATAACAGCTAGAACAAACTTCCAAGATTCGGTGAATTTTTCGTCAGTCTCAATGTCACTAGAGAATCTGAACCCTGCTGTTAGTTTAGAGTAACCGTGAAGCTGAAAAGTACATCCAAGACTTTCGAGGACTGCAATAATCATATTTGACCTCCTAATTAACTTTAATAGTTGTCAAGGATGGCTTATACTCTATCCAATCTTCTTTATCTCGTGAAATGATCCTTCTATAGGACCAATATTTTCAAAATATTAGCCAGGACAAACTTAGAAAAATTAGCTGAATCTTTTTTGGTCTCATTGTCACTAAAGAAACTGAGCTGTGCTGTTAGTATTCTAATGATAGAAATTTAAATTGTTATGCTATTCTAAGAAACAAGGATTTCCTTAATGATTTATGCAGTCTCAATTTACAGCATACATATAGAGCATAACATATCTAGGGGATTAAGAAGGATGCTGTAGTATTTTTGTGATCTGATTATCATTTTGAAGGTGACTGGCACCCAAGCAAATCCATTCTCAACTTGATGACCTTTCAAGTAATTTCACACAGCTGTTAATATTGATACGTGCCTTCTCTTGATAAAAGAAAAGGCAATACTTGGGCATCCAAAATCTCTCTTCTTCGAAATTGGTTACCCATCTCAAGAAAAAGATCACCTTTTTTGTGTGCAGTAGATCTTAAGTAATTTTTAGTTAACAAGCAGAAAATGCAGACCAGCTTCAAGATTACTTCTACGTACTCTTATTATGTAAAGATTTTCATGAAAGCTTAAAGGAAATGGTGATCCTTATATATAGTGCGATTTTAACCACCTTAAATAAGAATTTAAAAAGAATTCAAAAGGATATGTTAAGGGAAGAAGTCTGAAACATAATGAATTAATTAAAATAACCCTAGCTCAGAGCTGATAGACTACATCTAATAAAGATATGTACTGAAAGTTGATATAATCATTTCCATGATGGATTAGTAAATAGTAATACATAATTGTTTTTCTTTTAGATATTACTTGTAGCTTAACTATATAGAAGCTGTTGCTTTGGTTAAGAAATATTGTTTTATTTTCTTTTGGCTTTTAGGTACTAATGTTAATCTTTAGCAAAAAGGATAGATGAAAGATGCTTTTGGCCAAGAAAATTATCAATTTCAGATAGCATGACAAAATCAAAGTACTTTCGTAACGGATGACAAGGATGCAATAGTTTTGGAGCCCACTTATAATGTATAGTGCTCAGCAAATGAGATATACTCTTTCCCCAGGAAACACCCAGTGCAAGTTGATGATTGTGACACCCTACAAAAAGTAGGCTACATTTACCAAAAGTCTTTCTTTTTCCATCTATGAGACTGGTTGGGCGAACAGATCTATGAGCTTAATTTCCTGCTTAGGTTAGAACTATTGTAATCATGTCTCAGAAGATAGCCAAGATTTTATGTGGTTTTTAGTTGTGATTTGTAAAGAAGGAGATGGTGTATGCCCAACTTTTGGTGGGAAGTCCTTGGCTTTAATCAGAATCTTAAACCTATAATTCGTAAGTGTGCAAATCAGCTTATTTTGTTTGTGATGTCAAGTGTATGTTGTCCAGGCATGTCTAACTTATATACTAGACACCACCAGAACTCTTAAATACTTGGTTGCAACCGTAAACGCTTGTTTCTTAAGGGTTAGAACCAACTTTTAGAATTTAAGATTCCTTCGCAGCCACATTATCGAGGGCCTGAGATCTAGTCTAGCCCTATCTGGTCACTTTTCTGTTTTTTTTTAATGTTTTAGGTACTTTTTTTTTTGAAAGTTAACTTCCACATAATGAATTTTTTGCATTTGGTGAATTTTTTTTTTTTTTTGTGTAAATTATTTTCTTTAGTCCAATAATTTTCATTTAATCAACAGATTGTGCTATTGTTGTGGAACTAAAGAAATATGCAGTGATTTGTAGAAGTTGTATCATTTTATTCTCTGGTGTCTATAGAGAATTCATCATTATCATTTCACAGCTGGACAACTTTACTTGAACAAGTGCACAAGTGCGAAAAAAACTTCGCTGTCATAGGAATTCTTAAGCTAGCTAACTTTGGGTCACAACATAGAACATGCTTCTTCTCCTAGCTTTATTTCATTTTTTTTAATCTATGGTAGAGATTTTTCCAGTGTGTAATATACCTTAGGCTGTCATTTAGAAATTGTTTGTTCATTGCAGATGAGGTAAATAGTGAAACAACCAGCCCCGAGCTAGGGGATCTGGTAGAAAGCCCTGTGATGGGGGATCCTCTTGAAACTTCAGTAGAAGAAGGTGGAACAGAAGACGGATCCATCTCTGAGAATAACAGGGAAGAAGCCGAGGAGAAAGATGACTCACAAACAGTAGATGATAGTGAAGGAAGTGAAGGACAAATATTCAGTTATGAACGGTTAAAAGCCAAGTCTAGCAATCCCGTAAAAGGAATCGATTATAAACGAAGAGAGGTTTGTGCCTAAGATGCTCCTTCTCATGTGCTTTACTTGTTGAAGTGTCTTCATGGAAGACTTCATTTATCTCAACCGTACTCAATTACTTTATTTTGTAGACTTACCTCTCTGATGCTGAGTTCGACACAGTTTTTGGGTTATCTAAAGAGGCATTTTATCAGCAACCCAAGTGGAAGCAGGACATGCAGAAAAGAAAGCTGGATCTCTTCTGACGGCAGGCAGCCCAGAACCTTTTTTCGTTCGCCTACTGAGTTCTAGTATATGTATCTGCTCCTTGGTCTGGTGTCATTTGTTGTTTGAAATGCTGGTGACTATTGTTCATCTGTTGCTTGGGGTGACTTCCAAAAATATGGTAGGTAATTCTTTATTTGTGACGGGCATTCTTTCGTGTTGGTTTGTTCCCTGTATTGAATATGGAGGTCCCATATGTATGTAGTATCCCCATCTTTGGTTTGGCAAAAACAGTGAATGAAATCATATATATTTATTGTGTATCAAATGAATAAAGGACTGTTTAATTATTCTGCCTCTTTATTTGTACGTTGTACGCAGCTGGCCAGCTGGGTGCTGAACTTTTAAATGGATTGCGTTTTACATGCGAACGGAGAAATGTTTTACTTGTCCCAGAAATTGTCCATATATGAGATCTTAAATTAAATGCACCCTGTGGATCATAGCTGTCAAGTCCATGAAGCTTGATCTCTTGTTCAAGATTATTGCCTTGAAACGAATGGTTTTTCGAGATGGTCAATAGAAAACAACATATGTCGATCTCGTTGGGAAGCTATATCTGTTATTTATTTTTCAAAGAGTGATTTTGATTTCTTAAGTTATTTTCTGCAATACGGTAGGGCGTCCGGACTGGGGTTTTGTAGCCTGGCATTAGCATGAAAGGTTAATTTGTATGAGTTGCCGCAATATGCATCTGTTCTGAGGTTATGCTGCAATGTGACCTTTTAGATGCGTGGTAGGTTCAAATATTATCAGAAGATTTCTCTTTGCCATGTGACAAAAAGATGCATATCATAGTTATAGTTATGCACGTGAAAAACAAGCAATTTTGCCTCACGAATTTCTCCATACATGTAAGGAGTAGAAGTTCTCGTCTAAGCATGAGTCTTGTAATTATGTAATAGTTTTTATTCCACTATTTAATTGTCTTTTCGAAATAGGCCAACACAAGTGTAGTGGCTGAAATTTGACATTCGTCAGGACTCTGAAATGTGTCTTTCTCTAAAAGAACACGAGAAGACGCTCGGAAGTCCTTCTGGAACCACCTCCACTATAGCGACAGTTACACCCTCAACCCTCCTTGGAAACATTTCTCGTCCCAGAGTCAGAAGTCATACATCCACCCAAATCCGACTTGACTCAGGACTGAACCACGTGACAATCGATACACCTCTAGCACATCAATTCTAATAACCTGGACACAGTCTCAGCGGTTATAAGGATCAAAAGATTCAAACCAAACAATTGAAACTCTGCATCTATACACATCCACTTCACTGTTTCTGTCAGATATAAATACATCTCCTTCTCCAATGAAAGAGGGGATTACTCCTCAGAGCACATATCACACATACACCTTACCACCACTTTCCACAATACACTGTCCAATTTTCTTCATCGTCCTCCCCATTATCAACTACTGATTTTCACGCCGAGGGTCTTAGGCCGGATCGCACTGGAAGGCATCTTTTCTCTCTATGTGCTCTAACATGTTTATCGGGGCGTCTAGTTGTTTGTGAGAAAGTTTTATCTATCACAAATTGGTATTTTCATGGAGATTTTGAGTTTACCATCAAGATTTTTCTCCTATCCAACCCAAGCCCTTATCTTTCGTCAGAAAGCCTCTCCCTCTAATGTCGATGGCCGCGAAGAAACAAATGACCGCCCACAAACGGCGCCCTATCCAAAGGCAGGACCAACACCACCACCGGGGGCACAATCACCATCAATCATGAGCGTACCGCAAAAGACATTGACTCCCCATCGCAGAGGGCAGCCGCTAATGCCCGTGCCTCGCCGTTGTACGAAGGCCAGATCCTTCAGATGCTCGCAGACATGAAAGAGCAGACGAAGGAGAAACAAGCCTTGTCAAATCACAATCAGGAGTAGACGGCTCTCGACCATGAAAGCTGCCTGTGAACAGGAGGTGCTGAAGCAACTCAGCGACCAACTCCAGGTGCAAATCACCGCCCTCCAAAGAACTCTGTAACGCCCCGATCCTAAGATACGGAGACGTTATGGCGACGTACATACGCGAGGTGAAAACACGCTCACGCGTACGTTAAGCCTCAGTATAGTACAATACCTCCATATAGACAAGGGGTCCAGCAGGAAATAAGTACAAGAATACCTGCAGAAAGAGGTTAGTTATCATAACAAATATGAAAACAGGAATAAATAAGATAACAGAAATAAAGCACTAAAATACCTATGAATAGTCCTGATGAGGAATCTCCCATGTGACTCCAAGGCACTCTCTGAAGCTATGGTAACTCGGATCGCCAATCTGGGCATGCAAACCCAGGGTCGTCAGAAAGCGACCTAGTGAGTGGTAAAACTGAAGGAGGCAGTAATATATACTATAGTACTACAAGCATGATACTACTATAGATATGTGATGGTGTATACCATATAATAAGCAGTAGAAATATATCAACATATAAGCAGTAGGAACATGTAAACAGGTCATCTTTTATTACCATTATTATCTAACCGGTTATCATCAGGTCATGTCTCTAATCATATCCAGTTTATAGAATATATAATGTTATCTAGTGATGACGAGTGTACATGCTAGTGGTGCTGTGATAACAGTGAATATGCAGATGGGCATATGCTACCTAACCAGTATCCGGTGTAGTGCATAGATAGTAATGATGTATGCAAGATATACATAAAATAGACTATATGCACATATGCATGAATAGTATGCTACTACATAAAGTGTAACATGTATCGGGTAAAGTAATAAATAGACGTGTAACATGATATCGGATAAATGATCAGGTACAACAAGAAGTACAACTATACAATAGAGAACATGTATCAGGTAAGGAACAGTAACAGTACAACTATACATGTAGCAGGCAGGTCATGTCAAAGTCATGTCATTTATACAATAGTAGCGATCAGTACCACCTGCTATTTTAATTACTCTCTTCCAGTGTCCCATACCACTGGCGGTTCATACTGAAGCCCGCACCCCAGTCGAACCCATCCGGACATGGCCTACGGGTACCATTATCCAAACGAGAGAGTAATCAAATAACAAATGTTCCCGATGTCACTATCGTGTATACTATTTTATTATGTTAATTGGAAACCCATGGTCGAGGAGTTCTTATCGGGTGGATGTATCCCGTGCATACCCGGGATCACGGCCTTAAACAAGCCCCTGGCTGCCAGGACCAGGGCCCTCCGCTAAGAGGGGAGCATGAATCAAGTAACAAGAGCTCATAGAGCAATTGGTAGGCAGCCCTCCTACCGTCCCCTGCAGTGGGAAAACAATATGGATCCAGTACATCACCCGATAAGATCTAATCAACCATCAAGTCTCCCCCATACCCCAGTTATCATTATGATCTGATATGTTCAGTATCCAATGTAACAAGAACAAATAACAGTACATGGTACAGTTTGTTGGCCCAAAGGCCCATCACTCTAGTTTTGATGATGATCAACTCATGAAGTTATGTTTACTAATGATCTTGTGTTTAATTAGTGACAGATTCATTATCAAGATCTTAGTAGGTGTGGAGCTTCAACAAAGGATTTAAAGACAAGTTGGAAGCTAGCACCGGTTGATTTACGAGCCTATGCATCAAGAACACATCTAGAGATGAGCTCGGTGGATTGCATTTGGACCAAGTCAAGAAGATGAGAAGCCTTCAAGTGAAGACTTCAAGAGGATGAAGACTTGTGTCTAGGTATAAGATTTTTATTTGTTTTAGTTAAAATGTAAAGGATAGAATAGATTGGTGGATTGCTCAAGTCATATCACACACACACTCTTGAGATTTAATTGTCTTTTCATAAAAGAATTTTTAGTTAGAAAAGACTCTTTCTTTTTGGTAAAAAGATTTTTTCATTGGACAAAATACATGTCTTGGTTTTTGATGTTACCTATATACATATCTTTCAAACCAAGTTTAGTGCTTTATGTCAAAAACTAGATATTTCATCTTGATTGTGTGGTGGATCATATCCATACACACTTTGCTTTATAAGTTCAAAATATCTTGTTTTTGTATTTTGTGAAGTTATGGAAAAACAAGTTTTAGAAAAACATATTTTTATAAAAACAGTTTTTATTATGATTGAAACTATTTTTCTGGATTTACTGTGAATTTCTGAGATTTTTATTAAGTTAAAAGACCAATCCTTAATCCCATTTTTCTGGTTCTGGCAGTTCTGATTTTTCAGAACTGACAGTGGCCGGTCGACCGGGTCGGTCGACCGGACGTGCACGGACGTGCACGCCTGTGTGCACTGGGGAACGGTCGACCGGACCGGTCGACCGCTTCAGAGAGCTTGGCTCTCGGGAAATATCGGTCGACCGGGCCGGTCGACCGACAGAGAGTTTACTCTCTTCTCCAGTTGCGCGGTCGACCGGGCCGGTCGACCGGAGGCTGCAACGGTCACATTTTGACCGTTGCCGGTCGACCGGACCGGTCGACCGGTAGCTCTGACAGAGCCCAACGGTCAGATTTTTCTGGCCTCTATAAAAGGGGGTTTTGTCATTGTTTGAAGCTAAGATTTTGAGGACTTCTTGAGCCAGTTTTTCCAGGTGATTTCCGAAGTTTTCTCCACAAAATAGAGTGCCAATATTTCCTATCAAAAGGGATTTTATCAAGAGAGTGTTTATTGTGATTTCTTGAGTTTTTCCATCAAAAGTTCTTTCCTTGATTTCTCACACTACACTTGAGCATCCATTGAGCTATTCATCCTATAGGAGAGTTGTAGTGAGAGTTTGTAATTGGTGATCAAGTGTTTAGATCACCAAGAGATCATTTCTTGTTCTTTGAGAAGGCGGACGGTTGTGTTCGCGGTTTGATTGAGGGTCCTAGTGAGGACTTGGTGTTGTTGGGTCCTAGTGAGGACTTGTAGCTTGAGGTGCGGCCTCGACGAGCCGGTGGGCTTGTGGTGTGTAAGGGACTAGAGAGTCCGAGGGCTTGTAGGTGTTGCGGCACCGAGGAGAGATCCGGTGGGATCTTGCATAGTGGAAATCCTTCGTGTGTCGAAGGCGGGGATGTAGAGCAAGTGTGCTCGAACCTCGAAACAAACCCTTTGTGTTTGCGATTGCTCACTCTTGCTCTCTTTCTCTTTTTGTCTCTATTTTATATCTTGCATTCAATTTATTGTGTCCATCTTATATATGCATGATATATTCCCTTGTGCTCATAATTGATATACATACTTGCTTGGGATTGTTGTAAACACTAGTATTCAACCAAGAGAGCCAACGCGGCACCTCAACCCATTCAAGGGGAATCTAGAGGAGTTTGTCCAGAGCCTCGCAAGGGGAATTCGGCAACACTCTTGTGTTATACATAAGTGTTTAATTAAAAGAAGTTTAATTTGGTCAACTTAGTTTTAATTCCGCATTATTTGTTCATAAGTGACCATTAGATTAGCCATCACCTATTCACCTCCCCTCTAGGTGATCTTACAATTGGTATCAGAGCTAGTGCTCTTGATATTGGGTCTAACAACCTAAGAGTTAAAGATCCTCTTTTAGGCTAATCACAAGATTTGTACACACACTATGGACTTCATGTCACCACCCACCTTTGACATTCTTAACATCCAAATTTGGAAGGTTAAGATGTCTTTGTTCCTCAAGGACTTGGCCTTAGTGTATATCTTGTCACAACTATAAAGAATATTGCTTAAATGGTAAGAACATTGAGGCTAATGCAAAAGCCCTTTATGCTATTAAGTCAACCCTAAATGATGATTATTTATCTAGGGTTTCTAATGTTGAATCGGCTTTTGTAGCTTGGAACATCATCACCTCCCTTGGCGAAAAGGATTTATACTATGCGGGGAGCGATTCGGACGTTGGAAGCGACATCTCCAACGTATGCTATATGGTCCAAGGGGATAACCCCCTTGAGGTAAACTCCGAATCCGATGATGATAGTATGTCATATGATGAGCTCTCTACATTTTGTCAATTATTGCTTGAGAGACATGACATAATTAAGAAAGAAAATAAAAATTTGAAAAGGACATTGCATGCATGCATAAGGAACACGATTAATTTAGAAGTAACATTGCATGTTTAGAAAAAGATAATAAAATTTTGAAAAAGAATTTTGATGCCATGCTTAATGATAAAGATTTATTAGAAAATAAAATGGCATGCTTAGAAAAAGAAAATGAGTTTTTGAAAATGTGAATGTTTCCCTTATGTCTAAATTAAATAATTTATGTAAAGGAAACATTGATTTGAAAAATAAAATTGATATGGTGGAAAAACAAAAAGAAGTTATTTTTCAAGAGAATAAATCTTTAAAAAGAAAACTATGTGAAAAAGAAAAAGATTTTGTTTCTCAAAAGAAAAGAAAATTGATCATATATCTCATCATACTTCTCATGCACACATTGATCAAAATGAGATTAAAAAGTTGAAAAATAAAATTGATAATTTGAGCTCTAATTTGAGCTCATGTGCATTCAATCATACTAGATTGGAATCCTTATTTCAAAAGAAACAAGTTCCTCATACTCATGCACATCATCATCATGACCATGCTTATGATGCACATCATGCTCACACTCCCACTCATAAGTATGCTAAGGTGTACACATGTACACATTGTGGTCGCAAAGGCCATCTAAGAAATTTTGTTATGAAAGGTTAAATGTTCTTATTTTTGATAAAAATAAAAATGCTTGGGTTCCTTACAAGACTAACCCCATAGGACCCAAGAAAATATGGGTACCAAAATCCCCACCTTGTGTATTTGATGTAGGTGAGGAATCTCTCAAAACGTGAGAGATTTGGTGCCTTGATGGTGGGTGCATTTGAACTAAAATGACACATACTTGGAGCACCGCTATCAAGGAATTTTGGTGGGTCAACCACCATGCTAGGAGCTTTGGAGTTGGTAACGATTTCTAAACTCCTATTTCATTTATGCATATGCTTTTAATTTCATGTAGCATGTTCATATTTTTTTTGGGTGCTTCATGTGGCATTTACATGCTTAAATGTAGAATATGTCAAAACTTGCATTTATACATATATGAATAGTGAACTACAATTGACTCATATATATTTGAACTTCATGCTCATTTGTATCCACTATATGCATGTGTATAGGCTAGTTTTGATGATTCGGTCATTTATACTTGTTATGCCTATCTTTGATCTTACTTCATGTATATGTGTGTTTAATTCAAATCTAATAAATATACATGTATACCCTTGAGTCACTTGCCTTCATGCAATATATATTGGACTCTTTTCATATTGGGATATGTATGCATATTGTTAGAATTGGATAAATCATACATATACCATGAAGATTAGTATTTTAAATAAATAATAATTAAAAAAAATGATTTTTCATGTTTTTGATTTGTACAACAAAATGTGAGTTATGATCTTTTGAGCTTGAATGACTATTTTCATAAAAATGCTATTTACATGATCTTTTGAACACTCATCTTTATGATACAAAATATTTTTATGCTTTATGGACTATGAGTGCTTGAACTTTTGTGTATTTAGTATTATTCATGGAAAACATTTGACTTTGTATTTTTGAAGGATCTTTAACTAGTTTGTCAAAAATCCATTTAAACTAGTTATCTATTCTTCAATTGATTCACATGATCCTATTTTTAATCATATGGATAAATTTTTTTGTATTTTCAAAATTTATTTGATGCTTCATGATTTGAATATTAGTTTAAATGTTAGCATTTGTCAACACTTGGATTTATACTTATACACATTATGGATCACAAATAAATCTATATATGATTGGGTTGAATGCTTATTTGTGCCCATTAGGTGTGCTAGTATAGCCTAAGTTTTGATGATTATTACATTTTAAACTTGTATTCCCATTTTGGATTTATGATCATGTGCTTTCATTTCATGTATATGTTTGTCTTGCCAAAACATTAAGATATACATGGATACCTCTTGAGTAATTTGCCTTTCATGCAAATCTATAAATGGACTCAATTGTGTTTTAAGGATGTGTATGTATACTTAATGTCTTGTCAAAACATACATATATCTTGAAATATAAATTTTTGTTTTTAATAAAAAGTTTGTAGTTTTTCAATAAAATTTTTGTGATGGATTTCATGATTTCAAAATTTTAAGGAATATTGAGTTTTATTGCTATTTTTCATGATACCATGTTCCACATAACACTATCACACTCACTTCTTTTTGATATGGACTTTTTGGATAGAGTGCTTTTTAGTGCCTTGTGTTTCATTGATATTTCATGAAAAACTTTTGACGTATTCCTTGATTGAAGGATTCCGTACTAGTTGTTAAACACCTTCATTTAACTAGTTCGAATTCTTCATGTAGTAGATTTTATGATATATACACTTAAGCTTAAATTTCAATTGGTATCATTGGATATTTTCAATTGGTATCAATGTGACCTCTTATTGTGTATACTCATATGTTGTTCTTTCATATATGTATGTCTCTACTGAAATTGGTATACTCTTTTCATACATATATATAATTGTTGTGTGCTTGTATTAAAATGGATTTATATTTGAAAGCACAATAGTTGTTAATGCTAAGCTTACTTCAAATCTTATTTATTTTAAAGCTTATGCATTGTATTTCAAAATTGGTATCAAAATTCAAAATTTGATTGATCTACATTTGGTACCTTAAAGAAAGTTGTGTATTTTAAGATATTTCAAATTTTGTTTTCATAAGAAAAGTTCAAAATTTTGTCTTGTTAAAGAAATATTCAAAATTTTTGATTTGTATTTCCTATATGCAAGGAGAGCTTAACATCTCTCTTACATATAGATTCATGTTGAGTATATCATAAATTGAGGAGCTTGACAACTCTTCTTTATATGATATACGTGTGTAGGGGGAGCTTCACATCTCCTCTTATGCATTACATAATATGTGTTATGTGAGTTAGGGCTTGTCATCCCTTCTTCATGTAATGCATATGTGTAGGGAAGTTAACTTAGCGTCTTCCTCTTCATGAATGTATATCGCATATAAATCTTATTGATTGATTTGATTTTACCCTCCTTGATTTCCTTATTTTTGACCAAAAAGGGGGAGAAAATTTGTTTGATGATTTGAACTTTGAACCCTTTGTTGATGATTGACAAAAAGGGGGAGAAGTTTTTTTTTGAGTTATATTTATATGCATGATTTCCTTTCTTAAGGAGGAGAAATATTTGTCTTCCTTACTTAAGGTTGTATAAGATTTGTATTTATGCATATATATTTTGGTTTGCAAATAATAGGAGAAAAAGATTTGTTTTTGTGTTATCTCCATTCATTTGCATACATGTCATGTGCTTCATTGTCATATCTTTATCATTTATTTGATATGCATGAGTTAAGGGGGAGCTTCTTTGAAGCTTTACTTTAATCCATGCATATATAACTTCATGAGTTTTGTCATCATCAAAAAGGGAGAGATTGTTGGCCCAAAGGCCCATCACTCTAGTTTTGATGATGATCAACTCATGAAGTTATGTTTACTAATAATCTTGTGTTTAATTAGTGACAGATTCATTATCAAGATCTTAGTAGGTGTGGAGCTTCAACAAAGGATTTAAAGACAAGTTGGAAGCTAGCACCGTTGATTCACGAGCCTATGCATCAAGAACACATCTAGAGATGAGCTCGGTGGATTGCATTTGGACCAAGTCAAGAAGATGAGAAGCCTTCAAGTGAAGACTTCAAGAGGATGAAGACTTGTGTCTAGGTATAAGATTTTTATTTGTTTTAGTTAAAATGTAAAGGATAGAATAGATTGGTGATTGCTCAAGTCATATCACACACACACTCTTGAGATTTAATTGTCTTTTCATAAAAGAATTTTTAGTTAGAAAAGACTCTTTCTTTTTGGTAAAAAGATTTTTCATTGGACAAAATACATGTCTTGGTTTTTGATGTTACCTATATACATATCTTTCAAAACCAAGTTTAGTGCTTTATGTCAAAAACTAGATATTTCATCTTGATTGTGTGGTGGATCATATCCATACACACTTTGCTTTATAAGTTCAAAATATCTTGTTTTTGTATTTTGTGAAGTTATGGAAAAACAAGTTTTAGAAAAACATATTTTTATAAAAACATTTTTATTATGATTGAAACTATTTTTCTGGATTTACTGTGAATTTCTGAGATTTTTATTAAGTTAAAAGACCAATCCTTAATCCCATTTTTCTGGTTCTGGCAGTTCTGATTTTTCAGAACTGACAGTGGCCGGTCGACCGGGTCGGTCGACCGGACGTGCACGGACGTGCACGCCTGTGTGCACTGGGGAACGGTCGACCGGACCGGTCGACCGCTTCAGAGAGCTTGGCTCTCGGGAAATATCGGTCGACCGGCCGGTCGACCGACAGAGAGTTTACTCTCTTCTCCAGTTGCGCGGTCGACCGGGCCGGTCGACCGGAGGCTGCAACGGTCACATTTTTGACCGTTGCCGGTCGACCGGACCGGTCGACCGGTAGCTCTGACAGAGCCTAACGGTCAGATTTTTCTGGCCTCTATAAAAGGGGGTTTTGTCATTGTTTGAAGCTAAGATTTTGAGGACTTCTTGAGCCAGTTTTTCCAGGTGATTTCCGAAGTTTTCTCCACAAAATAGAGTGCCAATATTTCCTATCAAAAGGGATTTTATCAAGAGAGTGTTTATTGTGATTTCTTGAGTTTTTCCATCAAAAGTTCTTTCCTTGATTTCTCACACTACACTTGAGCATCCATTGAGCTATTCATCCTATAGGAGAGTTGTAGTGAGAGTTTGTAATTGGTGATCAAGTGTTTAGATCACCAAGAGATCATTTCTTGTTCTTTGAGAAGGCGGATGGTTGTGTTCGCGGTTTGATTGAGGGTCCTAGTGAGGACTTGGTGTTGTTGGGTCCTAGTGAGGACTTGTAGCTTGAGGTGCGGCCTCGACGAGCCGGTGGGCTTGTGGTGTGTAAGGGACTAGAGAGTCCGAGGGCTTGTAGGTGTTGCGGCACCGAGGAGAGATCCGGTGGATCTTGCATAGTGGAAATCCTTCGTGTGTCGAAGGCGGGGATGTAGAGCAAGTGTGCTCGAACCTCGAAACAAACCCTTTGTGTTTGCGATTGCTCACTCTTGCTCTCTTTCTCTTTTTGTCTCTATTTTATATCTTGCATTCAATTTATTGTGTCCATCTTATATATGCATGATATATTCCCTTGTGCTCATAATTGATATACATACTTGCTTGGGATTGTTGTAAAAACTAGTATTCAACCAAGAGAGCCAACGCGGCACCTCAACCCATTCAAGGGGAATCTAGAGGAGTTTGTCCAGAGCCTCGCAAGGGGAATTCGGCAACACTCTTGTGTTATACATAAGTGTTTAATTAAAAGAAGTTTAATTTGGTCAACTTAGTTTTAATTCCGCATTATTTGTTCATAAGTGACCATTAGATTAGCCATCACCTATTCACCCCCCTCTAGGTGATCTTACACGGTTAACACGATAACTGGACCTGAGCTCTGTTGATAGCGTAGAACAATATAACGAGAATCAGGAACAATATAACATGAACAAGATATCATGAACAATATATCGAGAAACGGGAACAATAGATGTGGGATTCCCACATATCGCATATCTACAGCTCTCATGTCCAGTAACGGAAATCCATATCAATAACAGGAAACAATCATATAACATGAATATGGTAACATGGAATAATAATCGGTGTAACATGCACAGTGAGTCATATGACAAGAAGATAGAAAGAATACAAGCATGTACACTCGTGTGGTAAGCATCTGTAACAGTGCGGTCTGTGTAACAAGTATCCGTGAGTGGTACATGTATATATCAGTGGAAGATGAATATGAAATACTAAAGTGACGTTTCATAGTATCAATGCAACATGTACATGTAGTATCAATGGTCAGTGACTCATATATGGTGACCTACCGTATCCGTATAATGATATCCGTATCTTAGTGGTATAGCCCTCATCCATGTAACCTATATGCGTAGCACTAACACATGTTATAATAGTAGTCCGTGTCTCGTGTAATACCATGTCCTAGTGCATGACAGTAATGATGTCTAGCATGCAGGTTCAGTAACAGGGTAGTGTCCTAGCGATACGATACATGACATCATAGTGTCTAGGCATATGGTAATATAGTGGGACAATTATCAGTGGTACATAAACATGACATAAGAGAGATTAGTCAGGTAATTGCTAAGTACAGTTTTTATTACAGTGTCTTCATATGGCTTACAATTTAATAATCTTAACCATAGGGATTTATCGGTAATCATGTTTTATTTCAATAAAGCAACCACTCCAATTTAGTAAACATGAATAAATATAATTTATTAAAAGAAAACACTCACAAACTGGTCATGGGACAGTAGCTCTCGTTCCCACGATCGCAACGGATCCAGAATCGTCCAAATCGAGTCCGGATGCTCCAGATATCGCCCGAATACTAAATCATAACAAATAGGGTTAAATATGTAAATAAACTATTAAATGCAAATATGGAAATATCCAGGGGGTTTTCTATAAACTTACCTTTATTGGGTTTTGGATGCGGGTTTGGCTCATAACGGGTCGGGTCCAGATCCACAACCCATACCCGTTAACTTAAGTTAACGGGTGGTGGGTTAACGGGTAATAGGGTATTAAAATAACCCAAATGGGTTATCCAAAAGTTATTGGGTTTGGGTTTTACCCAACCCAATAAGGGAGGAGGAGCAGCAGCAACAAGTGCTGCTTGCTCGGGTGTGGGCCGGCCGGCCGCCGGCGGCGGCCCCGGCCGCCGGCGACGGTCCAGTGGCCGAAAAAGAGAGGGAGGAAGTGAGAGAGAGAGAGAGAGATAAATAAAAAGAAAAGGTGGGGAAGAAGTAGCAGCAGTGAAGAAGAAGAAAGAAAAGAAAAGAAAAGAAAGGAAGAAGAAGAAAGGAGAAGGGGGTGCGGTGGTGGCCTTGGGGGCTTGCGGCCGCTGGCGGCGGCCGGCGGCCTAGCCGCTGGCGCTGGCAGGAGTCGCCGGCCCTCCCCTGTTTTGGATCGCACAGAGAGAGGGAGAGGGCTTAGGATTTAATTAAAGAGAGAGAGTGGAAGAATTAGAGAGAGAGGGGGAGAGGTTTGTGAGAGAGAGAAAGAGAGAGAGAAAAGGGATTAAAAAGGGAGAGAGGCGGTGGATGAACAGTAGGGCGGTGGAGGTAGCGTGGGGAAGAAGAAAGGGGAAAGAAAAGAAAAGAAAAGAAATTAAATGAATAAAATAATATTATTTAATTCGGTCCAAATTTGACTAGTCCCGAACGGTGCCCAAAATTACAGAAAATATAGAAAATTACGCTGAGACGTAATATGAAAACGGTTTTCCAAAATTCAATCCAGTTTGCAAATTAAAATCCCGGAAGCTGTCGCCGATACGGGCGACACCGGTTTGGCCGGATTTTCGATAAATTGAGAAAAATCCCCAAAAATACCCGAACGTAGATCATGTGATTCTAAGACATACGGTGAAAGCGGATTTTTCAAATTCAACTCCGTTTGTGAAATAAAAATCGGAAGGCAGGTTATCGGTATCGGTCGACACCGACAACGGAGATTTTCCAAAATAATCCAGAAAATTTCCAGAAAATCCTGAAAAATCTACAATATTAGGAAATGATTTTTGAAACTGAAATCAGGTCAATCGGAATACTACAGAGGTCAACTCAAATTTGTACGTCGTATCGCGTACAGATACGGTGATACGTACACCGGGGATCAGGGTGTTACATTTCTCCCCACCTTACAAAAATTGCGTCCTCGCAATTTCAATCAGGTGTGAGAACAAGATTTTCAATCCCAAAGCCTAAAGGTGATGGGTCTACGACACTTCCGCTGCGCACTCTGATATCTATAAGGAACTCGGGATGGAGAAGTATGGTACTGAACTAGCACTAACGGATTGGAAGCAAGACGATGCAAGGAAAGCGAGAAGGAACTCGGATGTTCTGGTTGACAACTGGAAGGAAGGAAGGAATACAAACGAGTCAAGTAATGAATTGTCAAGGTCATGGTATTCTTGTACTCGTTGCTGGAATCTCCAAATTCAGATACAGATCAGTGAATCTGAACCTGATTGTACTGTTGGTAAGAGCCCAAGGATTGACCCAGGTGGTTACCCGCACTAGGTGTGAACCTAAGCTCTGATACCACTCTGTAACGCCCCGATCCTAAGGATACGGAGACGTTATGGCGACGTACATACGCGAGGTGAAAACACGCTCACGCGTACGTTAAGCCTCAGTATAGTACAATACCTCCATATAGACAAGGGGTCCAGCAGGAAATAAGTACAAGAATACCTGCAGAAAGAGGTTAGTTATCATAACAAATATGAAAACAGGAATAAATAAGATAACAGAAATAAAGCACTAAAATACCTATGAATAGTCCTGATGAGGAATCTCCCATGTGACTCCAAGGCACTCTCTGAAGCTATGGTAACTCGGATCGCCAATCTGGGCATGCAAACCCAGGGTCGTCAGAAAGCGACCTAGTGAGTGGTAAAACTGAAGGAGGCAGTAATATATACTATAGTACTACAAGCATGATACTACTATAGATACGTGATGGTGTATACCATATAATAAGCAGTAGAAATATATCAACATATAAGCAGTAGGAACTGTAAACAGGTCATCTTTTATTACCATTATTATCTAACCGGTTATCATCAGGTCATGTCTCTAATCATATCCAGTTTATAGAATATATAATGTTATCTAGTGATGACGAGTGTACATGCTAGTGGTGCTGTGATAACAGTGAATATGCAGATGGGCATATGCTACCTAACCAGTATCCGGTGTAGTGCATAGATAGTAATGATGTATGCAAGATATACATAAAATAGACTATATGCACATATGCATGAATAGTATGCTACTACATAAAGTGTAACATGTATCGGGTAAAGTAATAAATAGACGTGTAACATGATATCGGATAAATGATCAGGTACAACAAGAAGTACAACTATACAATAGAGAACATGTATCAGGTAAGGAACAGTAACAAGTACAACTATACATGTAGCAGGCAGGTCATGTCAAAGTCATGTCATTTATACAATAGTAGCGATCAGTACCACCTGCTATTTTAATTACTCTCTTCCAGTGTCCCATACCACTAGCGGTTCATACTGAAGCCCGCACCCCAGTCGAACCCATCCGGACATGGCCTACGGGTACCATTATCCAAACGAGAGAGTAATCAAATAACAAATGTTCCCGATGTCACTATCGTGTATACTATTTTATTATGTTAATTGGAAACCCATGGTCGAGGAGTTCTTATCGGGTGGATGTATCCCGTGCATACCCGGGATCACGGCCTTAAACAAGCCCCTGGCTGCCAGGACCAGGGCCCTCTGCTAAGAGGGGAGCATGAATCAAGTAACAAGAGCTCATGGAGCAATTGGTAGGCAGCCCTCCTACCGTCCCCTGCAGTGGGAAAACAATATGGATCCAGTACATCACCCGATAAGATCTAATCAACCATCAAGTCTCCCCCATACCCCAGTTATCATTATGATCTGATATGTTCAGTATCCAATGTAACAAGAACAAATAACAGTACATGGTACGGTTAACACGATAACTGGACCTGAGCTCTGTTGATAGCGTAGAACAATATAACGAGAATCAGGAACAATATAACATGAACAAGATATCATGAACAATATATCGAGAAACGGGAATAATAGATGTGGGATTCCCACATATCGCATATCTACAGCTCTCATGTCCAGTAACGGGAAATCCGTATCAATAACAGGAAACAATCATATAACATGAATACGGTAACATGGCACAATAATCGGTGTAACATGCACAGTGAGTCATATGACAAGAAGATAGAAAGAATACAAGCATGTACACTCGTGTGGTAAGCATCTGTAACAGTGCGGTCTGTGTAACAAGTATCCGTGAGTGGTACATGTATATATCAGTGGAAGATGAATATGAAATACTAAAGTGACGTTTCATAGTATCAATGCAACATGTACATGTAGTATCAATGGTCAGTGACTCATATATGGTGACCTACCGTATCCGTATAATGATATCCGTATCTTAGTGGTATAGCCCTCATCCATGTAACCTATATGCGTAGCACTAACACATGTTATAATAGTAGTCCGTGTCTCGTGTAATACCATGTCCTAGTGCATGACAGTAATGATGTCTAGCATGCAGGTTCAGTAACAGGGTAGTGTCCTAGCGATACGATACATGACATCATAGTGTCTAGGCATATGGTAATATAGTGGGACAATTATCAGTGGTACATAAACATGACATAAGAGAGATTAGTCAGGTAATTGCTAAGTACAGTTTTTATTACAGTGTCTTCATATGGCTTACAATTTAATAATCTTAACCATAGGGATTTACCGGTAATCATGTTTTATTTCAATAAAGCAACCACTCCAATTTAGTAAACATGAATAAATATAATTTATTAAAAAGAAAACACTCACAAACTGGTCATGGGACAGTAGCTCTCGTTCCCACGATCGCAACGGATCCAGAATCGTCCAAATCGGAGTCCGGATGCTCCAGATATCGCCCGAATACTAAATCATAACAAATAGGGTTAAATATGTAAATAAACTATTAAATGCAAATATGGAAATATCCAGGGGTTTTCTGTAAACTTACCTTTATTGGGTTTTGGATGCGGGTTTGGCTCATAACGGGTCGGGTCCAGATCCACAACCCATACCCGTTAACTTAAGTTAACGGGTAGTGGGTTAACGGGTAATAGGGTATTAAAATAACCCAAATGGGTTATCCAAAAGTTATTGGGTTTGGGTTTTACCCAACCCAATAAGGGAGGAGGAGCAGCAGCAGCAAGTGCTGCTGCTTGCTCGGGTGTGGGCCGGCCGGCCAGCCTAGCTGGCCGGCGGCGCTGGCCGGCCGCCGGCGACGGTCCAGTGGCCGGAAAAGAGAGGGAGGAAGTGAGAGAGAGAGAGAGAGAGATAAATAAAAAGAAAAGGTGGGGAAGAAGTAGCAGCAGTGAAGAAGAAGAAAGAAAAGAAAAGAAAAGAAAGGAAGAAGAAGAAAGGAGAAGGGGGTGCGGTGGTGGCCTTGGGGGCTTGCGGCCGGAGGCGGCGGCCGGCGGCCTAGCCGCTGGCGCTGGCAGGAGTCGCCGGCCCTCCCCTGTTTTGGATCGCACAGAGAGAGGGAGAGGGCTTAGGGATTTAATTAAAGAGAGAGAGTGGAAGAATTAGAGAGAGAGAGGGGGAGAGGTTTGTGAGAGAGAGAAAGAGAGAGAGAGAAAAGGGATTAAAAAGGGGGAGAGGCGGTGGATGAACAGTAGGGCGGTGGAGGTAGCGTGGGGAAGAAGAAAGGGGAAAGAAAAGAAAAGAAAAGAAATTTAAATGAATAAAATAATATTTTAATTCGGTCCAAAATTTGACTAGTCCCGAACGGTGCCCAAAAATTACAGAAAATAGAGAAAATTACGCTGAGACGTAATATGAAAACGGTTTTCCGAAATTCAATCCAGTTTGCAAATTAAAAATCCCGGAAGCTGTCGCCGATACGGGCGACACCGGTTTGGCCGGATTTTCGATAAATTGAGAAAAATCCCCAAAAATACCCGAACGTAGCTCATGTGATTCTAAGACATACGGTGAAAGCGGATTTTCCAAATTCAACTCCGTTTGTGAAATAAAAATCGGAAGGCAGGTTATCGGTATCGGTCGACACCGACAACGGAGATTTTCCAAAATAATCCAGAAAATTTCCAGAAAATCTTGAAAAATCTACAATATTAGGAAATGATTTTTGAAACTGAAATCAGGTCAATCGGAATACTACAGAGGTCAACTCAAATTTGTACGTCGTATCGCGCACAGATACGGTGATACGTACACCGGGGATCAGGTGTTACAAACTCAGGTCCAAATACAGCCAGAAGACAAACTTGGAGTGGGGGAGACTCGGGTTGATGGGCCCATTATGAACCTAAGGCGGTCCATATCGACTTCTCCCCTGCGAGAACACTGCTCTGACAACGAAGCTGATTCACCTCATTTTCGAGCGGGAGTTCAGCAAGACTAGACTTGGAGGAGGATCGAGGAGATCTCCTACATCTGAACCCTCACCGAGCTAGTCCAAAGACGAATCGAGAAGATAAGTTGTAACTTCATAGCGGACTAAAACAAGCCACTGTCAAGGTCTCTGATTTCCCTTTCTTTGAAGCGATTCTGAAGTGTGAATTCTTGAAAAAAAATCACGACTCTGACCTTTGACTACTACTCTGGAGCTAGCGACCAATCCGGCACATCTGGCATTTCTGAGACAAGATGGTAGTCTACTCTCATAACGATCTGCTCACGTGCCTAACCGTTCTATTCAGTCTGAAAGGTGTGGGCTCGGATTGGTTTTATTCTCTGTCATCGCGTACGCTCCATAATTTCGAGGAGAGAAGGCACTCCTCACCCAATACGCCTCCCACTGGGAGGCCAAGAAGAATAACCATCACTTCTCACCGTCAAAACGAGACAGGGAGACAAATTCAAGTTGTACATCAGTTACTTCCAGAACCAGCTCATCAAGATTCCCAACTGCGGTGAAGATGTCTCTGCACTTGTGTTCATCAGCAGACTGTAAATTTCTTACCCTCTATACAAGCACCTGTTGAAACATGACGTCACTCGGATGAGTGAGATCCTGTCATTACTAGTAAGTCTGTCAAATTGCGTCAAAAATTTGCGTAGAATATAGACATTTTGCGTTGAAAATTTTTGTTTTGCGTCGAATTTTTGCGCCAAAAATATTCAACGCTAAACACCTCGACGCAAATATTGCGTCAAAAATTCGACGCAATTATATTCGGCACAAAGTGAAATATTGCGTCAGATTTTCGACGCAATGTTTCTTTTTTTATTTTCTGTAAATTTACATATTGCTTCAAATTTCTGACGCAATTTTTATTTTTGCATCGAAAGTTCGATGCAAAATTAAAAATTTTTTTTAAAAGTCCTAAAATTGCGCCGAAAATATGTTTTCGACGCAAATTGTTGTCTGGCCCGATCCAAAAGTTATGGGAAAGTTGAAAATTTTTTGTATAAAAATGAAATCTGTGCCATAAACTTGCGTTGAATTTAAAAATTCGACGCAATTATATGAAAAATTGCGTCGAATATTTTATTTCTGACACAAAATGTTGTCTGGCCTTATCTCAGAGTTATGGGAAAGTTAAAATTGTTTATATAAAAAATGAAATCTGTGTCATCAAATTGCGTCGAATTTTAATATTGACACAATTTTATGACTAACTGCATCGAATTTTATATTTTCGACGCAATTATTGTCCTATAATTGCGTCGAAAATATAATATTCGACGCAATTTGCAGACTTTTTTTTTTTGAAAAATTACAACTTACGTGCTACATCCATACATACATATGTACATCTCAATAATGAATATTTATACATCTTCATCAATCTCATTAAAGTCTAAGTAATTTCAAACAAGCACCACTCTCTTCAAGACTAAATAATCGCAAACAAGCACCAATCTCAATCAAACAACAACCAAATAGAATAATAATCAAATATAATCTCACCAAATATAATAATAGCCAAACACCAATCTCATCAAAGTCTAAGTAATCTCAACATGTATAATAATAACAAACAGAAGTCAAAATACAAGTAATATCAATTACAATCATATCACCCAATCTCAGTTAAGCCTTGTCGTCATTCCTGCCAGCACCGTCGTCGCCCCCGCTGCTAGGTTACCTGGCGTTTTGTTGACTCATTATAAATTGGGAGATGAATTGCTGCATCTCTCTCTGAGTAGCCTCCAAACTGCCGATCCTCTCTATGTCGGCATCCGACTGCGGCCTCATGGTCTGAACCTGCTGCTCAAGCTGGACAGTGTAGGCATCCCTCTTAGTGGGCCTGTGCCTCTGGGAACATCCACACGCAACCCGAGCCTCATCACACGTCCAAATATCTTGAGAGTCGCTCATGTGCTGGCGGTGCTCTCGTCGTTGCCAGCTGCTATCACTGCATCATAATTCCTCTCGAGCTGGAGCTGAAAATTAACAAAGGCTTGATAAAAATATAATTAAGTTTCTATCATTTTCATAAAATGTAAGGATATATAAACAAATTTTTAATACTTACAAGAATAGACATGGCGTCGTCGGTGATGGGCTTATCCCGGGTGTGGGGTATAAGAAGCTCACCCTTAAGACATCCAGCGCATCCATCTTTAAGAATTCCTTGTTGTAGATCTTCTTTGCGTTCGATTTTGTCCCACGGGTCTCTATTAGAGATGCAAGAAATTTAAAAAATTAAATTAACTTAAAAAGCAAATATACTATAAAACCAAATGAATATATATTTATACTTACAAATTTGCCCTTCCACACAGAAAGAGCGTCTCTACCCATCCTATGCGGCAAGTTATATGCAGCGCGAGAGGCTTTACATTTTTCCATCTTCGATTTCAAATTTAAAAATAAACAAGCTAGTAATTTTCAGGTATATTTAATATATAAACAATTCATAACTTTTTTATTTTACCAATCCACTCCCGTCGTCCTGGCTATTCTTTTCATATGTCGACAAGAGGTTCATCCAAGCCTCACTGTCGACTCTGTCCGGCTGCAATGTAGTAGCATCATCTATGGACCTCCGGCAGCGATCAAAGGTATGACGCAGGAAACGATTTTTGTTATCGTTCCACTTCTTCCTGGCATTGTGATCGGGGTGAAACATTACACAAAAAGTGCCATTTTGAAATCAATAATTAATATGTGCGTGCTTTGGCTTCCTCGATGCTTCTGTTATAGCATAGAGGCTAAATTGGTCGAATCCACAAAGACAAAAAGCGATAGAAGCTTTACTTGTATGTTCACGTGTGTATGTAACGGTTCTTCTATGTTTCAAGTAATGAAAAGAAAAGAAAATAAAGAATGAAAACAGAAGAGTATAGTGGAAACAAAGATAGAAATATTGAAGATAAGATATTTGTGGTTTTTAAATTATTTCTAAAACAAAATAAAAAGGAAAAAAACCCATGGCTACTAAATACTAATGGCTCCACCAATATGCTCACCTCTTAGTGATAGTTGCCTCACATGTATCCTTGGCCATCACTAGTCCTTGGTTCAAGAGCTTTACAAAGTAAGACCCATAAGATCACTTTCACATCCAAACTCAACAAATAAGAGTAAGCTACACTTAAACCATCGAAACTAACTAGAGCAAGCATGTAATAAAGTAATAGTAACTTGTTACAGAGTTAGATGTTAAAGCATTAGAATCCATTATCATGAGCCATCAATGGCTCTTGCAAGAGTAAGACCAAGTAGAGACTAATAAATTCATGTGGATTATCAAGTTAGGAGTTAGCAAGTTAATGGTTAGTGGTTAGTTGCCATGAGAGAAAAAGTTAAGTATGTAAAGAGTTAGAGAGAAGAAAACAAGTAGCGATAAGGAGATAACCTTTCATAGATTGTTACCTTCTATTACAAGAACCCTAACTTTCATCCTGTGGATCTCTCTTCCCTATTACATGATCTACAAAAGAAATGAAAAATAAAGAAAGAAGAAAACTACACTAAACTACACAAATGGGAGAAATCTACCCTAAAAAGTCTCTTCCCTTCTGTTCTGAAAAACCTGGGTATTTATAGGCAAAGGGGGGCACCGGGGAGGCATCACGGGGCCGTGCGTCAAATCTCGATGCGCGGCTCCATCTGTGGTCGTAGTGGCACCGCGCGCAGCGCTACCTAGTGCAGTTTTCTTGTCTGTCTCTCTGTTGGTTTCCTCTGCTGGTTCCTAGTTTTCTGCTCTCAGATTTGATAGATCAGCTCCCCAAAGTCAATGGCTATATTAGAATGTAAATATCACCAAATAAATGAGATTTTTGATCTTCTTCTTCATTTCACACCATGGATCTAGGACCAAACAAGAGAGGTATTATTAACAATATTTAATATTGAATAAATGTGAAGATGTGGTATGAAATATGCAATTTTAGAGACTAATCACACCCCCACACTTATCTTTTGCTCGTCCCGAGCAAAACAGAAAAATTATGAAAATTATTACACCACTTTTGCAGGTGACGTGATTGCACTAAGCATGTGCAACAAGCCGTTAAACCTCTAGGTTTTTTCCTATAGTAGGAGTTTTATCTCCTGAGGGTTTTCAGCGGATTACACCCACAAAATCCATAAAGAAAGAAATCAAATATTTGTATTTTGAAAACACATTTTGAACTAGAGAAAAGTGTTAAAATATTTTTGCGAAAATTTAAGTGATCCAAGATCATAGGTTAACCAGAAATTATTCTTTCTTAAACTAAGTCTAAATGCAAAATCTTGTTATAAATTAAATGTAAGAATTTAAAATTGAATCGATCCTTTGATTTTTCATAAAAACTCATAGAAAATATGCACTTTGTAAACTGTGAAGATTTTAGGATATCGACTCTAACTTTCATGCCATTTATCTATATCAAAATTTTTTCTTCCCTTAGTTCTTTTAGGCTTTCTATCTTATCCGGGTAGTGAGCCTTTAACCAGTTACTTCCAAACCAGATGGTTTTAGAGAACCAGATGAGAAAACATCCCCCAGCTTAAGGACTCAAGTAAACAAGGCCACAAACTAAAGGAGATTATTTTGTTTTGGTCCACCGTTTTAAGCGTGAATAATCATGCTTCCTGAGGTATAATTACCCAGCTTTAATAAGTAATTTTTATGGTCTTTAATAAATCAAAATTATTTTTTATGGCATTTTCAGTCTTTGTTTCAATCCCAAAAAATTGTGCAAGTGTGAAGTGCATATATCTAATGCAAAAAATTCAAGATCAAATTATCTTTTAATCTTACTTTCTTATCCTAAAATTTAAACAAGATCTATTATTTTGATTCAGTTTAAGAATTCATAATTTTAGATCTTCTTAATTCCTAAGATCTTCTTAACTTTCTTAAAAATAAATCAAAACTATTCTCTTATTTCAAAAAGTTTTGTAAAGAGAAAAGAAAAGAGTTTTTATACAAAAGAAAAACTCTAAATTTTTTTAAAAAGAAGTGTAAAAGAAAGAAAAAAGTTTAGAACAACCTACGTTAGTAAACCCTCCCCTACACTTATCTCATGCATTGTCCTCAATACATCGTGAATGTGTATATGCATGAAACAAATAAGGAAGAAAAATTACCTCTAGGTGGTAGTTCCGGTAGTGGTCTGATTGGTCTATGAAATGCGGCCTAATTCAAAGATTGTAATCTTGTAGGAACCCACCAGTGACCTCTCGAATACAACCCATTAAAAGAATGATTGAGTGAATAGTCTTATTCAAAAAATTATCCACATCCAATTTTCAATTTTCAAAAATAATTCTTGAATCATTTATTAAACACATTTGTCTAACAATGAAGTGTGATTATGGAAGATGGTTGATTTGGGCTCAAACGGAACAAGAATAAATACCGACTTAGGAATTTGACTTAGATCAAGTCAAGATTCAAAAGTGGGAGTCGAAATACGTTTAAATATGGAGTCCAAACCAAAAAGTTGATGTTTACACACTTTTTCCGTCTACAGAATATGATCGTAAAATATTGGTGGCTCCATTTCACAATGTACTGGTACAAGATTCAATGTTGACTCAGGAATATGAAAAAATCCGATAGAGATATCAAAGTCATTATTGAATCAAAAGGTGAAAAGAAATTACCAACTTGTGGATCGGGATCACATTCACGCTCAATTTCAATTTTAAGAAAGGGATAACTTGCCAAAATGTCAATAAGACTTTCAGAATTTTGATTTTGGTCAAGTTCAAATGGATGTGCTGAAATTGAATCTTGATTTTCAAAATAACATGATTTTTGGGTCCACTCAATAGAGTTAGGGATATAAGGATTGGTCAAAGGTTGATAAGAAAGATTTTTCTCATTCTCATTGATCAATTCGCTTATTATTAAGTCTAACCTACTGGTAGGCCGGGCAGAATTTTAAGTCTGAATCATGTCATCCATACTCTTTGCAATTGGTTCTTCTTCAAAAGGTGAGTATGGAAGTTGGTTTTAGAAATTGTAGTGAAATCGTGAGTCCATCAGATTTTGTGATTGTTACTCGGACTCACGCAAGGCTTCCATACTCATTTCCATGATGGATTTTTTTTGCAATTAGATATTCTAGAAAAGAAGTATGTGAAGTTTGGTACTGAGAAAATGGTGAGTCCAATATGTTTTGAGAATATCGCTCGGACTCACGCAAGAGTTCCATACTCAATTTCAGGATTGATGGTTGTTCATTTTGAATTGGTGAGACTGAAAAAGATGAGTTTGACTCTTAATAATTTGGTTGATGAGTTCAACATGTTTTGAAGAATTTATTGTTGAGACTCAAGCATGGCTTCTATACTCTTTTGTATCTCTGATTTTTTTCAATTGGTGGCTCAGGAAAAAAAGTATGTGAAACAGAATATGGGAAAGAAGATTGTGGACAAGGTGGTTGAAAATTTAACTCGGGGGAGGTGAATCCTATTGACTTTGTGAAAAGTGAAAATTAATTTGAAAATTATGGTCATAGGATTGTGGGTATGGGTCATATTAAGTCGAATAAATCCAATCCGGCCTATATGGTTGGTTCATGTTGTAAATAGCCAGGTTGGAGTTATCCGAGTCAAATGAGATTAGGGTAAAATATCAAAACAAACAAACAAACAAAAGAACTAAAATCAAACAAACACACAAAAAAAAGAAGAAAAATCAAAACCAAGCCTATATTAGGACCTAGACCTAGACGACTCCTAACTGGTTAGACTGTCCACGGGGGTACATTGTAAGAAGCTAACCACAAGTTAATCGTCCAGGTAGGAGCAAGATCAGTGGGAGGTATCCGTGCTTGAGCAACAGAAGTAATTATGCCAACCAATGTTCTTTGAGGTTTTGCCTCTCAATCTCCAACCTTTGACACTTATTTGATAAGGGTCAAATTCTAACAATTTTTCTCTTAGGTCAATCTTTTAAATGAGTCTGAGATGTCTCTAGGGACTAACATCTGACAAATTTTATTTAGGCTTGGGTTGTGTAAGTGAGAAGGTGATTTTTAGACTAAGCGAGGGTAATAACTTTCTCACCTTATGTTGTATTGGGATTTGCCCTTACTTTTTGATTCAGGCAAGTATGCAATATAGATAAAAATGAGCACACAAAGCGAGTAAATCACATGCGTATTTGTCCTAACTGTATGCAATGCAATATGTACACCTCGGTCCAGATCACAACAATGAATGAGCAAATATAGTATATTGGAATGAAAATTGACACGTGCCTAGATGCAAATGTCTAATCCGTTTTAAAACATTCAATTGTCGTATTTTAGTTTTTAAATTATTGTAGTGTATAGGTAATAGAAACTAGCAAAAGAATATAGCAATATATAAGAATTTACCCAGCCACATAAAAGCAAGGGTGGATTTCTGCGATGTTTAATTTCTAAAAATTTTGATCTGCACACCAAAAACAAAGAAGAAAAGTTAACAAAAATGTGAAATCAAACCGTTCCCATCTCTGACAATGGCGCCAAATTTGATCGGGGTGAAACCATGCACAAAAAGTGTCATTTTGAAATTAAGAATTAAATTATGTGTGCTTTGGCATTCTCTATACTTCTGTTATAGAATAAAGGCTAAACGGGTCGAATCCACAGGGACGGAAAGCGATAGAAGCTTTACCGGTATATTCACGTATGTATGTTAACGATTCTTCTATGTTTCAAAGAATTAAAAGAAAAGAAAACAAAAAATGAAAAGAGAAGTATGGTGGAAACAAAGATAGAAATAGTGAAGAGATGATATTTGTAATTTTTGAAATTATTTCTATAACAAAATAAAAAGAAAAAAACCCATGGCTACTAACTATTAATGGCTCCACCAATATGCTAACCTCTTAGTGATAATTGTCTCGCATGTATCCTTAGCCATCACTAGTCTTTGGTTCAAGAGCTTTACAAAGCATGACCCATAAGATCACTTGCACATCCAAACTCAATAAACAAGAGCAAGCTACATCAAATCATCAAAACTAACTAGAGTAAGCATGGAATAAAGTAATGGTAACTTGTTAGAGAGTTAGATGTTAGAGTGTTAGAATCTATCATCATGAGCCATCAATGGCTCTTGCAAGAGCAAGACCAAGTAGAGGCTATTAGATTCATATGAATTATCAAGTAAGGAGTTAGCAAGTTAGTGATTAGCGGTTAGTTTCCATGAGAAAAAAAGCTAAGCATGTAAAAGTTAGTGAGAAGAAAACAAGTAGAGATAAAGAGAGAATATTTCATAGATTTTCACATTCCATTACAAGAACACTATCTTTCATCCTATGCATCTTTCTCTTCCCTATTATATAATCTACAAAAGAAATGAAAAATAAAAGAAAGAAGAAAAATACTAAACTGTACAAATGGGAGAAATCTACCCTAAAAACTCTCTTCCAATCTGCTCTGAAAAACTTGGGTATATATAGGCAAAGGGGGGGCACCAGAGGGCATCACAGGGTCACGCGTCAAATCTCGATGCACGGCTCCACAGCACAGTCGCGTTTTCACACGGCTGTACTGGCACGCGCGCGCGGTGCCACATGGCGCAGTTTCCTGGTCTGTCCCCCTGTTGGTTCCCACTGCTGGTTTCTGATTTTTTGCTCCCAGATTTGGCAGATCAACTCCCCAAAGTCAATGGCTATATTGGAATATAAAAATCTCCAAATAAATAGGATTTTTGATCTTCTTCCTTATTTCACACCATGGACCTAGGAACAAAGAAGAGAGGTATTATTAATAGAATTTAATATTGAATAAATATGAAAATGTGATATGAAATATGCAATTTTAGAGACTAATCACATTGTCATCGAACCACTTGCAGAACTTTCTTGGAATACCCTCGTGTCATTCCAAGCCGACAGTGAAAAATCACCCTGCATATATACGTGTTTTGTATATTTTGACTAAATTTTGGTAGCACCTCCCCCGTGTTCTCCAATTACACGTTGGTAGTTGTGGCCCAAAGAACAAAGGAAGGTACTACCAAAATATTAGTCAAACTACATACAACACGTATATAGTGTCCAACTTTACAATGCAATCCCAAACTCATCTAAACGGACAATCCAACACCACCGTACATTACTTGTAATAACCATTAACAATACAAGTTAACTGTTGATATGAACAAAAAGTCTATGAAGACCACATGTTCAAGATCCAGTTATAGTTATTTGTATCAGAAAGTAGTTATAAGACAGGAAATGTAGGTTGTTTGTTGAACAAAAATCTAGGATATACTGGTCTGTGTCCCTGTCTGTGATCCGTGTTCGTGTCGTGTCCGTGTCTCGTGTCTGTGTTCGTGCTTCATATATATATCCGTGTTGTGTCCATGTCCGCGTCATATGTCCGGGTCAGTGTTATGTCCGTGTCTCGTGTCTGTGTCCGTGCTTCATATACATGTATGTGTCCCGTGTCTGTGTCCGTTCTTCATATACATATCTGTATCGTGTCCGTGTCTGTGTCATATGTCCGTGTTCGTGACATGTCCGTGTTCCGTGTCTGTGCTTCATATACATGTCTGTGTCTGTGTCCCGTGTCAAGTGTCGTGTCCGTGTCCTGTGTCCATGTCCGCGATCTATGCACGTGCGAATATCTGTTGTAGTTAAACACAACTTTTGAGATTAACAACTACAATTTATTAAACTGTATTCTGATTGCTTAATGCAATTCTTAAGTGACTTATTTGCAGAAAACTACAACAACAAAACTTTGCAGCAACACTAATATGCATTCCCATTTCGGGTCTTGCATAGATCTTATCTTCATATATATTATCTCCCTAAGAAACCACAAGCTGTTAAGGATGATAAAGGGTCGGGGTCAGATTGGGCCTAGGGTAGGCCCCGGACCCAGAACCAAAATGTTATGTGTTTTAAATCTAGCCCCAACGCCGACCCTGGATCTTAATTCAATCGGCCCCTACTCTGGTCCTAAAGCTTTGGGCCGGATCTCGGGCCTCCCATTTAGGCCCTAATGCTATATAAAAAGTTAAAAGAAAATAAGAAAACACTCATATTTTTTTCTTATTTATTTATCTCAAAACCTATGTTTTCTAAAATAAAGATGACTTCTAAAATTTGAAAAATCATAAAACAATACTAATTTGTAGTGTAATAGTAATAGTAACTAGAAAATGAGGAAAATTATTATTGACTCATAAGTAGAATCTAAACAGACCTCTTTAAGGACTAGGGTCGGGCTTTTTTCAGGCCGGGTTCGAGGCTCCAAGGGCCATCCCTAACCCATTATCATCCCTAGAAGCTATGCTAAAAAATTTCTTGTTCATGGGTTTGCGTTTAGGTTTGAAGGCTAAAACTGCTAAATATGTAATATGTAATGTCTTTCTTTATATTAGGAAAAAGAGATAGAAGAAAAAGAAAGCATTTCATTTGGTCCAAACAAAAGCAATAAGGAAATAACGCGAAGAAAAAGTTAGAATTATTTGATAAAAATATTACCTAAAGGGAGGAAGACAACAACCGAATGTGGAGAGTTGGGGGAGGTGGAGGAGGGAGGAGGCACAGGGAGGAGGTGCGGAGGAGGGAGGGGAGGTGGCCAGGGAGAGGGAGGGGGAGGTGGCCGAGGAAAGGAGGGGGTTTGGAGGAGGGAGGGGGAGGGGCAGGGAGGGGGTAGGCCGGGGGAGGGGGAGGTGGCCGGGGGGAGGGGTTTTAGGGAGGGGGAGGTGGCCAGGGGAGAGGGAAGTAGCCGGGAGAGGGAGGGGGCCGGAGGAGGGAGAGAGAAGGTAACCGGGGAGGGGGGCCGAGGAGGGAGGGGGAAGGTGCAGGGAGGGGGTGGGCCGGGGGAGGAAGGGGGAGATGGCCGGGGGGTAGGGGACTGCGGGAAGGGGGAGGTGGCCTGGGGAGGGAGGTTGAGGACCGGGTGGGGGGAGGGGGTGTCGGGGTGGAGGAGAACGACGCCGGGGAGGGAAGGGGGCGCCGGGGAGGGGAGGAATTAATGGTGGACCTTTTTTATAGGGAGTGGAGAGGGGAGAGAGGAGAGACCCAATTTAGCCCTAAAAATGCACATTTTGCATCGAAAATAAAATTTGACACAAAATGAAAAATATTGCATCAAAATATATTTTGATGCCATATTTTTGACGTAATATGTAAAGTATTGCGTTGAAAATTCGACGCAATATGTCCCAAGATTTTTCACCGCGGGGTATTTATTTTGCGTCGAAATTCGGCGCAAATTTCCTGGGAATTTTACTCCAAAAAAGTAGCCAGGATTTTCAATTTACATCAAAAATTCGATGCAATTTGTAGTTTATTCATATATTTTTAATTACTGTTGTCTGTTTTTTATATTGCGTTCAATACGCGATAATTCGACACAAAAATTGCGTCGAAATTATTTTTGACGCAATTTTCTTTTACCGCAAACTAGCAGTTTTCTAGTAGTAGTCTTGAGCCCAGTCTTACATTTAATTGGAGGAAGTAATGAAGAGCTCTGCCAATCAGTCTCTCAAATCACAGAGAGAAGTCGAAGTACGAAGTTCCAACCAATATTAGTAACCGAATCGGGAGCAAGCCGCCTACAAAAGACAAGTGTTCCTGATCTTTTCACTGAATCCACTCTAAGCCTTCAAGATGGAAGAGCACTTTACTCCGCTGAGGCTCCTCATCAACGAAGTCTTCAATGCTATCGAGTGTTTTCCATTGAAATCAATTGGCGAAAACTTAGAAAAAGAAAGTCGAGGGGAAGATTACAAGTAATTAAAAGAAAAATTACAACTTGAATTCTCCTCTGAGATTTCTGGGAAAATGAGCCAGTGGGAGTCTGATCAGTGCGCGACTACTTTGTCCCGTTGACGATTCGATCGATCAATCTTCGAATGCTATTACCTGGAAATTCCTTCTCACCTGGTTCTAGAGATTCTTTGAAAGGGATGAAGGCCTTAGGGTATCAACACCCTGAACTTAGAGAAATAATTCTCTGGAGCTTTGGGAAACAAGAAAATATTAGTCTTACTAGCGCTCTCGATACCTTCAGCTTGATGCCTCTAACGCCTGCTCAATGCGTGCAAAATGCCTCTGCATCTCGTGCCTGATGCTTGCCTCTTTTTTTCTTGAGCTCATTTCCAGATGAGCTACTTATAGGCTCTTATGGGGTGTAACTGCCCATAGAATTAGTCATGACTGATATCAGTCAGTTAACCTCGCACCAGATGCTATTTTGAGTTTTACGCGAGGACATAACGCTCGTGTGGAGCTAAAAATGAGCCGCATGCGAGGCTCGACAAGCTCGCGGAGCCTAAGATTGGCCTATTGACCCGGCCTCTTTCATTGAAGGTGGGGCAAAGTGGGTGGGCGTAACTGCCCACTTAAAGTGGCATTAACCCCACTAACGTGTGGGGTTATCCCACTAAATATTAGGTCAAACATTTGACATTTGACCTGGCCAACCCTCTCATAGGGTGCGGGAAGCCTGGGACAAGGCTGGGTTTAACCTCGTGCGAGGCTAGTATAGCTCCGCTGCGGGGGCTCTTTGACAGAGCTGTGTAAAGCTTCAGGCGAAACTATCAATTAGCTCTCTGCGGAGCTATGAAGGGCTTAAAGGCGAAGTTAGAAAAATTTAGCCTCTCAAGTAAGGCTAGCACCTTGGGCTTATGCGAGGCTCAGTATTGAGTTAACTTAACCTCAAAAAGCAGTATTTGGCCTACTGTCTGTTTCACTGGATCAACAGGGCCTAAGTTTCTACTTTGTTCCTCGGGATATGTTGAGCTGGTTCACGACTTGTCTTTTATAGATGTCGACAAGTTAGGCATCGTTCTCACCAGTTGAAGAGTTGTGTGGGAGTTTGTACTTTTAGAGTGTCAATAAAATCCCCTTCAAAGTTTTTATAAATCTGCAATGGGATGGTTCAGATTCCGAAATACTTTGAATTGCTTCGATTGAGAAACACAGATATGTGACTTTGAGCTTCGCCTTGATGGTTGAATTCAGCTTCGCCTTTAGGGCTGGACTTTAGCCCCACTTCTAGGGTGGAATAGCCTTGCCCTTGGGCTGAAACAGGATTGCCTCTGGGGTAGCCTCACCTTCAGGCAAAAGGCTCACCTCCGGGGGAGCCTCGCTTCTGGAGTAGCTTCACCTGCAACTTCGCCTTCAAGGCAAAGTTGATTCGTCAGCGCCATGTTAGCACTAGCCTCGCATGCGCTATGAAGGAGGGCGTTCTCTTTCCTGAGGCCAAGCACTCGAGTGCTTTACCCTCGCGTGCGCTTTAAAATCTTAAGCGCCAACGGCGAGGCTGTACCATGGGGCCTATTAATAGGACCCCTATAGTTCTTTTTTCAGAGAATACTTTTCTCTTCTTCCAGCGAACCTTCAACTGAGATCTTCTTCTCTCTCTTTCATTTTCAAACAATGTAAGGTCATTGTCTTTTTTAGAGTAGCTCCATTGCGTCTCCTCATTGCCCGGGCTAGGAGGCAGAGGTCCCTGAGGAGGCTTTTGCTCGGGTCGTTACTCGACCTATTGCTGGTGAGCACTGTTGCTTCCACGACCTCTCCATTTGCTTGGTGATTTTAGGGAGTTCATCTTCCTCGATTTTAGCTTTACCAGCTAAATTTAGGGATTGGATTCCCTTGATTCTCTATTTTCTGGCAGATTCTGGAGAAAAGCTTTTTAGCTTCTTGACGAAGCTGATACTTGTCTTATTTAGACAAAGTAATCTCTCAGACGAGGCTAATCTTGCCGTAGGCGAGGTCAAGCCTTGTCCTTTTTAAGGCAAGTCTAGCCTTTTCATTTAGGCAAGGCTAAGCCATGACCTTTTCTAGGGCAGTCTAGCCTTGCCATATAGGCTAGACTAGAACTTGGCCTTTTTAAGGCTAGTTTAACCTCGCCGTTTAGGCGATACTAAGACTTGGCCTTTTCTAGGCCCCTCTAGCCTTGCCATATAGGCGAAGCTAGAACTTTACCTTTTTGAGGCTAGTCAAGCCTTGCCCTATAGGCGAAGCTAGCTTTGCCATTTCTAGGCCAGCCTAGCTTTGCCATATAGGCGGCTAGGACTTGGCCTTTCTTCCTGCTTAATACGGCCAAAGATTTAAGTATTTTCTTCAATTTATTAACAAAATTTCCCCTTTGTCTCTTTGCAATTACTATGCACTGGGTCCATCAAATGGCTTGTCTGGGACGGTCAGAGGAAAGGACGGGAACATGCGTTTCCAGTTCCAGGGTCAGGCTTTTTTTTTTTTAGTGAAAAAAGCTCCCCGGAGAGGGATGCGTTAATCCTCAAGGTTGATGAGCATGTTACACGGAGTATTTGACCATTTCTCCGCTCGAGGAGCATAATCAGGTAGTGTACCAGAAGCTCAAGTTTATGTTCGGGGATGTGGCACACGATATTGATCAACAGCTATTAGCCGGGGAGGGCCAATGTCTTTTCAACATGGAAAGCGAGAAGCACTATCTTCTATCAAGCAGGCGACACTTCCGCTCTCGTATTTCCAATCGGTCACCGTGCCGTGGAAGATGAAATGGGCGGTGACTCGATCTACCAACTTCATCCAAATTAGGGTCTTGACATTGAGCATTTATAACACTGCGGATCTCCTAGGGCCGTACTTGGCATGCACCCCGGGAGGGTAGGACAAGATCTTCCCGTAGGAGAGAATCCGATAATGGCCCATACCTTCCTTAATCAATTCATCAGGGTCCAAGTTAACTACCCGACAGGGAATTTCAGGGCTCCTGGCTGGGTACACCCCACCCAAAAACCATGGTGGAGGGACTTGATGCTATACGTCTTGGAATACTTTGTAGAAGAACTGATGAAAATTGGACTCCATGAAGTAGTCAGGGCCACCTGCAATGAATATAGATCAATGTGCTCAACTTCTTTGCCATCTTTGAGCTGTACTGTCCAGCTACGGGAACATTCTTCACTCTTGTTGATGAATTAGGGTTGGCGCTTCATGAGATGTAGGAGATACCCAACCTCCCGATGGGCTTGATGCCATATAAGGAATATTTCCTTGCGCGATGGAGTTGGAGTAGATGGAAAAGGACGACCCGGAGATGTTCGAAACATATCGGGAATTAATGTGCCATTTCTATATCTGCATGAACGTCCATAATACCCGTGGAAATGCAAACGGGAAAAAGGTCTGGGCAGACTATCTGTTCCCAATTTTGGACGGTGCCCCCGAGGATGTTCAATTCTCCATCACTGAAGAGAATATTCATCAGAAGATGATATCCAGTGCTCATGAAGATATCGTCTTGAAAGAGGATGACGGGATTCATGAGAAGGGTGATAGGTTCAAGAGCTTTCACCATCAAGTGAAGTGCTCTATGTCTCGAAAAGCTCTCCTCGCTGGCTTCCTGTCGGTCTGGCTGAAGAAATGCATTGTTCCGTCTTATTCGGATGACGAGATCTTATCATGGGTGTTCTCCCTGCGGTCCAATTCATCCATAAGAAGCCTCTAGGCTTGCTTTTGCCATGGTCTATGGCATTTAGTGTGGTCTCCAAGCACCGATGAAAGCTTTCTACCGACCGCCTGCTACCAAGAGGGAAAAGGGGCAAATACTTCCTCGTGATGGGCCCAACTGATAGGTAGTGAAAAATGCATAATTGTCATCATATACACCATCGCATTTGCACATTTATTCATATTATAATGCACATTTATTAATATTTCTTTATTTAATATGTGCAGGCCTCAAATTATCAATTTAATAAAGAATAAAGCTTAAAGAGCCCAAAAGCCCAGATCCAAGCCCATGTTTGAAGCCCAGGTGAAAAAGCGCAAATACAAAGAGTCAAAATGCAAATACACAAAGGGCTAAAGTTGCAAATATCAAAGATGAGGGAAGGATAGACTTCTACCCACCCTAAACACTTGCAGGATGAGGATAAAAGCCTAAAATTCGTGGATAGAAGATTTGGGATATTTGAGATCAAGGTAACTTGATTACTAAGTTATCTCGAAATCCCAAGATGGAGAGCCAGGATCACACTTCCAGAAGCAAAAGCCCATGTGGACGGACCAGGAGAGGCCACGCGCCAAAGCGCGTGGCCAGAGGAGCCAGATTTGCCGCAAATCCGCGGCAAAACTCTGGATTCCGCGGCAAAACAGTGACGTCAGGATCCCAGTTTTCATGGGCAACTTCATCCGGGGCTCCTCTACATTCTGCACTATAAATATCCGAGCAGTCGCAACAGGGAGGGGCATGCAGAGACGACTAGGGTTTTCTTTAGCTATTTTTCTAAATTTCTGCACAAGTTGTAATTTTTATTTCATGCTATTTGTGGAGAAGAAGGAGACGATTGTGTAACCGGAGATTCAACGAAATAAAGGTCACTCTTTTGTTCTCTTTTAATTTCTGCAACTTTACTTTATTTCTTTTGTGATCTCTCTTTGTTTTAATCTGTGATCTCTTCTTGTTTTCGTTTTCTTTTCCTTGCAATCTTTCTCATAAAAAAATAAAAAAAAATAAATAATTTGAAAAGAAAAAAAATAATGATGAAGAACTAATCCTCTTAGTGGTTTGCTGAAATTCTTAAAGCAACCCTAGAGCAATTAAAACTTGATCTGATTAATGAACATCTCTAGAAACCCTAGGTTTAAAGGCAACTAAGTCTAGAAGATTAAAAAATACTTAAAATTCTTAATCTAGGTTGCATGTTAAAAGAACTTTTCATGACTTCAAACTTAAGAACTAGGACAGCATAAATTTGAGATTAGTCTTCTATTAGGCTGTACCTAGATGTTAGGATGAACCATAGTTGGTTTTTGAATAATGCAACTTAGTTAGAATCGTGTATTAATTTTTCTTACTTGATATATTTGTAATAACCTAGGGTGAATCATATCAATCTTAAGATGAAGATCAAGCTCTTTAATTTGCAATAAGGTTGTGGTAGAAGATCAGCAAAACCACGTCTTTAATCTCATATTTTCATCACCAATCTAATCTCTCTCTTCTTACTTGAAGCATACAGAGGAATCGAGTCGAAAAGATTTCATCGCATCCTTCCCTGAGGATCACGACCCGCTTGAGCCCTTGCTACAGCGGATTCGCATTGAGACTAAGAATTCTGAACTCTATTTCAATCTATAAAATCTCAATCAAATTTTGGCGCCGTTGCCGGGGAAGGAACGGCACGATTTCCTCGTTCTAATCATTCTTTCTTTTCTGTTGCAGGTACAGAGAACAGGATACAAAACAGAGCAGCAGAAATTACATATTGCAACCCTGTGCCTCTGCCCTAGAAGGCAGAGCACTTGGGCCTACTCCTTTGCCGCAGATCCGCGGCAAAAGCCGCAGAAACGCGGCAAGAGTAGTTAACTACTCACAGAAATTTCTGCAAGTTGCTTTGCATTGCAAAAATCTGCTTACTGCTGTGATTATTTTTCTCTGTGATCACTCTGCAATTGCTAATAATTAACATTAACCCATTTGTTGAAAATAAAAAAAAATTTTTTTTTAGACTCTTGCATTTAGGGCACGTGTCTATTTACATTTTTTTAATTCTGTTGAAGAGTGCTGGCGACAAGGTACGTTTGCATAGCATATAGATTTGAAACACTCTTGGTTGTTTACTGCTTTCTTGAGTGATTACTTTTCTACCGCTTTACACGTACACTAATTCATCTTACGGGCATAACCCATAAGCAAGATAAGGTGGGGATTTCATCACCCTTCCTTGGCCCACAAATCATATCCGTCACACTCACAACCCTAACCTTAAGTAAAATTTGACTAGACGTTGGCCCTAGTTTAACTTGGACTCAATAGGAGATTGACCGAAGGAGGAAAATTGTTCAAAATTAACTCTTGTCAAATCGGTGTCTAGGCAGGGGATTGAGGGCCGAAAGCCCGAAGAACGGTGGTTATTTAATTAAGGAACGTCTCTGACGGAAAACCTCCCACCGGTCTTGCCACCTACCTGGCCGATTAGCTTGTGGTTAACATCGACAGTAGACCTCCTAAGGACAGTCTAAAGTTAGGAGTCGTCTAGGTCAAGGCTTACCCTAGATTAGGATTTTTTGATTGTTTTTCTTTTTTTTGATTGATTGGGTGAACTTGTTTGCTGATTGTGCATGACCGCTTGGTCGAGAGACCTACTTACATCCAGGCTAACTAGAACTAGTTCACCACCCGAGCTCAAGCCCGACTCACACATGGCACAACCACAGTCACTCCAAGATAGGTTCTATCTTATTAGAACCTCTCTTCCTTCTTGCATCCAGCTCACTATCAAAAGTGTTGACCCATATGAACTCAAGCCACAATACATCAACACTCTTCCCAAATTTCATGGACTTGAATCTGAGGATGCATACTTCTTCATAAGGGAATTTGAAGAAGTATGTCAAATGATGAATATACCTAAGTTAGGAGACGATGCTATTAAACTTAGGTTTATCCCCTTTGCTTTGAAGGATTTAGCAAAGAAATGGCTCTACAGTCTAGAGGCCGGTTCAATATCTTCTTGGGATAATTTCATTAAGGCCTTCTTAAAGAAATTTTATCCCGTTCACAAGACTGCACTGATTAGGAAGAATATCCTCCAGTTTAAGCAAACAGCCAATGAACCTTTTTGGAAATACTTCGAGCGTTTTAAGGATCTCCTTGCCCAATGTCCTCACCATGGGATAGAGAAATGGCGACTTTGCCAAGTTCTCTATGATGGATTAGATTATTCTACTAAAACACTGTTAGAATCCATGTGTCAAGGAGGATTTCTGCAAAAGAATGAAGATGAAGGATGGACATTGTTTGAGGAATTAGCTGAAAAATCCATCCAATGGGACCCTACTCCTGAAAAATCTAGGACTAATGACCCTACTTCTTCTAAAGGAGGTATCCATTCCATTGAGGCCAACGTAGCAACCGATGCTAAGTTAGTTGCTGTTATGCGTAGACTAGATGCTCTTGAAACGAAAGAGCCAGTCTCTGTGAACCAAGTCAGCCCAACATCTTCGGCGGGCTGTACTTATTGTCAAGATATGAACCATGTGTTCGAGGAATGTCCTGTTTTCATCGCGCATCAAAGCTTGCCCGAACATATGAGTGCGGCCTTCACAAGGCCCGCCAACAATCCTTATGCACCCACCTACAATCCCGGTTGGAGAAACCATCCCAATTTTTCATGGGGCCCAAGCAACAATGATCAAGTGAGGCCCAAATTCTCCAACAACTTCCAAAATTCGCCTTATCAACAAAATTTCCCTAGTCAAAATCCTCCACCGTCTTTCCAAAATTCACAAATGGAGACAAGACTTTCAAATTTGGAAAGAAAGGTGGATACCCTAGTAAAAAGCCAAGACACGCTGGCTCAAGTCCTAAGTAGGATAGAGCTCCAATTGAACCAGCAAGAGAGACAGAGGGGTACCCTACCGAGTCAACCATTGCCAAATCCTAGGAATCCTAGGCCAGCCAATGAGGCTCAAGACCCAAATCAGTGTCACATGGTCCATACACTCAGATTTGGGAAACAAGTTGATAATCAAGTATCTATGCCATCGGATCCATCTCTGCCATCCATTCCATCTAGCTCCACTTTCATTCCATCTAGCTCCACTCCTTCTCCATCCAGTCCCAAGGAAACTGAAGCTGAAAAGTCAGCAGATCAGTTGCACCAGCCTATAGCTCCATTTCCAAATAGGCTTAGAAGCAACAACAATGCACACATGGAAAAATTATTAGAGGTGTTCAATCAAGTTAGGCTCAACATTCCACTTCTTGATGCAATCCAACAGGTCCCTAGTTATGCCAAATTCATTAAGGACATGTGCACCAAGAAAAGAAAGACTAATGTGCCTAAGAAGGTTTTTCTAGCCACTAACATTAGTGAGCTACTGTCCAACCAGATCCCTATCAAGTATAAGGACCCAGGTTGCCCCACCATTTCTTGCACCATAGGTCGAGCCGAAATCAATCGAGCACTCCTCGATTTAGGAGCCAGCATCAATTTGCTCCCTTTCTCCGTGTATCAACAACTTGGATTAGGTGAACTCAACCCGACCCAAGTTACTATTCAGTTGGCTGACCGCTCTATCAAAGTTCCAGGGAGAGATTAATGACGTTCTCATACGGGTAGGAGAATTCATTTACCCAGTAGATTTCATTGTCTTAGAGACACAACCTGTGTCTAATCCTAGGTCCCAAACTCGTTATCTTAGGAAGACCGTTCCTAGCAACCGCTAATGCAATTATAAATTGTAGAAACGGTTCCATGAGACTGACTTTTGGGGATATGACCAGGAAGTCAATGTTTTCAACTTAGGTAAGCATCCCTACGATGTGACCGACCAACCTTTTGAGGTTAACTCCATTGAGAACATGACGAGTGAGCACAATGATGAGATCATATTTGAGTCAGAGGAAGAGGAAGAGTTAGAAACAAGTGATATCAGTCTTGATGAGATCGAATGGAAATCAAATCTGAGTTCTATAGAGATGGGAGATTCTAGCTTAACTCCTCCACCCATCGAGCCAATTCCTTCTTTGGAGTTAAAAGCCTTGCCCAAACATCTTAAGTACGCCTACCTAGGTGAACAAGAGACGTTACCGGTCATAGTTGCATCTAATTTGACCAATAGGCAAGAGGAGGACCTGTTGGCAACCCTTAGGAGACATAGGGAAGCCATTGGTTGGACTATGGCAGATATCAAGGGACTGAGCCCTACGATAGTCCAGCATCGTATCCATCTAGAGGAAGGGGTTACGCCGAAGAGGGATCCACAGCGTAGGCTAAACCCACTCATGCAGGAGGCTGTACACGCTGAAATAGTGAAACTGTTAGATAATGGGATCATTTATCCCATTTCCGATAGCGAATGGGTTAGCCCAATGCATGTGGTCCCTAAGAAGTCTAGTTTTACTGTGGTAGAGAATGACAAGCATGAGTTAGTGCAAACACGATTGCCTACCAGGGTGAGAGTATGCATAGACTACCGCAAGTTGAACGCAGCCACTAGGAAAGATCATTTTCCCCTCCCTTTCATTGACCAAATGTTGGAAAGATTAGCAGGTCATGAGTATTACTGCTTTTTGGACGGTTATTCAGGGTATAACCAAATTCCTATAGCGCCGGAGGATCAAGAGAAGACAACGTTCACGTGTCCATTTGGGACATTTGCCTACCGTCGAATGCCTTTCGGCTTGTGCAATGCCCCCGCCACATTCCAACGTTGTATGTTAAGCCTGTTTTCTGATATGGTTGAGCGTTTCTTAGAAATTTTCATGGACGACTTCTCCGTCTATGGAAATTCATTTGACCAGTGTCTCCATCACTTGGAGCTAGTGCTGAGTAGGTGCACCAAAAAGAACTTGACCCTAAATTGGGAAAAGTGTCACTTCATGGTGCAACATGGGATTGTCCTAGGTCACGAGATATCTAGGGAAGGGATTAAGGTAGACAAGGCCAAGGTGGAGATCATAGCGAGACTTCCACTTCCGCGATGCGTGAAGGACATTCGGTCTTTCTTAGGACACGCCGGATTTTATCGTAGGTTCATTAAGGACTTTAGCAAAATTGCTAGACCCCTTACAAACCTTCTAGTTAAAGACGTGTCCTTCATCTTTGATGATAGGTGCCATAGTGTATGGGAGAAATTGAAAATGGAGCTTATCTCTGCTCCTATCATCTCACCTCCGGACTGGTCCAAGCCTTTTGAGATTATGTGCGATGCCTCAGATTTTGCGATAGGTGCTGTCTTAGGACAGCGTAAGGACAGCAAGCAACACGTGATCTATTATTCGAGTAGGACGCTCAATGACGCCCAAATGAACTATACTACAACCGAGAAGGAATTCTTGGCAGTAGTGTTCGCTTTGGAGAAATTCCGCCCATACCTACTTGGGACCAAGACCACGATTTTCACTGACCATTCTGCTCTTCGATACCTTATGCTTAAAAAAGATGCGAAGGCCCGACTCATTCGTTGGATCCTTCTCCTTCAAGAATTCGATCTCGAAATTTGAGATAAAAAAGGTGTCGAAAATGTCGTAGCTGACCATCTCTCTCGTGTGCCAAACGCACCTTCTGACGAGCTGCCCATCAATGACAATTTTCCCGATGAGCAACTTCTAGCCATCTCTAAGGAGCCATGGTTTGCTGACATAGTAAATTACTTAGTCACAAACCAAACACCACCTAGTTGGTCTAAACAGGATAGATACCGATTCTTGTCTCAAGTTCGGTATTACATGTGGGAAGATCCTTATCTTTTCAAATATTGTAGCGACCAAATCATTAGGAGATGTGTCCCCGACGAGGAGACTAGAAGCGTGCTAGCTTTTTGTCATGAGTTTGCTTGCGGTGGACATTTTGGTCCTCGCAAAACTGCCGAGAAAATTCTGCAAAGTGGCTTTTATTGGCTAACTGTGTTTAGAGATGCATTTGAGTATTGCAAGACTTGCACAAGATGTCAAATGATAGGAAGAATTTCCAAACGAAATATGATGCCCTTAAATCCCATTCTAGAAGTAGAACTTTTCGATGTATGGGGCATCGATTTTATGGGACCCTTCCCGAATTCGTTTGGGCACCAATACATCTTGTTGGCCGTAGACTATGTGTCGAAATGGGTAGAAGCTGTCCCTTGCAAGACAAATGACAACAAAGTTGTTGTCAAATTCTTGAAAGATAATATCATTTCACGCTTTGGAATCCCTAGAGCTATCATTAGCGACAATGGCACACATTTTTGCAATAGAACTTTTGAAGCTCTTATGCGAAAATATGCCATTACTCACAAGTTGTCTACGCCCTACCATCCTCAAACTAGCGGGCAGGTAGAAGTTTCTAATAGACAAGTCAAGCTCATTTTGGAGAAGACTGTGAATCAGAATAGGAAGGACTGGTCCACCAAACTGGTGGATGCCCTATAGGCATATAGGACTGCCTTTAAGACGATTCTAGGAATGTCTCCCTACAGACTGGTCTTTGGAAAGGCTTGCCACCTTCCTGTCGAGCTAGAACACCGGGCCCTTTGGGCAATTAAGCAGCTAAATTTCGATTTAGATAAGGCCGGTGAGTTTCGGAAATTACAAATTTCTGAACTAGAGGAGTTGAGGAATGATGCATACGAGAATGCAAAGATTGCGAAGGATAGAGTTAAGGTTTTTCACGATAAATTCATCACGAGAAAAACTTTTGTCCAAGGACAAAAAGTTTTACTCTACAACTCTAGACTTCATCTCTTTCCCGGCAAATTGAAGTCAAGATGGACAGGACCATTCATTGTTAAGACGGTGTTTCCACACGGAGCCATAGAGATCTACGATCCCAAAATGGCAATTCATTCAAGGTAAATGGTCAACGTCTTAAAATCTTTTTGGAGTCTGTGCCGGAAGCTAATGCGGCGATGGGTCTTTTTGACCCACTGTATCGGTGATTATATCTTTCTGCCAGTTCATGCATCCATACATTTCATTCATACATTAGGGACAATGCATGAAACAAGTGTGGGGGAAGGGTATGTAATATAAAAAAAAAAAAAATAATTGAAAATATAAAAAAAAAAATAATAATAAAAAAAATAAAAAAAATGTTATAAAAAGGATAATACTTTGACTTATTTTTTGAAAGAAATCTAAGTTAGTTTTAAGAATTAGGAAAATCATGATTAGGATTTCTAAAAACTTGGTCAAAATAAATAAATTGTTTAAATTTTAGGTATAGGAGGAGAAATTGAATAAATAATTAGTCTTGATTTTTACCTTAATGAAATGTGCATACCAAATGCATATCTAGGATTCTAAGACAAAGACCTTGTGCCTCATATAAAAAAAAAAAAAAAAAGAAGAAGAAAAAAATCACCAATTAAGCTGATACATGTGCCTCAAGAAGCATAAGTATTTATGCCTAAAGGTGAGTAAATAAAATAAAGTCCTTAGTTTTGGGGCCTAGTTCACTCGAATTTGAGTCCGCGGGGTGTTTTCTCACCTGGTGCCCTAAAGCCAACCGGTTTGGGAGTCATCGACTTTAAGTTCGTTACATAGGTGGATTAGAAAGCCTAAGAAGACTAAGAAATATAATATATATATTAACACATCTAATAGTCAATTAGTTAGGTATAAGGGCCTCAAGAAGCCTTGATACTTACACGAAAGAAAATTAGATGATGTTATAAAAATAATAAAGAGGCATGAGAGTCCAAGTTAAGGAATTCCTAGATTCACAAGGGTGCGTATGACTTTTGGTAACGAAAAAGACTATATTAGAAATTCAATTTTAATCCTTACCTAAAATGAATAACAATTGACTTTATAAAGACCAGATTTGAAGAATGAATAAAAATGATAATCCTAAAACTTATAGACTACTTAGTCTCTTCAATAATAATTCAAATATTTTCCTTTTATGGATTTTGTGGGTGTAATCCGCTGAAAACCCTCACGAGACAACACTCGTCCTCTAGGGTAACCTAGGGGTTTAACGGCTTGTTACACATGCTAAATGCAACCGTGATTCCTACGAAAGTGAGTTAGTTAGGTTAGATTTTTCTCTTTCTTTTTGATTTTTACTCGAGGACGAGCAAAAAGATAAGTGTGGGGGTGTGATAGGTAGTGAAAAATGCATAATTGTCATCATATACACCATCGCATTTGCACATTATTCATATTATAATGCACATTTATTAATATTTCTTTATTTAATATGTGCAGGCCTCAAATTATCAATTTAATAAAGAATAAAGCTTAAAGAGCCCAAAAGCCCAGATCCAAGCCCATGTTTGAAGCCCAGGTGAAAAAGCGCAAATACAAAGAGTCAAAATGCAAATACACAAAGGGCTAAAGTTGCAAATATCAAAGATGAGGGAAGGATAGACTTCTACCCAACCCTAAATACTTGCAGGATGAGGATAAAAGCCTAAAATTCGTGGATAGAAGATTTGGGATATTTGAGATCAAGGTAACTTGATTACTAAGTTATCTCGAAATCCCAAGATGGAGAGCCAGGATCACACTTCCAGAAGCAAAAGCCCACGTGGACGGACCAGGAGAGGCCACGCGCCAAAGCGCGTGGCCAGAGGAGCCAGATTTGCCGCAAATCCGCGGCAAAACTCTGGATTCCGCGGCAAAACAGTGACGTCAGGATCCCAGTTTTCGTGGGCAACTTCATCCGGGACTCCTCTACATTCTGCACTATAAATATCCGAGCAGTCGCAACAGGGAGGGGCATGCAGAGACGACTAGGGTTTTCTTTAGCTATTTTTCTAAATTTCTGCACAAGTTGTAATTTTTATTTCATGTTATTTGTGGAGAAGAAGGAGACGATTGTGTAACCGGAGATTCAACGAAATAAAGGTCACTCTTTGTTCTCTTTTAATTTCTGTAACTTTACTTTATTTCTTTTGTGATCTCTCTTTGTTTTAATCTGTGATCTCTTCTTGTTTTCGTTTTCTTTTCCTTGCAATCTTTCTCATAAAAAAATAAAAAAAAATAAATAATTTGAAAAGAAAAAAATAATGATGAAGAACTAATCCTCTTAGTGGTTTGCTGAAATTCTTAAAGCAACCCTAGAGCAATTAAAACTTGATCTGATTAATGAACATCTCTAGAAACCCTAGGTTTAAAGGCAACTAAGTCTAGAAGATTAAAAAATACTTAAAATTCTTAATCTAGGTTGCATGTTAAAAGAACTTTTCATGACTTCAAACTTAAGAACTAGGACAGCATAAATTTGAGATTAGTCTTCTATTAGGCTGTACCTAGATGTTAGGATGAACCATAGTTGGTTTTTGAATAATGCAACTTAGTTAGAATCGTGTATTAATTTTTCTTGCTTGATATATTTGTAATAACCTAGGGTGAATCATATCAATCTTAAGATGAAGATCAAGCTCTTTAATTTGCAATAAGGTTGTGGTAGAAGATCAGCAAAACCACGTCTTTAATCTCATATTTTCATCACCAATCTAATCTCTCTCTTCTTACTTGAAGCATACAGAGGAATCGAGTCGAAAAGCTTTCATCGCATCCTTCCCTGAGGATCACGACCCGCTTGAGCCCTTGCTACAGCGGATTCGCAGTGAGACTAAGAATTCTGAACTCTATTTCAATCTATAAAATCTCAATCACCAATCCTGGACTGGAGATGCCTTACACCTATTTAATAGCATGGTTTACACTGCATTGTCTTGCCATTATCCAACCTAGAGAAGAGCCGCCAGAAGATGTATGCTTCGCGTATCTTCATCATTTTGAGGGGTCATAATTGCAGCGGGCGTACATAGCTGGGGAGCGAAAGCTGGTGCGTCGTTATGACGCTTACAGCCTCTACAAGTGCTTCCCGTCCATCCCCGGTGCTGGATACGGCGAGAAATTTTTTAATGTAGGTGACGAGAGATCTTCCCTGGGTCAGTGAATATTCAAGTGGTTGGTGAGCATCTGGCCATCTCATTTGGTGTATCATTTGCGGCGACATCTGCTACCTGGAGCCGTACATCTCCAGCCGCTTTGCTCCGCCAGTTTGGGTGCGACCAACTCTATGTTGGGAATCCCCTTGCCTGGCCTTCATGGGGAGTCTAATAGATGGAGCCAGAGCCTGGAGGCACTTCATCGTTGGTTGCACAGAGGCTCAGTTCTGCATGCCATACTTAACTCCAAACTTATTGACAACATTGGAGTTTTGTCGATGGTATCGAACTTCCAACTCTAACCCCTCAAGATTCAACATCAATTCAATTGTAACCAAGTTTATCTTCAAAAGGTTAAAGCAGAAGGCCGCAGAGCAAGGTTAGGAAAAATGAGTTAGGGTTCCGTGTCTCCCGAAGTTCCTGGCTGAGGCCGGTAGTGAAGCCTCAGACGCTAAGAGTCCACGATTCGATGATGTTGGTGGTGAAGAAGCTGCTCCAGAAGCTGCTAGTGGGGCAGGTAATACAACACTTGAAGAAGAAGAAGAAGAAGACTGCGATACACACTTCAAGCATAAGCAAAAGAAGCTAGAGCTAAAGGAACCTGCTCCTAAAGAACCCACCCGGAGGAGCCTCGTAGGAAACAAGTAGTGAAGAGGACTCGCCGAGATGCTCAAAAAGCTTCTACTGCTGCGGCGAGTGAGTCGATAGTGGAAGTCTCGCCTCCTTTAATCATCAAGTCGCCTAGTCAGAAAGAGACTCCGAAATAGCTTGCTCAGGTTCCTGGTAAGCTTGATTTTCTTCACATTATTTTCCTTTATTCTTTTTTACTTCCATGATTCATTGTTTTGAATCTTAATCTCGGTTGCAGGATAGTAAATTTAGGGTGAAGTAGAGGAAACATTTGACGATCTCTTCACTTACGAGGATGGAAATGAGGTGACTTATTTGGTCTCCAAAGGCCTTGGGGATAAAAAGCTGGATGTGGGGCCTTCTGGGGGGCTACCACCACTTTGGAGAAAGATAAGGTTGCCCCTAAGGGATATGAGTCTAAGGATGTGAAAATTCTGAAAATTCCTGAAGAAAGATGACCAATCCCTGAGCCAACTACAGAGGAACCAGTTATTGGGGAGGCTCTTGCTGAAACTACTGCTACTGCACGTATAGCTGAAATTGCATCAGAGAACGTGTTAAGCAGCCAGGTGGGTTCCTCTGTGAGCCCTACTGTTGAGGTGTCTTCGGCTGAAACTGCTACTGTTGGAGCCACCTCCCACATGGAGGATGTCCCTGCTGCGGTGATCAGCATTAGGGTGACTACTGTTGACACCTCAGCTCTTCCAAGTAATGATCGTAAGGATTCTGCTATCAACTTTTTTATATACCTTATTTTTTTCTTTAACTCCAAAGCTTTTTTGCAGGAACCTTAACATTGACCGTTTTCACTACGGGGCCATCCCAAGAGGGGGCGACCACTTCTATCACATTGGATGTTGCAGGGATCGATGCTCTTTATCATAGCATCATTTAGCATCAACACTTACCCACTAGTGATTTGATGGTGACCGATGAGGCAACATCTGCGCCTTCCACCATACCAAACTCAAAGCAGACTGGGCTTCAGCTTGAGTCCATCAGCGAGCCAGTTTTCTACTATTGTCATATCTTTAGCTCTGGTTACTACTGGTTTGGTAGTAATTACGAGTCTGTATTCTCCAGCGCGGGTGGTTGAGACAGAACCTATGATCACCATACCCACTTCTCTGGTAGTCAGCACGTTCGTCTCCATGAGGACCCCTCCCCAGTTGCTGCCTATCTTTTCTGCTCAGCTGACGGCTACCTCCGCGACACCTTAACAATTGTGACCACCAAACTCACTGAGACTTCCTCTGTGAAGATTACCCGCTCACATGGAGTGGTAAAGGTAGATAAGGAGTTTGTGGCAGAGATGGTCGACACCTTTTACAAGAGTTTGAAATGATGCATCTCTCTAGTTTTGAAAGGTTCGACTAGTTCTTTTGAGTTTCTAAAGGTCGTCCTTACTCAGAACATTGAGACCATCAGAGACTTTGGGGTAACTGATCAAGATACCTCTCTGGAGCTAATAATGGATAATCTCGAGAAAGACGTGGGCGAGTGGCGTCATCCGAATAGCTCGAATGTAACCCCACTTGTTGAAGAGGAGGTCAAGCATCTCTCCGACCATATGTAGAAGACTTATGTAGAGGCGCAATAAGTATTGGAAGCAGAGTCCCAGATGTTGAAATCCCTAGAGGCTGAGAAGATTAAAATTACTGACACGATTGATGCTTCCAACAATGCTCTTGCTGACGCCAATGAGCAGCTTGAGAAGGCAAAGCAATGATCAAGAGAGCCAACCTCCTTATATCTAGAGCTGGGCTAGTACATGTAGAGAAGACTGATCGGCTAGAATAGCTGAGTGCCCAGAGCGATCAGCTTCTCAAGCTGGAGGCAGAGAAGAAGGCGGCGATGGCAAAAATGCAGGCTCGCTTGGATTAGTTGGCAACCATTGACCCGAAAGATCTGAGGTCCCAGGCTCTAGTTAAGGCGGAAGAGAATAGGAAACAAAACCTATCTTCTCTTGAGAATAAACTCCTATCATACGAAATGCTAGTTTAATGTATCTTCTATGTATCTACCTTTTTAAATCAATAAAATATCTTCCTTTGACTTATTTGCTCTTATCCATATCTTCCTCTGTGTTTGCTCATGTAATTAACTATAGGTAATATAATCTCCCGTAGAGGAGAACGTGGCAAGGAAGTTCTTTTGAAAGAACTAAAAAGGGTGAAAATTCACCAAGTTGAATTTTTGAAGAAATTACAAATGTGACTGAAATTATTCAGAGGTTAAGAATATGATAAATCCAGTCAAATATAAGGGTCCACTGGGGATTAAAAGAGGGTAGATTTAGAAATCTGTTAGATATCACTAAATCCAAAAAAATTAAGTCGGTGATTTGTCAGTTCAGAGGTGATAAACTGGACATGACTGATTAGAGATCATCAGACATGAAATTTTATCGTCAGAGGTGACGAACTGGACATAACGACAAAGAAGGATAAAATTTGGACAATCATCAGTTCAGAGGTGACGAACTAGAATAACCGATTAGAAATTACCAAATGAGGAGTGTTTACTGTTCAGAGGTGATTAACTGGATATAATAGTAAACAAGGAGATTTGGCTATTTGTTAGTTCAGAGGTGATTGATTGGACATGACCGATTGAGTAGCCACCAAGTTTGAAATTTTGTCACTCAGAGTTGACGAACTGGACATAATGATAAAATGAAGGCGAACTCAGTTTAAGAACTTATCTATTCAGAGGTGATAAGCTGAACATGATAGACTAAGACATACTAAATTCTGAATCCACTGGTAGAGATAGTCGTATTAACTTAGTAGCTAGCCCACTAGGGACTGCAAAGGTGGTGGATCTAAGCACCCGTCGGTTCAGAGATAATATGGTCATGACAACTAAGAGACATCAAGTTTGCAATTCGCTATTCAGAGGTAGTCTTATTAACATGATAGCAAGAACTCCCGGCCCCGACGGGGGAAAGAAGAATAAAGTTATGGACTCATTGATAAGTTAAGGATAGTGGAGTATAATTCGCACAGATATTCAACAAAAGAGAGAGGGTTTAGAGTCAACCTTAGGTGCTTAATCACTCCGAAGTGTATTCACAATGTGTAATGTACTCCTTTCCAAATCACCGTAGTAGCAGAAGCTATACGGGTCGAATCCACAAGGAGAGCTCACGATGGAAGCTTTACGGTTTGATGTTGAAGAAAGACAAACGAAAGTTCTTCTTTGTTTCAAAAGAATAAAAAGACATGGAAAAATAGGTGAAAGAATTGGTTGTGGTTTTGTACATGAAAGTAAAAACGATGAAAAGAGAATGAAAAGAATTCGAAAACAAGAATTGCTTTTAGGAAGAAAACTAAAGTAGAGAAAACTTGCAAAAGACTTTTAGAATGGAAAAAACAATGACTAGCTAACCTTACTAACTTGCTAACTTACTAATCTCCGTTAGGGTGAAGCATGCCTCATGTTGATTCATCGGCAAGTGTTTGTCTTGCTTGTTGGTCAAGTTACTTTCCCCTTTGATGGATGGGTGATCATCTTGGACTTGTCTTGTAGCCTCATTGATTTCATCGGCTCTCAAGATAGAATTTCATAGTGGAATCGGGGAGTGTCACTCAAGGGATGCTAAGGAAGAAGATACAAAATTTATTAGACATTCAAGGCCATACAACAAGTTAGCATTGAAGTAAGAAAGTTGTACAACAAATAGCATATGTTTGGTGTTCCATCTCCATATTCCATCAAGGCACTGTTTCTAAGACAAGGCTCTAAATGAGGTACACATGAATCATATGGAGAATTACAACAAGAGATTGCAAAGAATGAAAGTAACCCATCGGGGATGAAAAAGACTCAACATTTGCAAGATTAAGAATTAGCATTCACCCAAGAGTTAGAAGTTAGCAAGATTGGTTGTTAGCTAGTCATGTTAGAAGAAGTTAGCTATCCATTACAATAAAGAGAAAACAACAAGACATCATGCTATGAAAGTAAAGCTTGAATGAAATAAAGCAAGTAATGAAAAGCGCTAGAAATTGCAAAAGAAGAGAAAGTAGATTGGATTAATCCTTGCTTTGCTTCAAGTTGTCACTCCTTGATTACAAGCTTTCACTCTCTCACTATCTCTCTCTTGCAGAATTTCTAGGAGGAAGAAGAAGACTAAGAGCACTAAAACCTAGAAAAACCTACAAATTACAAGCTCTTTCCTCTATTCTCTCCTCTCCTCTTTGCACTGGCCCTGATGGTCTATTTATAGGCCTCAAGAGAAGAAGGCTCTAGAATCAGACATCTGGGGATCAATCGCTGGCTCAACGGCCAGATAACTGCCGCGGATCCGCGGCCAGAGCCTCGTTTCCGGGCAGAATCTTGGCTGTTGCGCCAACAATTTCTGTTGCGAGTTTGTTGCAAGTTGTTAGCCACGTGAATCTTCTAGAATGCTGACTGGATGCGTGGGTGATTCCAGATCCTGGGCTCAACTCTTGGGCTTCTTTTGGGCTTTGAATTAATCCCTTTATTCTTGATAATTGCATGGATTTGTGGGCCTCTCTCCATTAAAATATGGACCTGCAAAAATAGAGAGAAAAAGAGTAAAAAACAGATTTTATTAATATTATGCATGGTATAGAGGTGGAAGATGATGCAAAAATGAACTACAATCACTCATCTGTTCAGAGGTGTTAAACTAGACATGACAGTTTAAGTATCATAAAAGGGAAGAGATCTAGGCATTCGTTGGTTTAGGGGCAATATAGACATAACTAATTGAAAATTACTAGACTTAGAGCCCTGTCATTCAGAGGTGGCAAACTAGACATGACAACAAAGGAGTAGTCCCAACTGGACTGGAAGATGAGACTTGGCTATCTGTCAGTTTAGAGGTAACATAGACATAACCGATTGAGAAACTACTAAGCTCAGAATTTTTATCGTTCAGAAGTGACAAGCTGGATATAATGGTAAAAGAAGTAATTCTACTAGGGGAAACAGTTTTGATTATAAATTCTGTAAGGGAATTGGTATTTTCTTGATAAATTATTTAGAAGAAATTGTCAGAGGTATATTGTTAACGTGACAACCAGGAAAGTCCATTGGGGATTTGGAAAAGGAAATAATAGATTTCGAGGGGAGTCTATTAGAAACTCGCTGGAGAGTTAGAAAATGTATCCCATAAGAGATTATGTGTCAGAGGTAATCATTAACGTGATAAAAAGAACTCTGTGGAGATTCGATAGGGAAAGAATTATTCCCTAAAAAGTTGTTAGAGGTAATCATTGACGTAATAACCAAATTCCTTGCTAGAGAATTTAAAAGGAGATTTTGTCAGAAGTAATCATGACAACTTCTCCGTTAGGGGTTTGTAAAGGTGACTTGTCAGAGATATGATGTTAACTTGACAATGATTCATTTACTCTTAGAGATGTTTGAACATAACAACAATTTGAGTGGACCTGTCATCCTATTAAAGAGGATGGCAAGTGGAATTCGATCCATTAGGGAGATTAGTAAGATCCACTGGGGATATTAAAATGGGATTTTGCTGGCAGAGATTTAATGTTAACTTGATAGAGTTGATCTGTAGTTCATTTTACTAAGAAAATGATTACAATTTGACGTGATCCTACCATTCCATGGACGTGAATTCGCAAGGAATTTTAGTGGAATTGGCCATAATGTTGTTAAGGAATTTTGCCAGGGAATAGGAAACATTATTCCCAAAGTTTGCTTGGTGATCAAATCGATTTTGCTGAGGAATAGGAGAACAATACACCAAGTGAAGGAAAAGTCAGAGGTGAAAACTTCAATATGACTTTTTACTTTGTGATCTACCATTCCATGAAAGGGAATTGATAGAGGATTCTGAAAGAATCAAATGGGATTAGGTCCCTTAAGAGTTTTAGCAAATCCTCAGTTATCAATAGATTTTTTAAGCCTTTACCAACTACCGTTTGAGTTAGGCTAACCATGTTATTCCCCTCAGCATGATGAGTTATCAAGGAATTTGCATTGGGCTTAAAAGTCTTCCTCTATCCTTATCCACTAAGGGCTTATGATTGTTTTATAATTTTGTAGGTATGTCAGTTGGCAACTAATGCTTCTCATGAAATCTTTTCTGGCATTTTTAATGTTGACGACATGCAGCTTGTCTCCTGATGTTCGATCAGCCTGACTCTGCAGAGACCCCAATGATCAGAGGTATAATGTTAACTTGATCAGCGATAATATTTCTTTAGAAATTTGACATTGATCGGCATCTTCAGCATGTCACCATTCAGGTTGGATAGGTTACACTCCATTTGAGTAGACTATCTCTACACACGACCTTTCCCAATTGGGTCAGAATTTGCCTTTGGACTTGTGTGTCATGACCATAACTCGTCTGACAACTAAGACCAAATCTCCTTTCTGAAATTCTTTCTTTAACCTTCTTGTTGAAAGCCTTTAAGATTCGAGCTTGATAAAGCTCAGTGCGTTGTTGAACCTATAACCGCTTCTCGTCTAGCGCTTCGAGCTCTTAGAGACGTAACCGATGGTTATCTTCATCAGTCATCTGGATCACCAAAGCAACACAAAGTGACAATATTTGAATCTCCAAAGGTATAACTGCTTCACATCCGTATGCCAGAGAGAAAGGCATATTGCCTATTGGGGTTCGGACCATAGTTCGATAGGCCCAGAGACATTCATTAAGCTTCTCATTCTAATCTCATTTTCTTGCAGAGATAAACGTTTTGAGGAGCTTGATGATTGTCTGATTGAATGCTTCTGCTAACCCATTGGTGACAGGGTTGTAAGCAGTTGACGCCATATTCTGAATTCGGTACTGTCGCAGAACCAATAGAATAATTGACTTGTGAATTGGGGACCATTGTCGTGGATGGTCTATCTGAGGACACCAAATCGGAGGATGATGTGATGTCTAATGAAGTTGACCACGTTGGTGGTTTTGACTTCAACGAGCGGGACAACTTCTGCCCACTTTGAGAAGTAACGTTTATTACAAGGATGAATCAATGACCTTTAGCTAACGGGGGACTGATTAGCCCTATTATATCAATTCCCCAAGCCTTGAATGGCCATGCTGCGACTATGGGATGAGTAGTTCCGGGGTTGGTGTATAAAATCCACTTGAATTTGACAAGCCTTACACCTTTTTGCGTACTCGACTGCATCGACGATCATAATCTGCCAATAATAGCCAAGTCTGTGCAATCGATCCTTGAGCTTTGTACTAGTTGATGAACTCCATATATGCCATTTTAAGCCTCTTTGATTTACTTCTTATGCCTCTGAATTGGATAGACAACAAAAAAGTATACCATCATATGAACGACGGTATAGCGTTTTTACCAGTGTATCGTAGTAAAATCGAGTAGACCTTCATTGAATAGATACTATTTCCCTGGGGTCATTGGGTATATGCCGTGCAAGGCATAATCGAAGATTGGGAATCACCATTCTCTTGATTTGAAGTTTGTCAAGATTGTATGAACTTCGCTAACCTTTAAACCGTACTTTGGATAGAAGAGATGACGGGTAGCCACCGTGAGATGGTAATGGGTATCAATAGGTAGAGCCAGTTGATTGGTCACTAATATTGCACATTTAATATCATATTCTCCAACTTATTATAGAATAAACTCTGCATTTTCCTAATTAAATGTTTAATTTATTTGCAGACCCATTCCTAAAGGAGAGTGAAGAGAAATGAGCCCAAAAGCCCACCAAATCCTGACTTAATTCAGAATAAATTCGAAATCAAGGAATCAGGGCTAAATCTTGGCATATCAGAGGTTGAAAACCGGTTGGGAAGAATCCTCCGTGAATCGATCGGTTGAAGCCAAGGATTAAAGGCCATTTCGTCAAAATCCTGGACATAAACTGTAAATCCAGATAAAGATAATTACAAATCAAGAAACCGGGGAGCACCACCAACAGGGTGTGGCCACCTGGCCACACCCTGGCCACGGAAACGGCCAAAATCGCGTTTCTACGGCTCTGTTGGAGAGTTAGGGGGGAGCGTTTGCTCCCCCTATCTTCATATGATCCTGTAGGTAGGGTTTTGCCTATAAATACTGGGATTTTCAGAGCCTCCAGGCGACGACCATGCAGAGATAGGAATTAGTCCAGTTTTCACTCTTTGTAGTATAGGTTTTTATTTTCTTCTTATGTAATTTTAATTTGTATGTAAGCTTAGGTAGATTCAGATTCATGTAAGTAAGAGAGAGAGACTTATGTTGAGAGTGACACCGATGTACCCTCCTCCATTCTTCCATCGTTTCTACAAGCAATAAAAGGTAATTTTTTTTTATGTTCGTCTTTACTTTTGTTTTCTTCTTCTTCTTCTACTTTACCTCTTTTGTTTTGATGAGCATGCAAGTGAATCCAGAAGCATCAGTATAAACATGTTTGGTGGAGTGCCAACGATAATTCATGATGATGTCTCCTCCTCAAGACTCCGTATTTCATTCTTGTTCGTCTTGATAATGTAAGGCGATTGGGGACTGAGCTCGATCCTATGGCTTATGTGTTGAATGCCTCCGAAGCAAGTAGAACATGCAAGGGTTTCCAGGTAAGTCATCAACCAAACTAGGTAAGTATTTCTTATCTTCTTTCTTTTCTTTTATTTCTGTAGTTTAAATCACCAACACCCACTTCTTTCATCACTCCCTTTCCATTTCTTTGTAAATAATCATTCTCTATTTTTCTCCACCTTCTCATTCTACACTTTTTTTCTCACTTAACGTTACCTAACTCTTTTCATTTTCATTTCTTAAAACAAAGAAGAACCTTCGTTTTTCTTCACAAGATTTCAATACAAACCTTGAACGCTTCTATCGCTAACCCTCCTTGTGGATCATGACCCGCATAGCCACTAGCTATTGCGGTAGAATTGAGCACTTGCACATCTCTATTAAAGTTCTGAAATACTGTCTTTTTTGTGCAGGTTCAGCTTCAATCAAATTTTGTGCGCCGTTGCCGGGGAGGGTAACGGTTTTTATTAAAATTTTTGGAACTAAAATGAATTTTTCTTCTCTGTTGCAGGTTACAGGGTAGGAAAAACAGAAAAAAAGATTGCAGTAACATATAAGTGGTCTTGGGCCTATGTTCTAGAAAACAGAGACCAAGCACCCTCTTGATTGCCGCATTTCCGCGGCTCTGTCGCGGGTCCGCGGCAAAAAGGAGTTCACTACTGACTGGCTTTTTACAGGGCTGCTTGCTTTGCAAAATTATAGTTTTCTGCAAACTTTATTTCTTATATGCCATTACCAGAAGCCTGCTAATAAACCAACAGTAAAACATTTGTTGAAAAAGTTAAAAAAATTGATTAGATGTTTGCATTTTAGGCACGTGTCTTTTCAATTCATTTACTTTACTGTTGAAGAGTGCTGGAGTAAGGTACGTTCGCATTGCATTTAGAATAGGACTCATCTCTTGTTGATTTACATCACTTTGAGTGAATCTTGTTTGCATATCTTGTACACTTGCACAAACTGATCTTAAGGGCACCACCCATAACAAGATAAGGTGGGGATTTAATCACCCTTTCTTGGCCCAAAAATCAGATTTCAAGCACTCATTAACCCGAGCCTAACTAAAAATGAGTAGAAGCGTTGGCCCTAGGGACATCTTGGACTCAATTGGAGATTATCCTAAGGAGGAAAGGTGTTGGAACTTGACTCCTGCTAAATCAGTATCTAGGAAGGGATTAAGGGCTGAAAGCCCGAAGGTTGGTGGTTATTTAATTAGGAACGTCTTTGACGGATAACCTTCCATCCATCTTGCGCTGACCTGATGATAGCTTGTGGTCAAAGTCTGCATTATACCTCCCGTGAACAGTCTAACCAGTTAGGAGTCGTCTAGGTCATAGGTCTACCCTAACTTAGTTTAGAATTTTTTTCTTTTTATTTGTTTGCTATTGTTTGTTTTTTTCTTCTTTGTTTGTATTTTATTGTGTGATATGGCTTATAATAACAATTTTTCCAATTTTAATAGTAATCCATATACACCCGCCTTTTTATCGGATATTACCACCCGACATATCATTACTTTAACCAACCCAGTGTGCCGGATTGGTCTTATCTGAATCAATAATAAGCCATGCCCCAATCTTATAACCATAATTTCCAGAATAATTTCAACTCTTCACAGAGTCAGTGGGGATTCACTCCCCCGAGTCCAATTTTCAACTAACTTGTCCTCCTTATCCACTAGTCCACAATATTTCCAAGATTCATACTCAGTCCACTAGTCCAAAATAGAAAACCATCAATTT